>JAMZAV010001891.1:0-372894 GCA_024449915.1 Sweltsa coloradensis
ATTCATTCAAACATATTGCAAATTGAAATACTTTATTTTGCCCAAAATTATACAGAATCATAATCAAGCGAGCAAAGCGAGCGTTTCCATTTGACACTGCCGGAAAAATGGTCAATGGTTTTGTTTTGTTTTGTTTTGTTTGTTTGTATGTCTCACCGTAACGTTCGAACGGAGGCTCGGATCGAGTTGAAATTTGGACATCCGCAAGCTTCGTTCTCGATTGAATGCCATTAGTTTGAGGCAAAATCGTTTAAAAAGTTAAAAAGTTATATTTAATATTGGAAACTTGGCCCCGTGGACAGCGAACGGCGCAAATTTTATAAATAAAAATGTGCAATGTGGGTATAGCTATAGCACGTGCTCGCTTATCAACGCTTTCCAACTGAGCGTTGATAAATATTGATAGCTTATAACACGTTCATGCAAAACATTATCATACCTTACTTTTATGTAATTCAAAATATGGATGTAACAATAAAAATAAAATATACGCGATTTTTTAAATATATTTCGACGTTAGAAGACGCTGTGAGTAGGCTACGTGCCATAGATTTGACCGTATGGCAGTGCTTACCTTCAGGGTATGTTAATAATAGTATGTAATAATAACTTGTGGAGTTCCACAAGGCACAGTACTAGGACCGATTCTCTTTATTATTTACATAAATGGATTATGTGACTTATACTCCAACATAAAGATAATAACTTATGCTGATGACACAGTTATTATCGTGACTGGCTCTAACTGGGAACAAGCCTTTAACCTCGCTAATCTAGTGATGCAGAGTGTATACTCTTGGTTAAACAACAAACTATCTTACTCTTAATAAAGAGAAAACAATTTACTTACCAGTATCCTTAAAATGTAAAACTCAACCTGATCTAGATATGAGTGTAAAAATACATCATGCATCTTGTAGTACCCAACCTGACTGTTTGTGTACCAAATCAAGAGAGAAAAACAACACCAAATACCTTGGTATTCTCATTGATTGTCATCTTAGATGGGATATTCACTCCAAAAACATTGCAAATAAACTAAGCCAAATGACATATATCTTTTACAGACTACGAAACATTCTAACTAATCATTTAATTCGCACAATCTACCTTGCACTTGTTCAAACTACTCTACAATATGGAATTATTGGTTGGGGAGGTGGTAAAATAACTCATCTGGAGAAGATTCTTATAGCACAAAAGAGAATCCTCAAAGTTATCTTACATCAACCAATGACCTTCCCTAGTAATTTATTAAACACTACCTTAATATCTTAGATCTTAGGCAACTATATACAAAAACGGTGCTAATACATATATTCAAAAACCCCAAACAGTACACATACAAAAACATTGACCACCCTCACTACTCAAACCCGTAATCTCTGTGGAAAAATTCTGAACATACCCAGAAAAAACTCAACTACCCGGCCAAAACCATTCTGAGTTTTTAGCACCAAGAATTTTTAACTCTTTACCTACAAATATTCGAAATGAAAACAGCCTTATTAAATTTAAAACAAAAATTAAAACCTGGCTACTAGAGCATGACAGACAACATTTGGAAGACCTAATTGCAATGAATAACATATTCAAAAAGTGTGGAAGTACGTAACCCCAAATAGAAAAACATATAGCTACACAATATAGAAATTAGAAAATTTGTAGTAGTAGTAGTAGTAGTAGTAACTTAGTAGTAGCAGTATTAGTTTTAGAATTAGTTTTAGAAATTAGTTTTAGGTCACCAGTTGACATAAATTCGATTTGAGTGGAATAAATTATATTATAACTTTATTTCTAAGTTAATGTCTGATATTTTATATTATATACTTTATATTTTTATTTTTATATTTCATATTATTTTAAAATTAAGAGAAATGTATATAGATTAGGTGAAATGTTCCTATCATAAACCTGTACTTTCTTTCCTCATCTACTTATTATATTGTATCACTCACTGTATTGTATTATGGCGGCCATGTAGTATAAGTAACTATTTTTCTAACACAGCCCAAACACAAGACAATTAGTCTTAGTTGGGCTTTTCTTTCTTACTAATACATTAATGTTCTGTGCTATGTACATGTCTGTAAACTGTAAACTGTAAGTAAGAAAATAAAATTTGATTTGATTGATTTGATTTGATTACCAATTTGCGTGATCACAATGTTACTTACAAAAATTCATACCTTGATCATTTGATTAAAAAATTGCATAAAACTAATTACCGAATTTTATTCTTCATGTATCTCATTATTTATATTCTTCATTTCATCATCTAATTATTAATCTAATCAATGGTATTGAGAATTTAAATATTTTGAACGATCATGGGGGGCCCGCATGGTTAGCGTGGAAGTTTGTTTACTTTTTGTTTCCTGGTGGTTACCCCAAATGTCTGGCGTTCGAGGGTTGTCTCGGAAAAAAATTCGGTGACTTTTTATTTGGGTGCCCCTGTGTAACTACTGTGCATAAAAAAAATAGCCAGGAATTTGACCTTAAAATTCTCATGAAAATTTACTAATATCTAAACATTCACAAAATCCCTGGCTTAAAAACAACCATGTTGGGAACCCCCAGCCTCTGTAAACAGCCGAAATTGACGGATCACACGCGACACTTTAGTGGGGGCTCGGTTTTTTAAAAAAATTCCCACACAACACAACAGGGTTCCCTGCCTTTTTCTCGGCAACGTGACGCAACCCCAAAAGAGCCCCCTGGAGGTTGGGAGTTCATGTACGGGTTACCGGCCAAAAGTAGAAAAATATAATTGGAGTCGTTTCATATAGTGATTGCATGGCCCCGGGCTCCTTTCATTTTGAAGTAATTCCCGGTGGTTTCGCCGGTGTGCGTGGTGCGAGGTTTACCATTGGAATTGAATAAAGATTAGCAAAGGGCCCCTTTTTCATATAAAGTCGAGATTTGGAAAATTGTAAGGGATACTTTATTATTTTACTGTTTTTGCGCTAAATGAAACCCAGGGAAAACCCGAAGACAAAGTAATTTTAAATGAGATGAACGGTTTTACAAATGACTCAAAACGTTTTCAAAATGGATTTAGTTTTTAGGCCTATTTTTAAATGGTTGGCAGTGTATTTGGGTGTATACGAGGTTTTTGAAAACATTTTAAAGAAAAAACCCGCAAAGATTTTTTTTTGACTTGAACCGATTCAAACCTAGTTTCAAAGGGTTTATACTAATGTTTTCAAACCCAAAGCTTTTTTAAAAGTTTTTAAACCAAAAGATATAAGATTTTTATATTTTTTCTAAGTTACGGGGAATTTACTAAAAATTACTTTTTTATAATTTCTCCCCCTTATTAAGCTGGTGATCTAGCAGTCACATACAAAATTAAATTTTTGTTGTTGCTTTTCATTATTTTTTTATGAGTAAAAAAACCAATCATTTTCCCCCAGTCATTTTTTTTTCATTAGTACCGAAACACATGTTTACAAAGTTTAATGTCGATATAAGTTCTAATTTCATTACGATAGTATGCTCCAAGTTCTTTGTTGAGCTTGGTGGGAAATTTTTCCCGCAACGCCTAAGGAGTTATTTGTTGACGGCGAAGTGTTTACCCCATAAAAATATCCTACGCTCGCCCCGTTCACCACCAAAAAGAAACTAAAACTTAAATTTTTTTGGAAGCACCTAGATGTGGCCCTTTTCAACACGTTTTAAATAAAAAAGGACAATACGAAAAAATCACGCGTAACCAAGAGGGTATGCAAAACCAACCATTTTGCTTCAAAGAGACACGCCTGCGAACACTAGATTAGTTCTACAGTTTTTTTTGATGGTTATTTTTATTTTTTTTTTCAATTTTTTGATTTTCCACAAAAGTTTTTTTTTTACGAAAAAGAAAAGTTTATTGTCGGTTGAAGTTCCAAGCTTATAATATGTATGCCCTTTGAAATTTACTCTTTGCCCCTACTTAAACGGCAGGAGGCCATTTACAGAAGAAAAATTTTAAACCCAAGGATTATTAATAGTTTTATGAAAAAATTCACATTAGTTTTTGGGTTTAATCGTATCACTCGCATATATTTTTGTTTTCTAAAGGGTTTTTCCTGACAATAAAGTCTTTTTTTTACCCCCTTTGTTTTTTGGGGGGTACAGTGTTTTTTTTTTTTCATTTTGTTCAAATTATTTGAAAAAAATTTAAGTTTAATTCCCGCTTTTTTTGGTTAGTAATTTTTTTCCCAGTAAAGTACATGCGGCGAAAGTACCGGGCGGGAAGGCACTAAAGAGGTCGCGCCAGCGACCTCTTGTTTCTTCTTTTAAGTTTTCGGTAAAGTCGCACGTTTTCTGATCGACTTAAAATTTTTTGCACACATGTACATCCACCTATGTGGGTCCCCTGTATAGTTTTGAACAAAACCCAAATTTTTAATTAAAAAAAAAAAAAATACAATTAAAAATTTAAAAAATAACAGTTCCGACTTTATAAAATTTTTGAGGGTCATAAGAAATTTCCTCTTTTTTAAAAATTTCACCAACGTCAAGACCTTAAAGACTTTTTGGGTATGAAAAACATTATGGGAAAATGTGTATCGGGTTTTTTGCATTTCCCGGGTCGCTAGGTAGTATATATCAATATTATTACATTAGTCATCGTTTTTTTAAAATTCCATTTTTATTATTAGTTTTTAAAATTTTTCCATCATTATCATGCGAATCATTTTTAAATGAACATAAAAATTTATTAAGGATTTCATTCCCCTCTTCCAAGAGGTTATATCTGTTACCATGTTCGATCGAATGAAAAAATTGAATTGATTTTTTTGAATTAATTGAATATCTGTATAAAATCAATAATTTTTTTGTAGGAGTGAAAAATTTGGTTGTTTGGGGGTTTTTAAAAAAACTCAAAACAGGCACATGAAATTTTGAAGGGGATGTTTTTTTTGTAAACCATGTGGGTGTAAAAAAGTTACTGGGAAAAACCCCCCAAAGTCGTTTTTAAACGAGTGAGTGAGCCTGTGTATAGTCCCCCTGGGATCTTTCCCCCCTACTGGGCAAATTCAGCCTTGGGTATATGGGGGGAAAGGGGATGATCCGGGGGTACTCAACACTTGGCTTCTCACTCTTTTTACAAGGGTTTGGCTTTTCCCTTTTTAAAATTGAACTTAAATGCGAATCGTTTTCAAAAGGGATTACGTGAAACATTAAACAAATTTCAAGATAAAAAAAAATCCCCAACACCCCTCAAAAAAAATATTTGGGGGTGTAAAAATTTAAAAAAGTTCAGCTAATGGGTATCGAACCCCAAACCCCTCCGTGGGGTAGTCTAAATGCTTACCAATAGGCCATGCAACCCAGTTTTTATCTCCCCTAGCTTCTACAAAATATGGTAAGATATTTTAAAAAATCACATTTTTTTTTTTTTTGTAGGATTAAATCGAAATAATTAGCTGTTTTTTGTTTAGCAGTTCCAGAAAACTCGTACCGGATGTCTGTTTAAAATTTCGCCCAATTGTTTTGCGGGGCGGCTGATTTTCTAGTACAGACAGATGAATCACAGAATGAGAGCGTTTTGAGTTGAATGGAGACCCTCGGGCGCTCCGCCCCTCCTTTTTAAAAATTTCTGGGCAAGACGAAGAAAACATTCACGGGACAGCCCCCTGGCAATGCCCCCGGGTTGCGAACGGTCTAGACAGCGGGATTACCAGTGCTCGGCGTCCTACAGTGTTGGTCAGGCCTAAACGCTCGACTTTTGATTCGGGAGGTCCCGGGTTCGAATCCCCCCGAGGGCCGGCATCCCTGGGAAAAGGTTTTTTCCGAGGTTTTTCCCCAGTCGTTAGGCGAAGAAGGGATGAGTCCTCTTAAACAGCCTTTGGACATCCTTCACAATTTCCATCCCCCATACCCAGTTTCCCCTTGAAGAGGGGCTTTTGCACCCCATAACCCGGGATTCGTCACCCGAGCTGAGACCTAAATTGACCAATTGAAAAAAATAGGGGAAAAAAATTAATTTTCGAAAGTGTTTTAAAATAAATATTAAAAAGAAGATAGTCTGATGTTTATTTAAAAAGTAAAATAACAAGCGAAGAAAGAGCAATAAAGCAAAACAAGCATAGCTGTACACGTTTTTAAAAAAAGAGAAAGATAGTGTATTGCTTCCCCGGATGAAAACGGTATTTGTTTTATATGGATTGAAACATTGGGTTGATTACTAAAGAATAATAACAAACATGTAAAATCAAAAACACTAATTTGGGGTTTTTAAAAATAATTTTTTTTATAAAATATACTTTGTGGGGAAAAAAGAAAATAAAGCTATTTAAATAATGCATTACTTTATTTGTGTATTTTTCATTAAAAAAATAAAAAATGTTTTTTGGTTGAAAATATTTTTTGTTAAAGTTAATAAAATAAATAATGGGAACATGATATTATAAGCCAAATACTTTTTAGTTAGTTTTCCTAACCCAAAACCTATTCCCTTTTATACAAATTGACACTTTTAAATTTTGTCATTGCACATAATCGTTTTCCATTTTAAAATTTTATTTATTAGTATCTACTTTCAGTTTAATAATTAAAATTCCCCTATGGTTTTGACTTTAGTACATTTCCCCTGCGCGAATATTCATTCAAATCGTGAATAATAAAAGTACATATTTTATAAATGCATTCGAAGCAGAAAAAGAATTTCAAAAAATTTTTAAAACCGTCTCGCAATAAAACTGCACACTTCAATAATCAGAGAACGGGAGTGCACATGCGATGATCAAGGGGTGATGATGCGCCTGAAATAGTGTCATTCAAAGGGAGTGATAAAAAATTGAAAGCTCTTTGCAAGAATATGAGTATTTAAAACGAGTGAGCGACGGAACGGAGTGATCTCATTCGACTTAAAAGGCCCCTTTTTGTTTTTTTTGCGTGCGTGGTTTTGGTGTGTGGTGTGTGGTGTGGTTTCTTTAAAATCAGCCGGATCGTGAACAGTTGCGTTGAAATTTTAAACAGACATCCGGTAAGAGTTAGTTTAGAACTGCTAACAAAATCAGGTAGATACATTTTCGTTTTAAACCTACAAGAAATAAAAATTGAAAAATAGGGTTCCAAGGGTTTTGAAATTATTTAACGACAATGTTTTAGATTTGAAAAAAATATTTTTTTTTTTGTTTTTTACCTCCGTGTGAAATGCCGGTCCATGCAAGGTGTCGAATGTGCACGTCAAGGTACCCCGAAATACAGGACGTAATTGAGTAAACCTTTTCAATTTTTCAAGTATTTGTACTGGCTATGTTAACATAGTGGCCCTATTGCCACAGATGATGGACTACCTGCGTTTAAGCATTTTAAAACATGTTTAAATTTTTTTTTAAAAACAATCTAGAAATTAAAAACTTTCCCCGGCCAGGGGGTTGAACCACTTCTTTCACTTTCGGCTACAAGGGGCGCCTAAGCCAAAATAGATAGGGAAAAAACCCGAAGTCGGTAGACGAGTGGAGAGCCATGTTTTGAGTAAACGGGAAATTTACATTTAAGTTTGATAATATATTTGTAAAATAATAGTTTTTTTTAAAATTAAGTTGGGATACGGGGGGCGCTCAACTGTAAAGGCATAAGCGCCCCTCTAAATGGGAACCAAACATGGCCACTCACCGTTAAACAAAACTTTGGCGTTTCCCAGTTTAAAACATAATGTTGGTGGGGAGTTGAGATGTAAAATTGTGAGGGGGATACATTTTTCAATATAGGAAAAAAGCTTAAGTCCCCCCGCGTTTTTGGATGAGCGAATTGGTGTATTGGCTGCCATGGTTTTTTGCGGATTTTTTGTTTTTCGTGAAAAAAAAACATTTCTGTTGAAAAATTTTTTTTTTTAAAAAAAAATTTTAAATTAAAAAAAAATAAACTTTAATTTTTAATTTTTTAGTTAAACCAAATTTTTAAAAAAAAAAAAAAAATCGTAAATTGCGTTTTCATAAAAAATAATTTTCATTGCGCTCAAATTTTTCCCCGAATATATTAATTCATAAAATTATGGTTTTGTGAAAAAAAATTTTCCCAAACGGATAAAAACATGTAGGGTTATAAGTCAAAGAATTGTTTAAAAAAAAAAAAAAACCCCTAAAATTCGATTTTATGAGAAAAATTTTTCGATTTTCCTAAATTTTTGCAGAATATCTTAATTCATGAAATTAGGTTTTGTGAAAAAATCATTCCCCTCGTTGAAATATGTAGGTGTTATAAGCGAAGAAAGTTTTTTTAAAAATCGAAAAAAATCGTAAAATTGCGTTTTTTATGAGAAAAAATTTTTCGATTTTCGCTCAAAAACGTGGGAGTTTTAAAATTCAGGATTTCGAAGGGCCCCCAGAAATTTCATCGCAATCGGAGAATTGGTTTAGCCGGAATCTGTTTAAAAGACAGAAAAAATACGAAAGCAGAAAAAAACCTTCCCCGGGTTTTTTTTTCCAGTGTAGGGAAAAGGAATCTCGCTTCGCCGCTACGCTCGCACGGTCATCCAAAAAAATTTTTACGTCAATTAAAAAAATTAAATCACTTTTACGAGTTTTGGGAAAAAATACCGTGAAAAAAATAAAGGATTTTATTCATTATAAATGTTCAAATTGGGAAACTTATGTTTACGATACTAGGAAAACGCTTTAAATCCCCCCCGCGTTGTTGGATGAGCGTAATTGGGGCATTGAGCTGCCATGTGTTATGCGAATTTTCTGTTGTTCTGTGGCAAAATCATTACTTATTTGAAATTTTTTAAATTAAATAAATTTAAAATAAAAATTAACTTTATTTTTTTATTTTTTATTAATCGTAATTGTTAAAAAAAACCGTAAAATTGCGATTTTCATAAGAAATAATTTCTCGTTTGCGCTCAAATTTACACAATATATTAATTCATAAAATAAAGTTCTGGAAAAAATGTTTACGATCGGAAAAAGCATGTAGGTGTTTAAGCCAAAAAGTTGTTTAAAAAAAGAAAAAACCTGTAAAATTCGATTTTATGAAAAATATTTTTTCAATTGCGCTCAAATTTCAAAAAATATCAAATTCATAAAATAAGGTTCTGTGCAAAAATCATTAAAATCGGATAAAGAATGTAGGTGTTATAAGTCAAAGAAATGTTGAAAAAATGAAAAAAATCGTAAAATTGCGATTTTATGAGAAAAAAATTCGATTGCGCTCAAAAACGTGGCAGTTCTAAGTTCAGAGATTTCAAAGGCCTCCATAAAATTTCATCGCAATCGTTATCGGTTTAGCCGGAATCGTGTGGCCCAAACAGACAAAAATACAAAAAAAAAAAAAAAAGGAAAAAAAAAAAAAAAAAACATTCCGATTTTTTTCCCAGTGTAGTGAAAATGGAATCTTCGTCACTCGCTACGCTCGCTACGCTCATCCAAACTATTCTCTGCTTAATAAATATCGATTGCTATGGGGTTGTTTTATAATATGTATTCCAACAAGCGATGATTGTTCAGTTTTTAATAGATTTTTTGATTGTTGTATTTACTTGACGTTAAATATTATTAAATTTGGTTTGTCGAAATTGTAGCTTTAATTTAATATTTATGTACGCGAAGTAATGATTCAAAATAGTGGTGTAAAAATATAACTAGTTTTATACAAGAGAAAATGGAAACATATTCTGCAACTCGTAAATTTAACGAAGCAATGCACAGGTGCAACCCGCTCGCTGTAAAAAATGCACACTTGCAATATTGAGCGGGAAAAGACTGGGAAACCCATCATTTTATGACCACGTGATAGTTAAATGCTGATGGAGCATCTGAGATCGAGTCATCGACCCTTTGCTATTAACATATTGATTTCACATTGGTTGATGCAGGGGATATACGAATTAAGGGTGGTGGTGGTTATGAAAGTGTAACCTAAAAAACAAAATGAGAGGTTATAGTGTGTAAAAATTGGTGGTCCTATTAAAGTACATTTTAGGTAAACCGGTTGCGAATTATTCGTTTTAAGTGTATAAATTGAAAATTAAAAAGGCTGTTAGTGTGGGAGTGAGTGGATGTGCTTAGGTGGAGGTTAAGTCTTTCGGTTAGTCAATTTGTCTCATCTAGACACCCTTGATAGTTATTTGAGTCAAGGTAACATATCTTTATTGATGATAGAGGATATGAATGAGGGGTGGTTGGGTGAAAGCTAGGTCCTGTGACATGCGTTTTCGCTATGCATATTTGTATTAAGTTTATGCCTTTAAATTATAAATTTTGAAATAGGGGTGTATGAGGGGTTGGAGAAGTCTCAAATTAAGAAAGGTTGATGCAACTTTCGTCCAACGATATGCAAACATAGGTTGTATCACGGTTAAATCACAAATGGGATCCTCCATTGTGTGTGGTGGATTCTCCATAAGAGCCCATGTTAAATCATGATCCTCCACTGGCGCAGGACGCCTCTTTGCACCCTACTCATGTTATCTACCGTGAATAGTTATTCTACATTTAACGGAAATAAACACGCAAAATAAGATGATAAAAAAAACTTCTTCAGAATGAAAGCCAATTAAGTCATTTGAAACGTCGCGAAGAGTTTATTAAATATTTGTTTTAAAAATCTTATATTGCGTGATTATTTCCATAAAGTGTAGAACATTATGTATCTATATATAATAAAAGGTGGATAGGTAGATATGTGTGTTAAACTTTGTTTTTCGAGTAGGTTTTTTAGCTTCTATATGACGCTGTCATGTTGGTACTATAAACAGAAAATAAAAAGTGCCTCCTTAAAATAAGCCAATCGCGAGGCTAGTACAAATGCAACCATAAAATAAGTCAGCCGCTTCCCTGGGAAAAGCAAAAAAAGTGCTCGACTCTGATTCGGGAGGTCCCGGGTTCGAATCCCGTCGAGACCGGCAATCCCGATTGAAGGTTTTTTCCGAGGTTTTCCTCAGTCGTTAAGGCGAATGCAAGGGATTGAGTCCTCTCAAACAGCCCTCGGACATCCCTTCACAATTTCCTATCCGCACATACCTAGTTCACCTGAAGAGGGGCTAATTGCACCCTATAACAGGTTTCCCACGATAAAAATTTAAATTTAAATGGCGATAAATGTTACATTATGTAAGTAACACAAGGTCTGAAAAACTTTCAAACGCTGTTTTATTCAACGTATTAAACGGTAATTTTCATTTGTGACTTCGAAAAAACAATATTTTAGAAGTTGAGAGAGAAATCCAATTTATTCGACTGCTGACCAACTTTTTATTGGAAAATCATAATAATATAGAGACAGTTACACAACATTATTGATGAAACAAATGGATATGCGAAATAATGGCGTCAACGATACGAATTAAAAGAGTAATATATCCTATTATTAAAACAGGTCTCATGGATTTCCGAAGAAATTCCTGGAAACGACGTCAGCTGAGCAAACGAAAGCTTGCCAAAAACTTAATGACTTTCAAAACATCATCCAGTCAATGAAACAAACAGTAAAATGGGGTAACTTTAGGTTCAAACACTTATGGCAAGTTTGTTTCGTCCAGTTCATATAGGGTTCAAGTATTTCAAATGGTTTCATCACTGGCTTCATGTTGTCAAGGGTTCAGTTATTATAGGGTGCTTCAAGCATTTCAAATGGTTTCATCACGGCTTCATGTTGTCTAGGATCCAGTTGATATAGGGTGCTACCCTTGTGTAGACGCCAGGTACCCCCTCAGTGCCGCAATGCTTGTGGCCGTAGGATACGACGCCATATTGGACCATACTGGAAACATCACGAGAACACGTGTTATCACAAACTGCATGGGGGTGTTCCTCATTCTTCATGTTGTAACTACCATAATTTATGGCAAAATAGGAACTTCCTTTTAATATTAATTCTATACACATCATATTATTTATGTGTAGGTGAGCATGTAACCGCGCTATAGAGAAAGAGAAAATAGGCCAGTCACCGTAGACAAAAAATTGCGTTTGTTCACAAAAAATTGCACAGTTCTGATTGTTCGGGATGTTGTTAGGATAGGTACCAATAGTGTTAAACCAAGTTTGCAGTTTTGAAGACCTGTGCTAACTGCGTGGTGCTCGAAAAACCTTTTTTCCAGACTTTGTTCAGTTGTTAGCTAATAACTTCTAAACGGTGTGGTGAGCGCCACCGCAGCTCAGTGGGTCCAATAGGTCCCAAGATACTGCACTTCAATAATTGTCTGACTGACAAGAACTGGCTACAAGATTTTAAAATTTCCCACAGTTATTATTGGCAACAAATTCGTATTAACAAATCTATCCATGGAATGGGTTGCCAAAAATAATTTGACTTGCTTATAACTATTTAATTTTCCTATATCTTACATTTTTAAACATAAGGACATGTTTAAAGTGAACTCTTCTTAAATAGTGTAAAAATGGCAAGGTCAGAACAATTGGTCTTATTATATTACATTATATTTGTTGTCATTGTTGTTGATTGTTTATTCTGTTCGTTGTGTGTAGAAGGTGAACAATCTCATTTATGAAAAAAAGATTGTTTCATCAGATTTCAAATATTTCATTGCAAACTCATCAAGGTTTTAAGAATGTTGAAATCGTGTTTTTAAGAGTCAGCTGTTGGCCTACCTATTTGACATTTTTTGAAACTTTTCAAGCATCCACTTTACATCTTATTGATATGCACATTGCGTGGTTGTCAATCAAGGATAGATAGGTCATTTATATATAGCCAAATTTTAAATATTTTTGCAGTTTTGCAACAAAAAAAACAATAATTGGTCTCACAAAAAACGAAACCATAAAAATGAATTTTAGGTATTATAAATGTTTGCCCTGAAAGTAATTAAAAACACTCTGGTATATCAGACCCTTATCATCATTTGGTTTTAAACGTCAGTTATTTTATTTGCCAATGTATGTACAACATTTGTGCGTATGAGCAACTAAGAACTGTTTTGTAGCTAATAAACACAAATCTTATCTTACCCTTCTTCACCATTGACATTGCTTAATGACTTAAGTGGCCCACCGCTGTCTCCCCTGCACGAGTCTTGAGTCAAGTTGGTACCTCCGGCGCACAACTGCTTAGCATCGATTTGTAGGCCGTATGTTGAAACACGTCTCGCACCTTTCAGTTGGCATTCACTGGAAGGCCGACTTTGAGAAGTACGGGACTAACTGAACCTGGATAGGCACAGAACAGAATAACAGCATTGAATGAATTATTATTGACATTTCGTAAGTGATGTGTTGCGACGTGTAAATATATTTAAAACCAAACCTTAAAATTCGAAAAAAACTTCCCAATAAATTATCTTTTCAAACCAAATCCAAATAGTATTCAATTTCAGCAATTTTGAAATGTTGGAAGGAGAAGGAGAAGGAGAAGGAGAAGGAGAAGGAGAAGAGAAGGAGAAGGAGAAGGAGAAGGAGAAGGAGAAGGGGAAGGAGAAGGAGAAGGAGAAGGAGAAGAGAAGAGAGGAGAAGGAGAGGGAAGGAGAAGGAGAAGGAGAAGAGAAGGAGAAGGAGAAGAGAAGGAGAAGGAGAAGGAGAAAGGAGAAGGAGAAGGAGAAGGAGAAAGGAGAAGGAGAAGAGAGAGAAAATATCACATTGTATAAGCCAAAATGATTAATTCCCGTTATGATGGCATAATATTCATTCTTTTGCAATAGCCGTACATAAAATAGAACATGTAAGCAAATTTGAAGAATGCTCAATTATTTTTTTACATACGATAAAAATTGTTCTAACGGACTAATAATATTATTATTTTCTTTATGAACTAGGAAAACGCTGAAGTCCCGCCGTTGTTGGATGAGCGTAATTATTGGTGCAATTGAGCTGCCATGTGTAATGTGGATTTTCTGTTGTTATGTGAAAAATTCATTACTAAGTTGAAGATTAAAAAAAAAAAATTATTTATTAAAAAATAAGCTTTAATTTTTAATTTTTTTTATTGCATCGTAATTTTAAAAAAAAATCGTTAAATTTCGATTTTCATGAGAAATAATTTTTCGATTGCGCTCAAATTTCACACGAATATCTTTATTCATAAAATTATGGTTCTGTGAAAAAATCATAACAATCGGAATAAAGCATGTAGGTGTTATAAGGAGAAGATTTTTTTTTTAAATAAAAAAATCGTAAAATTGCGATTTTAGTGAGAAATAATTTTTCGATTGCGCTCAAAAACGTGGCAGTTCTAAGTTTAGAGATTTCGAAGGCCTCCATTAAATTTCATCGCAATTTGATTATCAGTTTAAGCGGAATCGTGCGACAAACACACAAAGATATACAAAAAAAAAAGAAAAAAAGAAGAAAAAAAAACATTCTTTTTTTTTTCTCCAGTGTAGTGAAATGAAATCTTCGCCTCAGTCGCTACGCTCATCCAAACACAAGGATTTTTAATCGTTGTTTTGGTGAGTCTGTGAACCTATGTTATTACCATTTTCAGTTATTCCCCAGCCAGCGACTGTCAAATTCTGGTTATCCAAATTCTTGTGCTCAGCAGCAATTCCCACAGGAAGGCAGATAGGGGTTACTGTATCTGAAACGTAATTGTATGTTACGATCAGTTATCCATATTTACTGTTTAAAACCAATATCCCAATCGGAAGTTCACTTATTTTTATTATTTTTACAACAATTTGTGGAAGTTACCATGGTATGTGTCAGCAGCGACCGAAAGGCGGATCAGAGCGATATCGTTGACCAGGGACGTGCCCAGGGCCTGTGGACCCGAGTGAGATGAAACTTCTCCACGTCTATGTTCTGCGGCGCAGGGCACACACTCGCTTTCCCACCATGTCCCGACAGTCTTCATCAGTACTGGTTTTCGTGGTCGCCCATTTGCACGCTCAGCCTGTGGAAGATGAGATGGAACTCTCCCCCGTCTATGTTCTGCGGGAGCAGGCGCACACACTCTCCCTTCTGCCTGGTCCTTTACAGTCTTCATCATAGTGATGTCGTGGTCGCCCAGTCGCCCCCGCTCAGCCTGTGGACAGAGTGAGATAAAATCTCTCCACGTCTATGTTCTGCGGCGCAGGCGCACACACTCGCGTTCCCACCATGTCCTGACAGTCTTCAATATTCATTGTTGTTGATGTCATGGTCGCTCAGTCGCACGCTCAGATTTTTGACCGAGTGAGAGAGGTTTTTCTTCCAGCAGAGAGGGGTGTTTTTTACAATATGTCTATGCTTTTAAATTTTTATTCAACTTAATTTAATAAATGAAGACACACTAAATTTTTAGACAATCAAGTATGTTGGAGTACTCAAAATACAGTGCGAAGCTAATTATTCAGGGAAACGCCAAAGTCGTTGATGGACGAGTGAGTGAGCCATTTGTTGATTACCCGGTATTATTCCCCATACTGGGCTAGATCCAGTCTTAGGGTTAGGGGAGGGAAGGGGAATGTTTCCGGGTACTAAACACAAGACCATCAAGTATGTTGGAGTACTCAAAATACAGTGCGAAGCTAATTATTTAGGGAATCGCCAAAGTCGTTGATGGACGAGTGAGTGAGCCATTTGTTGAATACCCGGTATCATTCCCCATACTGGGCTAGATCCAGTCTAAGGATTAGGGGAGGGAAGGGGAATGTTTCCGGGTACTAAACACATGGGTCACTCACTCGTCTATCAACGACTTTGGCGTTTCCCTAGTTATCAAACTTAAATGCAAATGTTGCCGTGTACTCAACACATGACTCGCTCACTCGTCTTACAACGACTTTGGCGTATTCCTAGTCTAGTTGGCTAAGGCACCCTTATACCCGGAATGTGGGGTCCTGGGTTCAATCCCCTTGTCGAGAAAGATTTTTTAATTTATAGATTATATTTTAAAAAGGATTAAACATGTTTTAAAATGCATATAACGCAGTGTAGTCTTCATCAACTGTGACAATACTATGGAAAACATAGCCTGTACGAAATTCGAGTAAAGATTGCAAGGTTTACTCAATCTCCCAACGGAATTTATGGGGACCTTGAGCGTTAAATATTCTATAACCGTTGTCACGGCATACAATCATGGCCTGCCAAAAATTATTCGATAAAATGACTTCGCAAAAGTATTGTTGTTAAAATGAAACCTTCACATTTCACGCCTATTTTTCAGTTTATTATTTATTGTAGGTTTAAATCGAAATGGATTGCGCTCATTTTGTTAGCAGTTCTCAGTTACCTGGTCACGGATATCTGTTTAAAATTTCGGCTCAATCTATTAGGTCGTTCGGCCGTATGGGACCGGACTGACAGACATTTAACATTTAACAAACATTTAACATTTTCACATACAGAATTAATCACGACTAAGGCCCGATCGAGTTGCGTTGTAGACTATGTTCGCTGCGCTCACTCGTCTAATTAACAGATTGTTGAAGGAGATCTTCTTTAAGATTGCTAACAACGCCTTCTCGACCCAGAGGGTGACGAAAACATATTTATGTTGAAAACCAATGCTAAGAAAAAACGTAATTTATCAATCTGGCTTTGAGTTCTGTTTTTTACGTGAGAACTGACATTAAAAACAGCTTTTGATTCTCGTTATTTACTTTTTTTTTAATCTGGTGAAAGCAAATGACACTTTAATATGTCTATATGATTAGGTAAGGATGAAATCCCGTATTTTTCATCACCTACTCTCAATGGTAAACTAACATTGGAAATAATAAATTGGATTTAGTGATACATGGAGTCAGGGGGCTTCTTGTGTCACCCAAGTGACATATCTCCAAACTCTCTTCTCCAAAGTGACTTGAACGCTGGACGGTCTTAATTTTAAATTTGTTGATTAAATATATAAAGAAACATAATCCAAAAAAAAACGTATTTAGAGTCTACCTACGCAGTCACCACTCCACACCTCGGATCCCTGTGCTAGTATTTATTGATATTCTGTATATTATTATTATTATTTAATTATTATTTAATTTAAAGAAAAATTAAGTAAATACGAAAATTGCAGAAAAAGGTTATTAAAATTTAAGATGATTATCTCTTATATGCGATGCCTTACTTACAGTCTTAGCCTGGTCGAGTTAGAGATACAGTGAGCCGCCGTCAGGACGTAACGTTCGTTAATCAAAGATCCACCGCATTTGAAACTCTCTTCAAATTCTGCAACAAGATTCACTAATGTGAACAACACGATACATGTTATGTGGGTAAGGACCGCCAATGACAACTTCTGAGAAACGATGTTGTTTTTAATATTATAACTCCTTTACACACACTGTGAGTAATCATGCTACTTAAAATGGGCGTATATAATTGATCAATTAGAACAAAGCAAATAAAGGCATCATATATGGATATGATGCCTTGTATATAAAATATTAGTACCTTCAGAAAATTCCTAATTAGTGCCTATGGCGATTTGCGTGAAATCCAAAATGGAGGCAAGTCATGACATAAGAAGCCAATGTAAACTTTGTATGAAATGAAAGCTTCTTTCTTGATATCGGAGAGTTAATATCCCCGCAGGCCACAGCCCATACCTACTTGTAATTACAAAATAAGTGTATTAATTGCTTAAAATAGAATAATATTATTGTGCGTCATTTAAAAAAATATACATATCCTCACATATTTTTAATACTTGGAATTATATTTTCATTTATTTTCAATCATTTTATGGAACTGTACTATTTAAACAAAATAAAAATATTTATTGTCTATCCTATTTAGTAATGAAAACAACTGATTTTAAAGGAGGGCAACTAAATAAATCTAATTACATAGATGCAGACAGAACATTGAACTACAACAGTTTGGTAAATATTTGAAATAGTAATATTTCAACAACATCGCGTTAAAACACAACAATTTAGGGAACGAATAAAAAGAATATTAAATGCAATTAAGGTATGAATCAAAATTAAAAGTGGTAGAAAAATATTAAAGAAAAAAGAAAAAAGAAAATCAGGAAGAAAAATGAAAAAAAAAATTTAAAAAAATAAAAAAAAAATCATTAAAAAAGTCAAACGAAAAGAAAAGAATCTGATTAATTAGATGATCCTACTCAAACGAATATGAGGTTTCGCAAAAATCAGAAACAGCATATCAGGGATTAATCAAACTTTCGCGGAAATATAAAATATATAAAATAAGGCAATTTATGTTTAAGGAGTACCATGCAAATTGTGACTGAAATTGGCTGAGAAATCATTAGAAATATTGGGTTCTATTTACTTACTCGTGTCGTGTGACGAAAGTCGATCGACAGCGACAATTTTAAATACAATATCATATGAGACAACATGTTGATCGCAAGCGACAACCTATGAAATAAACTAACATTCACTTCACTGGCAGGCAAGCATGTCGAGACTTCCGATCTGAACATGACTTATTACATTTACAAAGTTGTCGCTGTGGACCTAATAATTGTCGCACTAGGAAGTAAGTAGACCCTAGATAGTGGCACTGGCAGACAAAAAGATGTGGCAAATCGTGATACAAGCAACAGATTTGGCACATTTGTTCCAAAGACCAATTTAAGCGATTTGACCCGTGGACCCGGAACGATTTTCCCGGATGACTCAATATAGCGGCCATTTTCCAAAATGGCTGCTAAATTTAAGGAACTCGTTCCTTTCAACACACAGAGACAAATGATGAGTCGTTTTCGACTAATTTAGGGTTGCACAACACGAATATCACGTTTAAAACAAGTTCGGGGCTGGGTATAAAGATTTTTTTTTTAACAAAAACGTTAGAATTCGGCAACATTGTAAATATTACAATAATATCAAAACCTACGAACAGTTTCTTTTATTTCTCGGAAACTATGGTACCAGAGATGCTACAATCACTAGGAGAACAGAGAAAAACGAACACTGATCTGATTTCCTTAAACAATAACAAAAAAAAAAAAACATTAATAATGGTAACTTTAGCTTAGTTTCCAATTTGAAACCCACACAAGCAATGACGAGAGCAGATAGGGGGGAGGGAGGGGGAGGCGGGGAGCGGGGAGCAGGGGGAGGGGAATGGGAGGTGACATGAATAATTAAATATAAAAACAGAGGGTTATTTCATTTAAATAACCCTTTTAAATGTTTTATAATATATAAATTGAACATCCGAACCGCCATCTGCCTACTTTTAGTACATCTTGTCTAGTCGTCTTCATCCAGATCGTTCGACGCAGAATCGCCGTATCTGGAACTGATGCACCGGAAGACCATATTTTTCATTAATAAGAATTTCCTCACGTAGTATTGCTTCAACCTCCACTACAGCAGCTGCACCCCAGGGTGCAAAGAGACCACTTTGTTTGCAGGAACACCGCATTGTCTCACACAGAAACTTGCAGCCGCATGTGTCCAATGCCCTACATGCTTCCCAAATATCGGGTAGTACGGTCCATAGAGGCGACCATTTTTCATCCCGGAGGATCCAACCCCAAGAAAATGGGGATGGGACAATGGAGGCTAGTATATCAGAATGCCCCCAGACTTGCCCTGCCTGGTAAGCCGCTCGCAAGATGCGCTGATACAGGGCAGCTAAGGTTGGAGGAATGAGGTGTAGCAGCTTGTGCTAAGAAACAATCAAATACTTGGTCTGCGCAAAAAACCGAAATCTGATCCTCATTAAGATGACAAGTAATTGTACGTACAATATCCATACCGTATCTAACTTTCGACACTGATTCGGACTTTTCATGGAAGTGAGGCAACACAGCGTGGATTGCAGGATGATGTGCTGTGTGGCCCGCCCTTGTGGCATGGAATGCACCCCAAGATGCGTCCAACTCTACATGTCCGGCTTGTGCAATCAGATCATGTAGCCTACGTGCTTGAGTTATTAACTCTAATTGCGCCACTGCTTAATAAGCTGACCTGCAAGATAATATACATTGTTAATATGAAAAATAACGTTTTGATATTATTAATACGAAGTATTTCAAGGTCAATATTACAATATCTGAGGACAGCATTCGATAAGCAATGGCAATTGAACACGCCTGAGGAGGATCTGGCTTTTTGATTTGCAGGGTGTACTCGGGAACCATTGCATACTCTTCCGGCAGAATTGGCAGACCGCGATACCCCATCTTTGCCACATCCTCAAAGGAAGTAACGAAGGACCTTTGTTCACCCTCATTCCCATTCATTGGCAGCTGAAACATTGAAATCCCTGTGCCATGGAACGATCCCTCGGATGTCGAGCTGGATGGGTTGTGATCAAAATAATCCAGTGCAGACACGGTGAAGACCCTAGATTTGAGGTTCGAAAGACACAAGACCTTTTCTTCCTCTGCTCTCCGAACAACCATATGACACAACTGTGAGGTCACCTCCATCACTCTATTGTGTGAGACACTAACACCCATGTTGTGCATATCATCGATGACCTCGTGCTTCCATATTTTGAAAGAGCCATGTAGAGGGGCAAGGGTGGCTCGAGCTGATTCTTGTGTCGTACTTCTCTCCATGTGGCATGCTTTGCAGATGATTCAGCATTATTGATTGACACACTGTGAGAACTGGACGATTTGCACGGCATTTCTGCCTGACGGTGGAGTCGTACATAATCATGTTGATTGTGGCCAAGAGAGCAGGGGGAATTGAGCTCTCCTCACAATTCTTGTCAAAGGTGCCTTTTAAAGTTGATGTTGCACCCAAAATTTCAGTTCTTAACATTTGGAAAGCCAATGCGTCATCATCCTGGTCTTCCCCGGCCATATTGTTAAAGGACATTAGCGCTTTCGTGCATAAGAACGTACTCCCGACTTAGGAAGAATTAAGCATGAAATACAAGGTGCGCCCTTTCGCCCTTGTACTTTCTTGGAAAATTGTTTGTAATGTTTGGGTAATAAATTTGGGCAAAGCTGCACTTGCCTTATGTTGTTGTGTATATTGTATATTCGAGATAGGCATGTAGGGTGATATTTGCCCTCTTTTGCTGACAAGTCCCCTCCCATGACTATACCAGTAAGCTTCCAGTTCTTAAGGATATTTGCACACTCCTTGAACTTCTCATCAACATTGTCAGTTGCACACAACCGCAGAGGCATTTTCCTCGAGCCTGGTTGGTTGCAGATGAAACACAAGTCCTTTTTCAAATCGATCATGTGCACGGTAGATCGAGTGGCATACATAGAATTATTGCCTGTTTCCGATTCTGAAAGATCTGGATCAGGAGTCTCTTGAATTTGCAGAATTTGTATTAATGACTCAAAGTTTGGGGACATATTTTTTGGCACAACCCCTGTGCCACTTTGCCTCTTTGTTGATAATTGTTGAGATTCCATCACCTTCGTCCAACAATAATTCTACTTTCGTGCTTGATTGTAAGAAGTAGTCAGGATAAGTTTTAAGCTTTTCTAGATTGGTAACCAAAGAAATGTACCCTGCATTTAGCAAAGCGGCAATGGGATTCTAAGCTGGGCATCTCAGGTCGTCGTTTCCTGACAGGCACAACTAACATTTATCCCAATTAATGCTTGTAGGTAGGGAATCAAGCAGAGCTGGTGTCGCAAACTTAAGTCGTTTCGCTGTCGATATCTTAAAGAACGAACGTATTAATTTGGAAACCTTACACACCAACCACAAACTAATATTATATTATATTTTGTGTTATTGAATTTACGTATTTCCATGATTGTTTTTTAATTACACCTGCTTCTTTTTTAGTAGGCGTCTAACTGACGCATGTCAAACATCTATAAGGATACTTATAGATGGTGCGTAATTTAATTGACAAAATAAACTTAATCAGAACTCCACAATATAAAATTCTGAACGAACAACCGATTCCTCCATTTCCCTCGACGACTTCACAATCAAATCTTCCATAAAGCAAAACGCACACAGACACACTCGACTCTTCACTTCACTCGTACACTTGCTAATAGAGTTCCCTGAGAGGCCACAACTCCACAACAGTTCAAATGGTTAAGTAATTTTTGTGCGCAATTGGCTATAATGGCGGGAAATATATTTGTATGTGCTTCATCACTAGTGATCGCGGCTTTAAACTTCCAAAGGACCTGTAGTTGTGGGCGTTGTATTTTGGAAGTTGCACACACTCTACATATGTAAGCGAGAAATATACAAGGCAGGTTAATTGTGGATGTTTATGGCGGATTTCGTGACGACAGTGTTTGTTTGAGGGCTTGAGGGCAAAGCGCGAATGTTTCGCGCGCAAGCAGAAAAAAAGCTCAAACAATCTCGTTAACACTGCCAAATCGATCACTAAAAAGAACAATATTTTGTACCGAGTTATCCGATATCAAAATGAAGACAGAATAGTTCGGCAGATCGGCAAAAAATCATCTTGACGTCCGTAGGCGTTATTAGCGGAGCGCGGGTGCCAAGTCTGGGGAATAATCGAATAATTAATCTAAAGCAACGTAAAAACAACCAAAGCGATTTTTTAGCATGATTTTCGTATTGTGCGACCCCAAATTAGTCGAAAACCGACTAATCATTTGTCTCAGTGTGTTGAAAAGGAACGATTTCCTTAAATTAGCGGCCATCTTGGAAAATGGCTGCCACAAAGAGTCCTCCGGGGAAATCGATCCGGGTCCAACGGGTCAGATCGCTTAAATTGGTCTTTGGAACTGTGCCAAATCTGTTGCTTGTATCACTAATTGCCACATTTTTCTAGAATTTTAGGTCTGCCAGTGCGGGCAGTGGGAGTACCCAAAATACAGTGCGAAGCTAATTAATAAACACATTGTTTAAGGGCATATAAATATTATAATTTGCCAGTGAAAACGAGCGTGCTTTCCTCCTATAGAGCAATTGATACGCATCACACCATACACTTACTATTGCCCTTTTTGGTACGGTATTTGAGAAGCGTCATCCATGGCATTTCGAATACCCCTGTCAATTCCCCATTAATAATCCGCTTTGTGAACACTTGGCCACAGAACTCGCGGTTTATTAACCCGACGTTTCTATGACACGAAGCGTCACCACATGGAGTTCCTTCGGGCTCGGCCATCCTCTTTGGTAGCGTATTCGTCGTAACCGGTGCCATAGTTGTCGTAACAGGTGCGGTAGTCGTCGTAGGAGTCTCGTCGCGGCAACACACCAGAGATTGGCGCCCCTGGAATACAACCAGCAGAAGTTAGTGTTCGCACTGAACTCGTCTAATCTTAAAAATAAAACGGTTTTGTTCATGTCTGGAAGCACTTATCATCGTAATTTTACAGTTTGAGTAGAAGTAATAAAAAATAGTATTAGCACACGTATTAAACCATCAAATTGTATTTTTGGTCATCAAAATGTTCCTTTTGTTAAAGAGCCCTATTGGAGTTTTATTTTATTGGATGACCGCAGCGAAGACTTTAAGTTCACTTGCCCTTGGAAAAATAATTCGGGTGTATTTTTTTTGTCTGGACAAACGGCGAAACAAAAAGCGTGTGCGTGTTCTATGGTCGTAGTCGTTACGTTTTTATAAATGTAATTCAACAGTAGGAATACAATACATAAATACTATACAATACAATAAACTAACACAGCACATGGCCACTTTAATAAGAAACACATCACTTTCCAGCAAGACATTAGACATATTGTATGTCGCTGAACAATATCCGCCACTGGCAATCCTAACCTGAAGGTTTTCTCATTGTTTGTATCAGTCTTAGTTGAATGCTGGATTTGAGTTCTCTGGACATTCATTACCAAACCTAAATTTTCTAATTATAGTGTTCCCAACGTACAAGCATATGAGTGATATTTGTTTATATTTTATTTATCTAATTTTATGATATTCGAAAAGTACAGTGGTGACAGTTTGCTAATGAATGCACACATTTTTTCGATGTCCCCCACTGAAAATCAGTTCTATAACTGAGTGTAGACTCTAAATAAATTTATTTATTATTTATTTATGATCGATAACGAATATATTATCGAATTGAGTATCCTGATTTTTTTCTCCAAACGGGTGTGTGCAAATGTGCATTATCTCTTAGTCTGACTCGTGCAAGCGTAATCCGTGACCGACTGGTGTGGTTTTATTCTACTTATTCAATGTGTTGTATATATGTAAGTAATTAATCGTCATATTCATAGTACATACTTTCCACCCCTCCGATTTTCAATAAGGATTATTGTCTGACTTTCCGTGTTCAAATAATTCACAATATGTTTGAGAGTACAGTTTTGGTTTTGATTATGACTTTTTGATACTTTCAAACTCGAAAACGCAAAGTGGCATCATTTTTGGATGAGCGAAGCGAAGACTTCAATTTCACTGACCCCCAAAAAATTGAGCTCGGCTCGGGTGTTTTTTGTTTCTTTGTTTGTTTGTTTGTTTGTTATTTTGTCTGTTTGTTAACTCGCTACCAGGCAAACGGCATATCCGATCTTGATGAAAATTGGAGGGGACCTTCGAAATCTCTGAACTTAGAGGTGTATTGTTTTTGGGTACAATCGAAGAAATATTTCTCATGAACATCGTACTTTCACGATTTTTTTCGATTTTTAGTGCGATATTTTCGTGATATTTGAGCCGATTCTGATCAAACGGGTGGGGCTACAACGTTCAAATTTTACATGGACATAAGGTTATGGTGATGTATTGTTTTTCTGAAAGAATAAGTTGAAAAAGTTAGCCAGAATCCATAGAATAAAGATTTTAATATGAGTTTTTTTTAGGTTTATAATAACAATTAACAAGTAACAATAGAAACTTGACAACAATCACCTATTATGCATTCAAAAAGCACTTGCAAAGGAAAAGTGGTCCTACGCAAACTAAAAACTTACAAAAAAGCTCATCCATCAACGCGGCGGGACTTAAGCGTTTTCCTAGTTTAAGTTATCATCGTTCGATATTTCCGATAGATAATGTAGTCACCCTTTTGATTATCAATAATTTTTATTTTATCATCGTGCATCGCTAAAAATTAATAGTAAAGCAATGCAGAAATAAGAAAAAAAGTTTGTGTTATAACCCTAAATTGGTCCAATTGGAAAGGCAAAAGAACTAGCACGCTTCACGCCCATGGCATCACAACGACTGATTTAATATTATTATTATTATTATTATTATTATTATTATTATTATTATTATTATTATTATTATTATTATTATTATTATTATTATTATTATTATTATTATTATTATTATTAACGTATATAAATTGTGTAAACGGATAGGTCTGTTCACAAGGAGAGGTCTGGGTTCAGCAGGCTTATCGTGTGCCTTTCGTCGCATAAACTCTTCTTAAAAAACATAATTAATTCCTTATCTCCTGTGTTTCGAATTGAACTATAGAGATCCTCCAACACCCGAATTATAGCTTTCGTCCCGGGAAAATAAGAAGTTAATATTTAATTTAGTCGGAAGTCATAAGTTTATAATTGTTTAAAACTGTTTGATGTCAAGTAAAAAAAAATAGAAACTAGAACATTTATTTTGTTTGAGAAACGGAAGACACACAGCCTTGACAATGACGACAACAACGACGACACGAAACAGTAATCATTGGACAAAAATTATCAACCATAAAAGCTCATCCATCAATGCGGCTGGAAAAAAGCATTCACGAAGCGGCCTAGTAATAATATGTATATTATGTATAGAAATAAGTAGTGTTGCCTCGTGTCCAAACCAATCAATCACGTTGTCAAGCCTAAAATACTTAAAACCGTTTGCATACACTGCATATTTGATAGTATTTATGATGTTATGTCATAATGATGTTTGTTATATAATGTTTGTACCAGTGTTAAGTCTGTTAATAATGTGGTTTTTAGATAGTAGTTGCAAGGCACTGTGTGCTATCGCGTCTCGCTCTAATCTCGCTACCAGCAATGTATATTAGTTGGGTCAGTTTCGGCAATTCCATGACCGTAGAGATCAAAGATCTGTTTCTCATTTGATTTGTCTTATAAGAAGGTCAAATAAAAAATTTAGCCGCCATGTCCCTCGCGAAAGTGTGACATAGTCCGGCAGAGCCTAAAATGCAATATGGCTGCCATCGCCCATGTTTTCAATCAACTCTGCAATTGTGCGGCATACATACTGCAGTATCGCAGCGTCTTAACGTAGCTTTTAGTCCCACTAGATTAGGTTGGTGTGTCTAGCGATCTCGTTTTTGATATTTTAATCGCAACTCGGCAATCTTGACGTGCCCTTCTATATTGATTGTGCACTCTTAATACATAAGGTTTACTATCACATTGACTCTGATTGCATCCTTGCAAAATTAAATGTGCGGCCTCGTAAAATATAGCAACACTCACCAAGTTACCAAATTTACAAAATTTTGATTCATAATATACAAAAAAGGACCGATCAACATTATTACTTAATTTACAACTTTATTTGGCTACAAAATATTCAAACATTGATTTGAGATTAAACCTGCTCAAAAATTTTTGTTTGCTATATTTCTATGTCACTTATGTGCTGTCTATAAATAATGGAAAAGTGATTTAAAAACGAGCATTTACAAGAAAATATATTTTTATTTATATATGTATTTATTGGTAGAATAGAGCAATAGAAGAACTCACAACTCTCCCACACTGCTCAGCGCGTAGAAGTGCGGAGGTCTCTCTAGGGATTGGGGGCGGTTGCGAATATAAATCATAGAGTCTTTGGCATTGAGGAAGGAGGATGCAGGTCCCAGGTAACGACTGCTCTTTTGTCTGACACGCATCGTTTTCGGCAGCAGCGTCAACAGCTGAAACAATCAAAGACAATAGTAACTTTAATAGCACATTACAATGAGGTAATCTGCAGCGGATTGTGCCTTCTATCCCTCGGACGTTCCCTTCACAAGTGTCCAAACACCAAAATACCTAATAAGACACCTGAAGAGAGGAGGCATAACATTGCACCATGGAAAGGTTTCTCTCGAGAAATTTACGAAGGTTGAATTATTTATCTTTAGACTCGGTTATACCAAGTTTAGATGCAGAATGCAAAGATTTATAAGTAATGTCATAGTGTAATCTATGAAAATTAATTAGTTCCATGATGGTGTTATGCCAAACAACGCAAGCTACATTTTTGCACACACCTTAAATAAAGGGAAAAGAGTCCTTGAAAATCGCACTGGAGCGTTGGCTGCCATCTTGGAAAATGTCTGCACAAAATTCGTTGTTTTCGTATATCTTCAAAATGGTAGAAGATATATGAAAAGTTTCAAAGACAAAATTATTCCCTTTATAATTTGATACAAAAATAGTGTCTACCATTTTAATTAGACACCGCAGTTAGGTCACAAAATCGTGGTTTATATGTTGCTTATTGGAGTACCAGCTGATTTCCTCAGTATCGCGCACAGTATTAAACAATACCCATTTAAACACAAAAATACTTTTGTTTTGTATGATGTTCATGAAAGCTTCCATAAGTATTATTTTTTAAATCTGGTCTGCGAAATTGAATTAAGCACTTACCCGAAATTCTAGTTCTTCCATTGTTGGTATTTCCGCAAAAGTATCATATTTAATTGCATTTGAGGAAAAATTATTTCTTCTCACATTGAAATGACTAAAATAAGTAAATACCATCCGATTACAGACAAAGTTTTTATCCAATATGGCTGCATATTCCTATTATCCACAAAATTTAAGTGAATAATGTAACAAAAACAGTACGATTACAGTATTCATAATTCATAATGTGAATATTAGGAGTGAGCAGCCATATTGGATTAAAACTTTGGTTGTAATCGGATCGTTATTTCAGTGACGTCGATGTGCGCTACTGTGATTGTTCGCCCTGAACATGACTGAGCTAGGATGTACCAATCTTACAGAAATGGAGATCATAGAAGAAGAAGGAAGTAGACAAGTGTATAATAAACGATACAAAACCCCAGCGTTAGAGAGAGAAGATTAAAATAAACAAGAGAAGGGCGACCGTATTTATTATTTCTTCTAGAAACTTCAAATTTTGTTTTTTCCCGACTACGTGTCCATTGGTTTCTCTGCACAATAATTCTATAATCATTTTAAAAGTATTATTTTACTAAAAGTTGGTACGTGAAAAATCTGTCAACAGGAAGAAGGTTGCAAAAGAGGTATGACTCCCGAGTCGACAGAGTTTGACAATTGCGAGGTCTTATTTCGCGTAAAAACTTTTTTTGTAAAAAAAAAAAAAATAATAATAATAATAATAATAATAATAATAATAATAATAATAATAATAATAATAATAATAAAATAATAATAATAATAATAATAATAATAATAATAATAATAATAATAATAATAATAATAATAATAATAATAATAATAATTTTTTTTTTTTTTTTATTTATTATATAATAATATTACATGCATTTTTTTACAAAAAAACAATTTGACATCGTTGTCCACAAAGCCACATAGCGGCTTGTCTGTGGATTATGAAACATATGATATTGTACATGGATCAGACAGACTAAATTAAATTCTAATTTTATTACACAAATAATGTTCATAGGCTAAATTAAAACTGAAATAAATAATTATACAACAACGAGAATACGACTTTACAATACTGAAATATACTAATTGAATTGATATGACAGGCGAGAACATTCTTACATGGCAAAAATCGCGACTGTATAACAAAGAAATAGTTTTTAAATTAGTTTTATAATTGGATGAGCGAAGCGAAGACTTCAATTTCACTGACCCCCAAAAAATTTAGCTCGGGTGTTTTTTTTTTTTTTTTTTTTTTTGTTTTTTTTTTTGTTTGTTTTTTTGTCTGTTTGTTAACTCTCTACCAGGCAAACGGCATATCCGATCTTGATGAAAATTTGACAGGACCTTCGAAATCTCTGAACTTAGAGGTGTATTGTTTTTGGGTACAATCGAAGAAATATTTCTCATGAATATCGTACTTTTACGATTTTTTTCGATTTTTAGTGCGATATTTTCGTGACATTTGGGTTAATTCTGACCAAACGGGTGGGGCTACAACGTTCATATTATACATGGACATTAAGGTTATGGTGATGTAGTACCTTTTAAAAGAAAAAGTTGAAAAAGTTAGCCAGAATCCATAGAAATAAATCTTTTAATATAAGTTTTTTGATTTTTTGTGCGATATTTTCGTGCCATTTGGGCCAATTCTGACCAAACGGGTGGGGCTACAACGTTCATATTACACATGGACATTAAGGTTATGGTGATGTAGTACCTTTTAAAAGAAAAAGTTTAAATAGTTAGCCAAAATCTATAGAAATAAAGCTTTAATATAAGTTTTTTACGGAAAATAATACCAATTGACAGGTAACAAAAGAGACTTGACAACAATCAGCTACAATGCGTAGGCAGCAAAACAAAGAACTTGCAAAAGTAAAGATATCCCATGCAAACTAAACATTTTTAAAAGCTCATCCATCAACGCGGCGGGACTTTAGCGTTTTCCTAGTAATAATAATAATAATAATAATATTTTTTAATTGTTAGACACATGTGTTGCTTGACATAGTCCGCAATACATTGCATTTACTTGTACCGGTTTGTACCGAGATGTGGAAACATGTAAATAAAAATAATAATAATAATAATAATAATAATAATAATAATAATAATAATAATAATAATAATAATAATAATAATGAATATAAGGTTTTTAAGCATAAGCCCGCTTTAAGGACATAGTTATTGATTCATAGCAGTTGTTCTGGGTTCGAACCCCAGTCGGGGCAAACTTTTTCGACAACTGCTATGAATCAATAATAATAATAATAATAATAATAATAATAATAATAATAATAATAATAATAATAATAATAATAATAATAATATTTTTTTTTTTTTTTTTTTTATTTTTTTTTTTTTCACAAAAAAAAAATTAACATTGTTACATCTCATGGAAACCCACAAAGCCCATTATGCGGGCTCATCTGTGGAATAAACAACATCAAATAAACTACACAAAAACAACCATAGAGGAAGGAATCATTATGAAAAAACATATACAAATCCCAAACATTAAATAAACAAATTGAGGTAGATTAACCGTAACTTAAAAATTTAAAAAAATAAACACTACACAACTTCAAGGCTTTTGTTCTTAAACATATCAGAAACTTGTCAGAAACATAGGTAAAGGATGAGTTCGAAACAAGGTAAGAGCAAAACAGATTTAGGTAAGAGCACTCAATTGAGACAACAAATATATTTTTATTTCTTGCTTGACCTCGGAAATTTTTGGATGAGCGTAGCGAGCGAAGCGAAGACTTCAATTTCACTGACCCCCAAAAAATTTAGCTCCAATGTTTTTTTGTTTGTTTTTTTTTTTTTTTCTGTCTGTTTGTTCGCTCTCTACCGGGCAAACGGCATATGCGATCTTGATGAAAATTTGAGGGGACCTTCGTTTTCTCTGAACTTAGACTTGCTACGTTTTTGGGTACAATCGAAGAAATATTTCTCATGAATATCGTACTTTTACGATTTTTTTCGATTTTTAGTGCGATATTTTCGTCACATTTGGGTCGATTCTGACCAAACGGGTGGGGCTACAACGTTCATATTTTCACATGAACTTTAGGATTATGGTGATGTAGTACCTTTTGAAACAAAAAGCTGAAAAAGTTAGCTAGAACCCATATAAATAAAGGTTTTAATATGATTTTTTCGATTTTTAGTTCGATATTTTCGTCACATTTGGGCCGATTCTGACCAAACGGGTGGGGCTACAACGTTCATATTTCACATGGACATTGAGGTTATGGTGATGAAGTACCTTTTAAAATAAAAAGCTGAGAAAGTTATCTAGAATCCATAGAAATAAAGGTTTTAATATGAGTTTTTCGATTTTTAGTGCGATATTTTCGTCGCATTTGGACCGATTGTGACCAAACGGGTGGGGCTACAACGGTCATATTTCACATGGACATTAAGGTTATGGTGATGTAGTACCTGTTGAAAGAAAAAGTTGAAAAAGTTAGCGAGAATCTATAGAAATAAAGGGTTTTAAGATGAGTTTTTTTTACTTTAAGTGCGATATTTTCGTCACATTTAGGCCGATTTTGACCAAACGGGTGGGGCAACAACGTTCATATTTCACATGGACATTACGGTTATGGTGATGTAGTACCTTTTGTAAGAAAAAGTTGCAAAAGTTGACAAAGTTAGCCAGAATGCATAGAAATAAAGGTTTTAAAATGTGTTTTTTGAGGTTTATAATAACAACTAACAAGAAACAATTGAAACTTGACAACAGTCACCTACAATGCATTCACAAAGCACTTGCAAAGGAAATTTGGTCCCACGCAAACTAAAAACTTACAAAAACGCTCATCCAACAACGCGGCGGGACTTAAGCGTTTTCCTAGTAACTGATCAGGTAAGTCATTAAAAGCTTCGGGAACTAAACACTCTAGGCGCCTTTGACCGTATTTATTATTACTTCCCGGAATTGCAAATTTTTGTTTTCCCTGATTACGTGTGCATTTATTTCTCTGCACAAGAATTTTATAATCATTTTTAAAGTAATATTTTATTATAAGTTGGTACGTGAAAAAGCCGTCAACAGGAAGAAGGTTGCAAAAGAGGTATGTCTCCCGAGTCGATAGAGTTTGACAATGGCGAGGTCTTATTTGGCGTAAAAGCTTATTTTGTAGTACACGAATTTTATTTAAGTGGCAGTCAGAGGAATACCCCCACGCAAGTAGACCATAAGATATAATAGATTCTGCAAGAGCGATATAAACATTACGTAACACTGAAAACGGTAAAACGTATTTAAGAAAAAAACACTGCCGAAGGCAGGCTCGTAGGCGCTTACAGATCGAGTCAATATGAGGTGCCCAGTTGAAATGTTTATCAATTACCAATCCCAAATACATATGCGAGTCAACATTCTCAAGAAAATCACTACATGCACACGTCAGTGGATCTACTTGATTATGCAAACATTCATTGGAATGAGTGATCACACTGACCTCCCGGAGACAATCTCTGTTTTGAGGTGCACACAAATGCATTATTTTTGTTTTATTTGCATTAATTACTAAATCTTTATCATGAATCTCTTTAAGTAAGTTAATAAAATCTTTTTGTAAATACAACTGTGCTATTTCAAAGTTTTTATGTACTGAAACAATTAAAATGTCATCGGCATAAATAAATACATGGCAATATTTAAAACATTTAACCAAATCATTTACGTACACTAAAAAAAGAATTGGGCCCAAAATAGAACCCTGAGGAACTCCTGCAATAACATCACGTTCGTGGCTTAAAAAATCACCAACCTTGACTCTTATTCTTCTGGTTCTTAAGTAATTTTTAAACCAATTTAAAATTGGGCCACGAATAACCAATTCGCTCAAGACATTTTAAAAGTTTGACGTGATTTAATGTATCAAATGCCTTGCTTAAATCCACAAACATGGCCGCAATGTGCATATTGTCATTTAATTTGTTATTAACCAAATTCGCAAATTTCACTAGAAGATCGGTCGTGCTCTTACCTTTTTGAAATCCAAACTGATTATTAGTAATAATTTTAAATTTATCTAAATAGTTGCATAAAGCGTCAGCTACTACACGTTCCATTATTTTTTCAATAACAGATAAAATGGCAATTGGCCTGTAATTACTAAAGTCCATATGGCTGCCTTTTTTATAAACCGGTCTTACAATAGAAACTTTTAATAAATCTGGTATTTCTCCCTGTTCTAAAGACAGGTTTATTATTTTGGCAATTAAGGGACTAATATCCTCTGCCGTGTATTGCAAGTCGATCACCCTAATCCCATCAATTCCAGGTTGTTTGGTTACACTTAATTTACGGATAATTTTAAGCACAGTAGCTACACTTACTTTGTCTAGGTACATAGATTGACTCTGAGATAAAGGAGGCAAAAGCTTAGAAGTTACAATAGAGCAATTATGTTGAATCATATTAATCTCATCAACAAAAGTATCAACAAATCTGTTAGCAATTTCTTCCTCACTGTATTTATTTCGTAAGTATTTGTTTATCACCATGTCAACTGAGTTACGCTTAGATTTCCCTATTACTTCATTAATCACCTGCCATGTTTGTTTAGCATCACCTTTATGTACTTGAAATTTATTTTTGTAATAATCACGTTTCACTTTATAAATTTCCTTCACTACCTCATTGCGATAATGTTTATATTCAGTTTCATAAGTCTGCCTCAAAGGGTTAGTTACTCTAGCATTCCTCCACTTACGGAACAACCTATCTCTACGCTGAACCATACCAACAAGGTTATCAGTCATCCACTCCTTGTTTACTCGTTTCCTCTTACGACCGGTTGCAACAAAAGACGAATTTTCATGTATGTTATGTATAGTAGACCGGACAGAGTCGTAGAGCTTATTACAATCATTAATTTCCATTAAATCTGCCCAATTCACGCGTTTCAAAGCAGTAAACACTTTCCTCTCATCTAATGAAACACGAGGTTTGTTTACTAAATTACTGTGATTGGTGGTTTTGAAGACCAAAGATAATAATAATAATAATAATAATAATAATAAAAAAATAATAATAATAATAATAATAATAATAATAATAATAATAATAATAATAATAATAATAATAATAATAATAATAATAATAATAATAATAATAATAATAAAACTGGAGCTAACATGTTGTACGGACTTACGTCAAGTACTTCCATGTGTACCTATTACAAACATTACTTTGTCTTAACTCTAATTAAAATAAGTCATTTATAATATTGTTTGTAGATGATGTTTTCTTTCTGCTGTGTATGGTTAGTACACAGCAAAGCAAGCTTGAAGGAGGGTTTTATTCCAGAAACATTGAAAACATCTGTTGTCAGGCCAATTTTCAAAATGGGTGACCATTTGAAATGTGTCAATTATAAGCCGATTGCCATTATGTGTAGCATTGAAAAAATACTTGAAAGATACGTGGCAAATTGCTTAATAGATTACATGACGAAATTTAAAATAATAAACGAACAACAATATGGATTTCAAAGAGGAAAAAGTACAGTAGACCTTTTTACATCCTTTTGTGACCTAGTTAATACTAAGCTAGACGAAAATTTTAACATTTTATGTATGTTTATCGATTATAAAAAATCATTTGACACCCTTGATTTTAATAAGCTGCTAGATTCGTTGGAAAGTATTGGGGTTAGAGGTACATTGTTAAATTGGTTTAAAAATTTTTTATCGAGCAGAAAGGTAATTGTAAGAATAGGCGAAGTGTAAAGTGAAGCAAAGTCATGTAGCAGTGGCGTACCACAAGGCTCTATTTTAGGACCTCAACTTTACTTAATTGGATGAGCGAAGCGAAGACTTCAATTTCACCGACCCCCCAAAAAATTTAGCTCGGGTGTTTTTTTGTTTTTTGTTTTTTTTGTTTTGTTTTTTGTTTTTTTTCGTTTTTCTGTCTGTTTGTTCGCTCTCTACCGGGCAAACGGCATATGCGATCTTGATGAAAATTTGACACGACCTTCGTTTTCTCTGAACTTAGACTTGCCACGTTTTTGGGTACAATCGAAGAAATATTTCTCATAAATATCGTACTTTTACGATTTTTTTCGATTTTTAGTGCGATATTTTCGTGCCATTTGGGCCAATTCTGATCAAACGGGTGGGGCTACAACGTTCATATTTCACATGGACATTAAGGTTATGGTGATGTATTGCTTTCTGAAAGAAAAAATTGAAAAAGTTAGCCAGAATCGAGAGAAATAAAGCTTTTAATATACGTTTTTTGACTTTTTGTGCGATATTTTCGTGCCATTTGTGCCAATTCTGACCAAACGGGTGGGGCTACAACGTTCATATTATACATGGACATTAAGGTTATGGTGATGTAGTACCTTTTGAAAGAAAATGTTGAAAAAGTTAGCCAGAATCCATAGAAATATAGCTTTTAATGTAAGATTTTTACGTTAAATAATAACAAATTAACAAGAAACAATAGAAACTTGACAACAATCACCTACAATGCGTCGGCAGAAAAACAAAGCACTTGCAAAAGTAAAGATATCCCACGCAAACTAAAAACTTTAAAAAAGCTCATCCATCAACGCGGCGGGACTTAAGCGTTTTCCTAGTATATGTAAATTTTATGGTTAAGAATATTATAAAGTACATTGCTTTTTGCTACGCTGATGACTTTGCTTTTTTGTCTATCCATAAAAACGTAAAAATTGCAGAAAGATACTTGCAAAATGATTTTCTAAATTAACTCAGGTGGAACCATGACGTAAGGCTAATCGTAAATATTGAAAAAACAAAGATTGTACACATTTCTATGCCGTTAAACGCGGGTCGAAATACTAATATCAATGTTATTGCCCACAATTTTGAATGCTTACATCTGAATGCGGGTAAAATTGATCTGGATTGTTCGTGTGATACATCAATTGCAACTGTTTACAGCCATCCGTATGTGGGGTTGGAGATTGATTGTAACTTTAGTTGGAATATACAAGCTAAGAAAATATGTAAACGCTTAAGGTCATGCGCTCACCAATTATATGCAGTAAAAAGTATTTTACCATTTAAATATGTAAAGATGGTTTATTAGACGAGTGAGCGAAGCGAACGTAGTCTTTCCTAACGCTATACTCGATCGGGCCTTGGCCGTGAGCATTGTCCAATGTATGTATGTCTGTCTGCCTGTCTGTCCGGGCTCATACGGCCGAACGGCCAAATAGACTGAGCTGAAATTTTAAACACACATCCGTGACCAGGTAACTGAGAACTGCTAACAAAATGAGCAATATCTGTTGCGATTTAAGCTCACAAGAAATAAAAATGTGAAATATTTGAACTTAGATCGCAAATGTTAAAAATACCCATTAGTAAAATAGAACACAGCCTGTGAAAGTTTGCGATCAAATGGACCAAGTAAATGTTTATTATTATTTTGTTTTCATTTCTTCTGTCATTCTGTAAATGATACAGGGCCATTGCTGGCTATCAAGGGTACTATTATACACTTCGTTTGAGCTGGTGATGATCTACAAGAAACAGTGCGACGTATTTTATCTCGCAAACATCAGCTGGTAAGTAGGGTAGTATATTACTTTCCGAAACTAGAATGCGAGCTCTGGCAGTTGTTGTCGGGGACCCCCCATATTCTCTGACGACCTTCCCAACGACGACGACCAGGACAAAACGAACGATGACAAAGACGATGACGACCACGACGCGAGAACCCTTTCTTTTCTTTCACCTTTACCCGTGGCTATTTTTGACCAGCACCAGCATGGGATTTTCATCCCTATATCCTCTAGGCAAGAGTGGTGATTTTTGACCTAGCGGTTGTCGCACCCTTAGTTTAAACTAAAACGGGGGACGTATGGGACCAGTCTTTTTTCATAAAAGGACGACGACAAACGGTTGACTCACCCTGAAACCAAAAAGTTATAAACCACTTTCTCTGTTCGCCTAGGTCTAAATATTTTATTTTTTTGGTTTATTTGGATTAAGGACGCGTCAACCGTTAGGTCATAATGCATGACTCTAGACTCTAGCCTAGGGGATGGGGAGGATGGGTCCATGCTGGTCAGAACCAGCCATGGGTAAGGGTAGGAAGGGGGATTTCTCACGTCGTGGTCGTCATTGTCTTTGTCATCGTTCGTTGTGTCATTGTCACCGTCGTCGGGGAGGTCGTCAAGGGAAGGGGGAGGTGTCCCCGACGACGATTGCCAGAGCTCGCCTCTGGTTTTGGGGAGTATAATATACTTCCCTCTTATTAGCTGAAGTTTGCGAGGTGGACCTTTTCTCTTGAATCGCCTTTTACGATTAGCAGAGCCATGCTCTGGGCCAATTCTACCCCGAACCCGGACGGAATCGTCTTTAATGTTTCATACATTGACGCTGGTGGAAGTACCTGTTCTAAGGGTCATACACCGGCCGTTCCATTTAGCCTGGGGTGTAGCCTATCTGTTCAACAAGGGTCTGTGACCACAAATGTTTGTATAAAGATTATACTAGGGAAACGCCAAAGTCGTTGTTAGACGAGTGAGTGAGCCATGTGTTGAGTCACCACATTACAACACACACATAACACACACATTACTTTTCTTCCCCCTACCTTAGACCTCCCTAGCCTATCATTGCTAAAGTGGCGCATTATGGCCGGACAGTTGACGTGCCCTTAAAATTAAAAACTTAAAAACCCTGTTATTTATACCACAATATAATTACCTAACTTAAATCCAATTAATGTTCACGGGTACTCAACACGTGGCTCTCTCACTCGTCTAAAAATGACTTTGGCGTTTCCCTAGTATAGCCCTTGCAGAGTCGATTATTTCTTTCGTTCTGTTAATTTGGGGAAATGCTTCGTTCTCACACCTAAATAGCATAATCTCTATTCAAAATAAAATAATAATGAAAATGATTACTTTTGAAAATAATTTAAGCACTTTAGAATGTTATTGGATGAGCGTAGCGAGCGAAGCGAGTGAAGCGAAGACTTCAATTTCACCGACCCCCCAAAAATTAAGCTCGGTTGTTTTTTTGTTTGTTTTTTTGTTTTTTTGTTTTTTTGTCTGTTTGTTCGCACGATTCCGGGCAAACGGCATATGCGATCTTGATGAAAATTTGACAGGACCTTCGAAATCTCTGAACTTAGACTTGCCACGTTTTTGGGTACAATCGAAGAAATATTTCTCATGAATATCGTACTTTTACGATTATTTCGATTTTTTGTGCGATATTTTCGTGCCATTTGGGCCAATTCTGACCAAACGGGTGGGGCTACAACGTTCATGTTATACATGGACATTAAGGTTATGGTGATGTAGAACATTTTGAAAGAAAAAATTGAAAGAATTAGCCAGAATCTAAATAAATAAAGCTTTTAATATAAGTTTTTTGATTTTTTGTGCGATATTTTCGTGCCATTTGGGCCAATTCTGACTAACCGGGTGGGGCTACAACGTTCATATTATACATGGACATTAAGGTTATGGTGATGTAGTACCTTTTGAAAGAAAAAGTTGAAAAAGCTAGCCAGAATCCATAGAAATAAAGCTTTTAATATAAGTTTTTTACGGTTAATAATACCAATTGACAAGAAACAATAGAAACTTGACAACAATCACCTACAATGCGTAGACAACAAAACAAAGCACTTGCAAAAGTAAAGATATCCCACGCAAACTAAAAACTTTAAAAAGCTCATCCATCAACGCGGTGGGACTTTAGCGTTTTCCTAGTAGACTACAAAACGTTTTACCTTTACAGAAAGTATTTACATATAAATTAGTTTTGAAACTCTTTTTTCGTTAACACTCACAAAAATTCGGAAGTAAACCGGTTGCCACGGGTTGCAAATATGTATGGTAAAAGAACACTTAGCTACCTTACCATTCTATTTTAATAGTATTCCAAAGAACATCAGAGATTTAGAGACTATTTATGAAATTAAAAGAGAACTAAAGGCATTTTTATTACGAAATATGTGAAGTAAGGCATGTTGTGTATTTGTACTTGTGTATTTGTTACATAAGTGTTTCATAATTTAATGTAAATGAATTAGCACTCTAAATATTTCACTGTTCTATATCTGTTCTATTCACTGATTATTCACTGTATCATGTGCAAACTGTTGCTTCACAAAAATGTTTTTTGGCTAGTATAAGTATTTAATTTGCACATTAATTACTTGTTTTTATCAATTATTTTAATCTTTAATTTAAGTGTTACATATTTTTATTTTTTTATTACACGCTGAGTCATTCACTGCTTACTGTTATAATAATAATAATAATAATAATAATAATAATAATAATATTTTTTTTTTTTTTTTATTATTTTTTTTATTGTACGTAGCAAAAACATAAGAGTACAAACATAGCATACATTATCCCACTAAACCCGAAGGCTTATCAGTGGGTCACATTAATGTATCAAAATAACTTAGGTTTAAGCTCATAGCTGAAGGCCGTTGAAACATTCTACAATATGACTAAAATTAACAATTTTACACAATAATATAAGTGACAAGGTACACACAGAGACGTAAGGAAATACAATAAACATCGAATTGATCTGAAATATCACAGAAACATAATAAAAAAACGATAATATACAATTACTTATTACATCAAGTAAATCAATTGTACACACACACACACAATAAATAATAATAAATAATAATAATAATAATAATAATAATAATAATAATAATAATAATAATAATAATAATAATAATAATAATAATAATAATAATAATAATAATAATAAATAATAATGACAATCAGAGCCAAAGAAGAAGCAAAAGAATTCAACAAAAACAATCTCAAATGTAAAGTTTTTCAGTGTTGCCTCAGATGATGATACGCACAGACGTATCGAAACGTCAGGTAATTTAATAAAAAACGAACACAGCGAAATGACTCGTAAAATATTTGATTTCTCTAATAATAATAATAATAATAATAATAATAATAATAATAATAATAATAATAATAATAATAATAATAATAAAAAATAAAAACACAATATTATTATATTATTATTATTATTATTATTATTATTATTATTATTATTATTATTATTATTATTATTATTATTATTATTATTATTATTATTATTATTATTATTATTATTATTATTACATAGGAACTGGTTTCCAAGGGATTGATTTAATGTATTACTATGTACAAATGTATAAAAAGACTTGAACCTGCAGATAAGCTGTTTTGCAGCTTCGCAGGACAATCGATTGTATCTGTAAATAAATTGTTCAATAAAGGCAACTTAAAAAAAATATATATATATAAATATATATTATTATTATTATTATTATTATTATTATTATTATTATTATTACTCGCGCCAGGGAGGCAGAGTATTTGAAAATACCAACTTACAACAATAAGTATGGGAAAAGAGCTTTGCAATACAGTGTACCTTTTACTTTTAATAAAATTCCCAAATATTTACGAAGTATAGATCAAATAAGTAGGGTAAAGAATGAGTTAAAAGTGTTTTTGTTATATGAAACAGACATTGCATGTAAGTGGGATGCGTAGTATTTTTAAGTTTCATTTTCAGTGTATTATTATTTGTTCAAGTTTTCTGTATGTTTTTTGGTTCGAGGTATTTTGTTGTTTTTCCCTTGTACTTATATCAATATTATAAAGTCTGGAGTCTGGGTTATTTTTATTAATTGTCAATGTTTTTTATCCCCACAGCTAAGCCGCTTGTGTGGCTTGTGGGACTCGTTTCCATACTGAACTAATCATGTATTTAAATATGTACTTCCAATAAAAAAAAAAAAATTATTATTATTATTATTATTATTATTATTATTATTATTATTATTTTTATTATTAAAATTATTATTATTTTATTATTATTATTATATATATTTTTATATTTGTTTTTAGTATCTTTACGGTGAATAATCACGCACAGTATTATAGAAAATAACTTTTAATCCCAACGTTTCAGAAAAACTATGTTTCCATTTTCAGGGGAAGGTTAAAAACAAAAATTCAATAAAACAACAACAGCATTATAAAAATAAACAAATAGAAACAAAAAACACACTACCTTGCAAACATAGAAAATTACAAAGATCCAATTGCAGTGAACCTAAAATCAAATCACTTGGTTGCATTGTGAGTGTGACTTCTTGTGATATATATATATTATATATATATTATTATTATATATATTATTATTACAACTGTTTACTATTCAGAATCCCATGTTTATTTAAGTACTCCACCAAGTTATTAGCAATATGCCTTTCTAATGCAACCAAGTGATTTGATTTTTGGTTCACTGCAATTGGATCTTTGTAATTTTCTATGTTTGCAAGGTAGTGTGTTTTTTGTTTCTATTTGTTTATGTTTATAATGCTGTTGTTGTTTTATTGAATTTTTGTTTTACCCTTCCCTTGAAAATGGAAACATAGTTTTTCTGAAACGTTGGGATTAAAAGTTATTTTCTATAATACTGTGCGTGATTATTTACCGTAAAGATACTTAAAACATTAACCATGGATCACGAAAGCTTAAGACAAAATATATATATATATATATATTTATTATTATATATTATTATATATATTATTATTACAACTGTTTACTTTTCAGAATCCCATGTTTATTTAAGTACTCCACCAAGTTAATAGCAACATGCCTTTCTAAGAGTTTCTCAATACTTGGTAATATAGCTATAGGCCTATAATTTGAGTAAACTTTATGGTCACCCTTCTTATATATTTGCTTTTTTTGAGTCACTTAGGAATGATACCGGTCTCAATAGATTTGTTTATCAATACAGCCAAAACAGGAGCAATAGAAGCATTGACAAATTGAAGGTCTTGAACACGTATACTATCAACACCCGGCTGTTTATTTACATTCAGAGAATCGATCATTGCTCCCATATTAGTAAGAGTAACTGGTTTCATGAAGAACGAATGATTCACTTGAATATTTTCATTGCGTGCACGCTGAAATGTTACAATGTTGCAATCATGTTTCAATGAACTTATCTCGTCAATAAAAGAGTTAACAAAATGATTAACGACTAAGTTCGTATTCACGTCTTTACATAAATATTTAGATATCACGTCATCAACTGAAATACGTTTCTTTTTTCCAGTAATTTGATTAATTTGCCACGTTCCTTTTACATCTCCTCTCGCATTGAATATTAAATTACGGTAAAACTTTATATTTGCTTTATTGATTTCTTTTTTTACTCTATTTCTGTAAGTATTGTACTCTTCTCTTAGACGGGATTTTTTTTCGCCAAAGTCTCTACAATTTTTCCAATCTTTAAAAAGTTTATCTCGTCTTTTTGTCATAATAACAAGGTCGTCGGTGACCCATATTTTGCGAGGCCTTTCTCTTGGTCTGGAAACATTCTTACTCCTAAAAGTAGATTTGTCGTAAGCTTTTGAAAACTCTCCGCATTAAGCCTTTTTTAGGCTTTGTGGGTTTTTTGATCATATTCTTGTTAGATTTATTTCTGTAGGCCTATGTAACATTAATTATTTATTTGTACAATTTTGCTATGTTGTATGAGTCATGTATGTTCTCTGTTCTATGACAATAAATAAATTTGTATACATATAAAAAAAAAATTATTATTATTATTATTATTATTATTATTATTATTATTATTATTATTATTATTATTATTATTATTATTATTATTATTATTATTATTATTATTACTATTATTGATATTATTATCACTGCGTTGGAAAGACCACAAGGGCTTGCCTTCATGTATCATTCTGTTTTGCATCATAATATGTACAAATCAAATAAAACGGTAATAAATAATTACAAACGTTACAATTATTATTCACTTCGTTCCAAACACACAATCAAGACTTGAAATAAAGTTTGAGATATATGAGGCAAATGTATCGCACTTCCATAGACTTAACATAAAAGCAAAATAAAAGTACGAGTATAAGTACATTTTAAAGTACGAATTTAATGTATATATGAAATTACAATCAGAAGTATTCAAAATAATATTATATGTTAACTACTCACATGCTATAGCGAAAAGGATGCAAGCCAGCCATCTCCCAAGTAAACCCACGGACATCTTCATGCTGCTACTGAGTTGCTAGATCTGAGGCGTTGGATCGACGAATGCTTAGTCGACCAGGAATGATAACCTTTATAAACTTTCGTTTTTGTGTATGTCTGACCCTTGATTACGTTGGCAAAATTGCCTTCGTTGTAAACGCTGTACGTGGTGCAATCTCAACAAACATTTTTTGGTATTTCCCGCGCATTCCGCACGGAATTGCCCGCCTGTCGTCCACTAGGGACCCGTTACAGGCCTCCACCCCCCCCTCGCTAGTTTCCTGTATCATCTGTAGCGCGATCTAGGAGCTAAATGTAAAGGAAAATATAAAATTATAAGTTTTATACAATATCGGATGCATATGTCTAATTCGTTTTAATGTCTGTCACCAGTCGATTGCCTGTAGATGGACATACAATATGTATTAATCGCAAGTAATTATACAGTTTCAAGTTAGCTGTCTCGAACTCGCTCCAGTAAAGACTCTCGATTTGAAAGCCATGTAGGGGCCTTAGAAATTTCTGAACTTAAAACTGCCACGTTTTTGAGCGCAATCGAAAAATTATTTCTCATAAAATTCGCAATTTTACGATATTTTTCGATTTTAAAAAATATTCTTCGACATAACGACTACATGCTTCATCCGATTGTAATGATTTTTATACATAACCTTTATTTTATAAATTAATATATTCGTATGAAATCTTGAGTGTAAACAAAAAGTTATTTCTTATGAAAATCGCAGATTTACGTTTTCTTTCGATTTTTTAAATTTCTTCGATTTATAATATCTACATGCTTTACCCGATTGTAATTATTTTTATACAGAACCATTATTTTATGAATTGATATATTCGTGTGAAAATTGAGCGCAATCGAAAAATTATTTCTCATAAAATTCACAATTTTACGATATTTTTCGATTGTTAAAAATATTCTTCGACATAACGACTACATGCTTCATCCGATTGTAATGATTTTATATCATAACCTTTATTTTATAAATTAATAATATTCGTATGAAATCTGAGTGTAAACAAAAAGTTATTTCTTATGAAAAACGCAGATTTACGTTTTCTTTCGATTTTTTAAATTTCTTCGATTTATAATATCTACATGCTTTACCCGATTGTAATTATTTTTTCACAGAACCTTAATTTTATGAATAATTATATTCGCGTGAAATTTGAGCGTAATCGAAAAATTATTTCTCATGAAAATCGCAATTTTACGCTTTTTAAGTTAAAAAAAAATTACGCTCATCCAACAAAGCGTCTGAAAAAGCGTTTGTGAAGCTTCCTAGTATAACAAACAAAGTATTAATATTTGAACAGTGTATGTCCAAATAGTTACAATTTAACTAGGAAAACGCTTAAGTCCCGCCGCGTTGTTGGATGAGCGTAATTGGTGCATTGAGCTGCCATGTGTTATGCGAATTTTCTGCTGTTCTGTGTCAAAATCATTACTAAGTTGAAATTTTTTTTTAATTATATTAAATTAAATTAAAAATTAACCTAATTTTTTAAATTTTTTGTTGATTATTCGTAATTGTTAAATAAATCGTAAAATTGCGATTTTTATAAGAATTAATTTCTCGATTGCGCTCAAATTTTACACTTATATATGCATTCATAAAATAAAGGTTCTGCGAAAAAATCATTACAATCGGATAAAGCATGTAGGTGTTAAGTCAAAGAATTGTTTAAAAAAAGAAAAAACCCGTAAAATTTCGTTTTTTATGATGAATATTTTTTCAATTGTGCTCAAATTTCACAAAAATATCTAAGTTCATAAAATAAAGGTTCTGTGCAAAAATCATTAAAATCGGATAAAGCATGTAGGTGATATAAGTCGAAGAATTTTTTTAAAAATCGAAAAAAATCGTAAAATTGCGATTTTCATGAGAAAAAATTTTCCGATTGCGCTCAAAAACGTGGCAGTTCTAAGTTCAGAGATTTCGAAGGCCTCCATAAAATGTAACCGCAATCGGAGTATCGGCTTAGCCGGAATCGTGTGGACAAACACACAAAAATACAAAAAGAAAAAAAAAGAAAAAAAAACATTCCGGATTTTTTTCTCCAGTGTAGTGAAATGGAATCTTCGCTTCGCTCACTACGCTCGCTGCGCTCATCCAATTATCAATTTACGGGTTCTACTAGTTTCATATTTATATTTTGGATGAGTTGGAATAGTGGTCAGTATATTATTAACGAGGGAGCGGAGCGACCGAGTGTCTCCATTCAACTCAAACGGCTCTCATTCTGTGATTCTGTGTGTCTGTACGTCGAAAATCAGCCGAACTGCTGAACAGATTGCACTGAAATTTTAAACAGACATCCGGTACGAGTTTTCTAAGAACTGTTAACAAAATCAGCTTGATCCATTGCGATTAAAGCCTACAATAAATAAAAATGTGATATTTAATAATATCAATGGCATTTGTTTCGTAGCAGTTAGCGGGATGAGGTGTGGCCTGCATGCCTACCGCACGAATGGATGGGGTTCGATACCCGTCATTTCTAACTTTTTTATATTTTTACACCCACATATTATTTTTGAGGGGTGTTAAATAAGAAATAAAAATTAGGTGATTTGGTTTTATCTTGGAAATTTGTAAATGTTTCACACTAATACGTTTTGAATACGATTCGCATTTTGAATTCAATTTAAATAATTATTGTGGCAAGCAGAGTGAGTTCCTGTAAGGTGACCAGACGGTCCGGTTTTAAAAGTCAAAACACTTTCCTAACTCACTCGTTTAACAACCACTTAGGCGTTTCCCTAGTACTAATGGTGTACGGTATATTTTTAATATGGGTACAGTAAATAATGCTTTTCATGCAAAGCGTATCTTCGAAATGTTGTTCTTGTTTTTGATATATGCCGAGGCGGGTGCATCTGCATAAATAAAGTATAGGCTGTCCGATGCTATGCTGGTTGACACTTCCTTAAAAAAACGCTACTAATTCTATTGGTGTATGCAACCAAAATCAAATGACATCATGAGAGATTTTTATTCTCGATTTCATTAATCGGGAAACAGACCCGTAAGTGTAATTGATTTCATAGAAATGAATCTGAAATTAAATAATCCATCCCAGCGGGGTGTCGAACTCCGGTCTCCCGATTGCCGGTCGAGTGCTTTACCCCTAAGCTACCAGAACGGATTACTTCATAACATCTGCATTGTTTGGTGTATTGTTGGATAAGCGAAGCGCAGACTTCAATTTCACTGACCCCCCCAAACAATTTAGCTCGGGTGTTCTTTTTTTTTGTTTTTTTGTTTTTTTGTCTGTTTGTTTGCACGATTCCGGGCAAACGGCATAAGAGATCTTGATGAAAATTAAAGGGGACCTTCGAAATCTCTGTACTTAGACGTGCCACGTTTTTGGGTACAATCGAAGAAATATTTCTCATGAATATCGTACTTTTACGATTTTTTCGATTTCTAGTGCGATATTTTCGTGACATTTGAGCCGATTCTGACCAAACGGGTGGGGCTACAACGTTCATATTTCACATGGACATTAATGTTATGGTATGTAGTACCTTTTGAAACAAAAAGTTGAAAAAGTTAGCCAGAATCCATAGAAATAAAGGATTTAATATGATTTTTTTTAGGTTTATTGGATGAGCGTAGCGAGCGAAGCGAGTGAAGCGAAGACTTCAATTTCACTGACCCCAAAAAAAATTTAGCTCGGGTGTTTTTTTTTTGTTTGTTTGTTTTTGTTTTTTTTTTGTATTTTTGTCTGTTTGTTTGCTCTCTACCGGGCAAACGGCATATGCAATCTTGAAGAAAATTTGACAGGAACTTCGAAATCTCTAAACTTAGACTTACCACGTTTTTGGGTACAATCAATGAAATATTTCTCATGAATATCGTACTTTTACGATTTTTTTTCGATTTTTTGTGCGAAACTTTCGTGCCATTTGGGCCAATTTTGACTAAACGGGTGGGGCTACAACGTTCATGTTATACATGGACATTAAGGTTATGGTGATGTAGTACATTTTGAAAGAAAAAATGAAAAAATTAGCCAGAACCTATAGAAATAAAGCTTTTAATATAAATTTTTCGATTTTTTGTGTGATATTTTCGTGCCATTTGGGCCACTTCTGACCAAACGGGTGGGGCTACAACGTTCATGTTATACATGGACATTGAGGTTATGGTGATGTAGTACCTTTTGAAAGAAAAAGTTGAAAATGTTAGCCAGAATCCATAGAAATAAAGCTTTTAATATAAGTTTTTTACGGTAAATAATACCAATTGACAAGAAACAATAGAAACTTGACAACAATCACCTACAATGCGTAATCAACAAAACAAAGCACTTGCAAAAGTAAAGTTATCCCACGCAAACTAAAAACTTTAAAAAGCTTCAATCAACGCGGCGGGACTTTAGCGTTTTCCTTGTAATAACAATTAACTTATTGGATGAGCGAAGCGAAGACTTCAATTTCACTGACCCCTCAAAAAATTTAGCTCAAATGTTTTTTGTCTTGTTTTTTGTTTGTTTGTTTGTTTGTTTGTTTGTTTTTCTGTCTGTTTGTTCGCTCTCTACCGGGCAAACGGCATATGCGATCTTCATGAAAATTGGAGGTGACCTTCGAAATCTCTGAACTTAGACTTGCTACGTTTTTGGGTGCAATCGAATAAATATTTCTTGTGAATATCGTACTATTTTTTTCGATTTTTTGTGCGAGATTTTCGTGCCATTTGGGCCAATTTTAACCAAACGGGTGGGGCTACAACGATCAAATTATACATGGACATTTAGGTTATGGTGATGTAGTACCTTTTTAAAGAAAAAGTTGATAAGGTTTGTCAGATTTCATAGAAATAAAGCTTTAAATATAAGTTTTTATTACGGTAAATAATAACTTTTGACAAGTCACAATAGAAACTTAAACAACAATCACCTACAATGCCTAGGCAGCAAAACAAAGCACTTGCAAAAGTAAAGATATCCCACGCAAACTAAAAACTTAAAAAAAGCTCATCCATCAACGCGGCGGGACTTTAGCGTATTCCTAGTTAACAAGTTACAATAGAAACTTGACAACAAACACCTACAATGCATTCAAAAAGCATTTGCAAAGGAAAAGTGGTCCTACGCAAACTAAAAACTTGGAAAAAGCTCATCCATCATTGCGGCGGGACTAAAGCGTTTTCCTAGTAGATCTGAATAGATTGGTAAGTTCTGTAACGATTATGCTGCCTTTGAACTGATCATCTTAACTCGACTTATAATGTCGTTACCTAACGCAGGACTGATTGAGTGTTTATTTCTCAATTTCATTCATCGAGAAACACTGCCGTAGGTGTAATTAATTTTTGGATGAGCGAGGCGAAGACTTCAATTTCACTGACCCTCCCAAAAAATTAGCTCGGGTGTTTATTTTTATTGTCTGTTTGTTTGCTCTCTACTGGGCAAACGGCATATGCGATCTTGATGAAAATTGGAGGGGACCTTTGAAATCTCTGAATTCTAGACCTGCCACGTTTTTGGGTACAATCGAAGAAATATTTCACGTGAATATCGTACTTTATCGATTTTTTTCGATTTTTAGTGCGATATTTTTGTCACTTTTGGGTCGATTCTGACCAAACGGGTGGGGCTACAACGTTCATATTTTACATGGACATTAAGGTAATGGTGGTGTATTGATTTTTTAAAGAAATAGTTGAAAAGTTAAACAGAATCTATAGAATAAAGGTTTTAATATGAGTTTTTTTAGGTGTATAATAACAAGTAACGAGTAACAATAGAAACTTGACAACAATCACCTACAATGCATTTAAAAAGCGCTTGCAAAGGAAAAGTTGTCCTACGCTAAATAAAAACTTATAAAAAAACTCATCCATCAACGCGACTAAAAAAAGCGTTTGCGAAGCTTCCTAGTTATAGAAATAGTCAGAAGTTAAAAAATCCGTCCCAGCGGGGTATGCTGTTTTACTCCTAAGCTACCGGGACAATCAATTACACCCACGGGAGTGTTTCCCGATTGATGAAATTGAGAAATAAACCCTCGCTCATACCTGCGTTAGGTAACGACAATATAAATTGTGCTTAGATGGTCAGTTCAAAGGCAGCAGAATCGTTGCAGTACTTTCCAATGTATTCAGATCTACAATGCACCAACAATCCAGATGTTATGAAGTTAACCGTCGCGGGTGCTTAGGGGTAAAGCACTCGACCGGCAATCGGGAGACCGGGGTTCCATTGTCCCCGCTGAGATGGATTTTTTATTTCCTGGATTGATAAAATCATGAGAGATCTTAATATATTTTTGTCTCAGCTGGTAAAAAGTGAAACCATGGAGTGTGGTGAAACTAGTATACAGTTGCCATTTTCAATTGAATCGGTTATTTGAGAAACCGAATAAGAATAAGTCATGAAAACATTGTTCTGAGTAAAACGCAATAAACGTGCACTTAGTAGCCTGAAGTAAAAAAATGCAGTTTTTTTTATTTAGTTATTTAGATGTGGCATAGTTACATTGATTTTGGTTGATATTGATATTTTATGAGCACGTTATTTCATAATTACGAGGGTGTAATTATCGTGGACTTATTTGGTTTCTCAATTTAATGGCGCGGGTATGTGTAAAATTATTAAAAATAAGGTAGTATCATAAGTTTTTATGATTGCTTATTATAGTAAACATAAAACTACATTTTTCAAAACTTTGTTTAATTAAAATATCTCGGCAATGAGACCGAATGACTCATTTTATTGAAAGTGACTTGTTCCGTTTCCCAAATCAATACAATTTTTTCTTCAGAACGTATGGACTGACTTATTCGGTTTCTCAACTCAAAGGGAAAATTGTCACCCTGTAATATACACAGCCATGGTCGAAAAACATGTCGTTTTCTACTAATCGATAGGTCATAAAATTCTGAAGAAAACGGCTATCTTAACTCATTTACGCAATTTGGGTGACTAATTCGGTTTCTCAAATAATCGATTCAATTAAACTGTAAAACAAGAAAAAATTTTAGCAGGCCAAAAGCTACAGAATTATCTGCATAAACAATTCAAGGTTCAAGGTCGGTTCGTGTGTGCAGATAAATGTTAGCTCCGTGGCGGTAACTTAAAATAAAAATGAACGTTCTACAAATGGCTGACATTCAATAATACATTAATAAATTTCCTTTTCAATTTGTTGATACAGATGGTTGTTTAATTAATAAACCAAAAATAATAAAAGGTTCATTATCAAGGTGATTGGTTATCGTTTTTTTTTTATAATGTACACACACAACTCTTTAATGGTGGAGATTGCTAAAATAGTAAATAATGTTGAATAACTTGATCGTTCATAATGTACGGGCATACACAATGAAAAAAACAAAAATAAGATATGGGACGTCTCTAAACCTTCCCTCGCGGGGCCCGTGCGGGTTGCCCCATGACTTTGCCAGACACGGGCGTCCCTAACCTTCCCTCGCGGGTCCCGTACGGGTTATCCCGTGACTTTCCCAGACACGGGGCGTCCCTAACCTTCCCTCGCGGGTCCCGTACGGGTTATCCCATGACTTTCCCAGACACGGGTTAACCCTCACTTCCCGTAGCTTTCCAGCACATAACCCGGAGTATCATGTTTTTTGAGATGTGATTTCTTCTCTACCTACACAACACATAGTGCTTAATCATTTAGTCACGCCTAGAAACCTAAATGATGTGCACAATGTTCAATTTAATATTTAGGAAGTAAGTATACAATACACATGTTGCTTAGGAATTTTTTTATTTATGTTTTACAACTTTTAAACAAAATAATAAATAAATTCCCAAAAAACTTTTGATCACTCAAGGATGCGCAAATGATTTAATTTGGTTCTCTATCAAGAAAGCTGATCAGGATGAATATTTTGCAATACAAATAATAATTATAATTTGTTCCCAAAGACAATTCTATTTTGTGTATATTTTAGTAAAAAAAATATGAACAATACAACTTTTTATTATCACCTGAGTAGTAATTGTGAAAGATTTGCGTGGATTGGTGAAATTCCTTCATATAATCTGTTTATCATCATCATCTCTTTGCATATCATCTGAAGGATTTTCATTGTAGATATTGTCCAGCCCATAGATGTTAAACACCTTACACACCTTAAACACCTTAGCCACTTACTAATTAAAAACGAATATGTCGCTGACGTAGCCCTATGCAATCGTGACAAACTGAAAGTTGCTAAAATTTTCCCTTTTTTAAGAATGGAGAACCTAGAGAATGTTGTGAAAATTATAGAAAAGTAGAGCTTTTAAGATTATTTGCTTAAATTATTGTATTTGTGAGAATATTGTTATCTTTTAGCTTAATTTAAATTATTTTTAAGCAATCTATACAAAGGTTTTTCACAAGGTAATTGACTACAATAACAATTGCAGAGCGTTTGTAGTCGGTACTGAAATAAATAGTCAAGCAATTATCAAGCATACTAATATGTAATTTGGTATCTTTTAGATTTGAAAAGGGCCTTCGATTGTGTGTACCGTGCACTAATCCTGGAAAATCTATGCAACTTGGTATAAGTGGTGTTGCTAATGTTTGGCAAAAATCATATCTTAGTGGCAAACGACAGACTTGAGTAGTACATGGTCCCATAAGTATCAAACAATATTCAAGTTTAACGTCTATTATAGTGTTGGAGACCGACAATGTTTGCTCGAGCGTTATGCGCGTGACTCTGATTCGGGAGGTCCCTGTTTCAAATTCTGTCAAGACTGGCTCGTATCCTGGCTAATGTTTTTATCCGAGACTTTCCTCAGTCGTTAATGCGACTGCAAGGGATTCGAGTTCTCTCGAACAGTCCTCGGATATCCTATCACAAATTGTCCTAGTTGGACATTTTGACATGAGAAGTGCATGCATTGCACCCTGGGCAGGCATCTTTCAATTTTTTTTAAAATTAATGTTCGAAAGCTGCAAGGCTCTGGATAGACAATGTTTTTTTCCTCATTTTTACTAACGATCTGCCTGTTTATGTGTCGATAGGAAGATTGCTGCTATTTGCTGATGAAGCTAAAGTCAAATGTTTATTCGTGAAGATTTCCCCTACGGTGGTTTCCAACAATTTGGTACTCTATAAATGGAGAAATGCTGTAAAGGTTATATTATGTTTTAAGATATTAAAAAATCTCATTTTATTCCATTTCATGTATATTAAAAAATTAACAGCAAGTCACTTGATAACTATGTAAAATAGAACTACATCAGGCTGTAAAAATTGGATATTTTGTGTGTGATTAGATAGTTGACTCAGTTGAGGTGCTCATATCGATGTATAAATTTTTGAAATTCGAAGAAACATGTCTGAAAAGTTTGCTGAATGAAAGAAGGCCTTTAAAATAACAAAAAAAAAATTCACAATTTTTTTCTGTTATTTTAAAGGCCTTCTTTCATTCAGCAAACTTTTCAGACATGTTTCTTCGACTTTCAAATTATAGGCCAGAGGTGGTACAATAGCCTTAAGGCTGTTGTAATCAGGGTAGGGTCAAAACCTTAGAGGTCCATGAAAAGTGGCTGAATGAAAGAGTACCTTTAATACAACAGCGAAAAAAAATTTTTTTTTTTGGGACATAACCTCACTATCGATCATTATATATCGTTTTTTGACAACAGTGTAGCCTGCACATATAGTGCAAAATTAAATTTTGTTAATTGGTTTACTGTATATAGTTTATCAACACCTTTAGCTACAACTTCACTATAAAGACAAATAGATTTCTGAAATATCAGTAGATTTACGATTTTTTGCCAGACGATACAAAAATCAAAAAAATTCATATTTGTACCGTTTGACAAAAAAATCGTAAACCAACTGTATTTTCAGAATCTATTTGTCCTTACAGTTGAAGTTGTAGCTAAAGGTGTTAAGAACTGTATCCAAAACCCGATTCTCAAAAAGTAATTTTGCAATAACTGTGCTGGCTACACTATTGTCAAAAAAACTACATATTATGGCCAAAAGTAAGGTTACGTCCCGCCCCATTCTTTTCCCTTTTTTTCGTGTTTTAAGTAAGGTCCTCTTTCATTCAGAAACTTTTCAGACATGTTTCTTCGACTTTCAAGTTATAGGCCAGAGGTGGTACAATAGCCTTAATTAATAAAAAAATTGAACTAGTTTTAAAATTTAGAAGAATCAAAAAAATTTCCCTTTCCAAAATTTTTCATCCAGATCGTCGCCAGGACGTTCGCCCCGTTAATACGAGCTGCAGGCATTTACAAGTTTAACTGATATCTCATCAACATTATTTAAAAAAATATTTTTATCACATATGATTTTGTTAGAATTACAGTCTGTGTGGAAAGAGATTCAGATAGTTTACTGAGTAAACCTACAGCTAGCATTATAATGTTTTTTGTGATAAAAACAGTACATTACCCGGTTTTACTACATTTTTATTTCACGTAGGATTTATAATTTTATCGCCAACACGAAGGACTATAAATTACTTATTCGATATCGTCTTGCGTTGGCGAGATGTTACAAATGACCTATAATTTTGCGTGCTCTTAATATTGGCGGTCGATGTTACAAAAATAAATGTCCTATAATTTCGCGCGCTTTTAATATTGGCGGTCATTCATCTATCCAGTCTAGTCCAGTCCAAGCTAATAATATATATTTTATTATCGATGGTAATCGATGAGACCTGCTGCCCTGCTCTACTTAAAGGGCATATAAGCCATAGAGGAACACAGGCTGAAAGCAACCTAGGCTTTGTAGTCGCAACGACTAGCATACAGTTATAATATATGTAGTAGAATGAAGATATTTTATATTTTACTAGGAAAACGCCAAAGTCGTTGATAGACGAGTGAGTGAGCCAAGTGTTGAGTACCCGGGAACATCCCCTTTCTTCCCCTATACCTAAGACTGAATCTAGCCCAGTATGGGGAATGATACCGGGTACTCGACACATGGCTCAACTTTTTACTGGGTATTTCATAATAATATGGATCCAGTTCATTCAAAAGAACAAAATACAAAAAAATCCTCAATCATTAACATAAACATTGATTGTTAACCTAATAATTTTGAGAAATTATAGCGACAGCATTAAGAATTGAAAGAATAATAATGTCCTTTTATTATCAAAGTCACAAACTATTCCTGAAGAAAGTCCAAGAAGAAGAAGAAGTCTGCTGATCAAGTTTCCATACTATTGGCATTCATAAGACTCATCAGAAAATTAAACAAATAGTTCAAATTGTATACTCTTCAAACATCTTCTTGAAAGATTGTTTCAAGTATTTCAAATGGTGTAATCATGGCTTCATGTTTCCTAGGGTCCAGTTCATATTGGGAGCTTCAAGTATTTCAAATAGTTTCATCATGGCTTCATGTTGTCTAGGATCCAGTTGATATAGGGTGCTACCCTTGTGTAGACGCCAGGTACCCCCTCAGTGCCGCAATACCTGTGGCCGTAGGATACGACGCCATATTGGACCATACTGGAAACATCACGAGAACACGTGTTAGCACAACCAGCATGGGGGTGTTCCTCAAATTCATGTCGTAACTACCATAATTTGGGTTTAAATAGATGAAAGTATAGGAACTTCTATTAATATTAATTCAATACACGTATCATATTATTGTATGTGTAGGTTTGGCTTGTAACCATCTATAGAGAAAGAGAAAATGGACGCAAAAAATTAATTTGTCTCTCTTTGACAGAGAATGTAGCAGATTCTTTAAAATACTGCCACTTACTTTAATGCTAATATTTTAGCAATTTGATTTTCTGATCAAGTTGGGAGCAGCTGGTTTGAAGTAATTATAACAACTGACTACAAGATTTTAATATTTCCCACAGTTAACTCTGGGAACGAAATGGTTTAAATAACTTCATTCAACTTTCAAATTATAGTGCTAATGTTGACCAGGAGCTAATTCCTGTAGGAGCGATATTACGAAAATTGGCTCACCCCACTTAACATCTCAAATCTGACTTGACCACGTGTTAGTATGCACCTTATGAAATAGCCCCAGGTAGTTCGTCACTTCGAATTGTGGTATACGTTTATTTTTAGAGGCCATTTTGTTTTTGAATGTGCAATCATTGAAACGCTTACTCTCTACTGTCTTAAAAAGTACATAACTCGGGACTCGGTAAACCGATTTTATTTTTTAAAACTCCGATTTGTAGGTAACTGTATTCATTACCTATTATTTACAATTAATTTTTAATAAACATATGATTTCATAGTTAAAAAGTACAGACACGGAAAAATTGTGTAAATAATTTCACTGAAATGTGATTCAAGCATAGATTCGACACATTTTTTTGGTTGCTAGCAAGATGTTTTTATACTTGATTATGATTTAAAAAATATATTCAAGAACTAAACTAATAAAATGTATAGATTTTTTGGAGTTTTAGAAGATACGCGTTGAAGGATGAGCATTTTCAGTGGATTGAGCGCTATTTAACTAGGTTTTTAATCCAACTTCATTTCGTCATTGTTAGCATAGAATTATATTTTGAAAGTAATTCCAACCAACAATACAAGCAAATGGTAAAATATAATGATACTAACAATGTATTTTGAAGATATTTTTCATAATAGTTAATTTTGCAGGATTTTCAGTTTCAAAAGTGGAAAAAGTGGAAAAGTGCTCTTTTCACGTGATAAATTTATTTGGTTGCACTTAAATTCTTTGAAAGTCTAATATTAGAGATTTTAAAGGTTCTCTGAAAATTTTATTCAATTCGTAGCAGTCGTTTGTCCCGGAAAGCGAAAAACGAACTCAAAAGTGTACAAATAATAGAAAAAGATCTTCAAATTGATATTTGATGACACATCTTTACTTGTTTTGCAATAAATAACCAGTCAGTCATGTTGTAATATTTATATATTTTACTTTAAAGTGGTTTAACTATGATAGTATTGTATGATTATCTCGCAAAAATGTTGCATTGTTTGGCCAATTGGAACCGTTGTTGCAAGGATAGAGGCGGCTTTAAGCCTAACAATCGCGCAAATAGAGAAGAAAGCATACGAATTCGATAGAAAAAATAGATGGCCCCAAGTTACGATCCTGTAACTTTCTTATTAATTGGATTAATTAAATTAATTAATAAATTAACCAAAACATACATTGAATTAAGAGACTACACTGTCGACATTGGTATCAAATAAAAGCCAATTGAACAAGAATAAATATCCGAAAAGGTATTTGAGTTAACTAATTGATTAATTTCCCAATTAATTACACTTTTTAAAAAAATTCTTCGTAAGTCCTATGTGTAATTATGTATGCCTAAATGTCTACCGATTGGCCTAAGATGTTCCCACTTTAATAACATCATGCCATTGGTTCATCGGATTCAAATATTTATTTGTAAACTCATCATGGTTTCTCGTTTGTGGTAATATTGTTTTTAAGAGTCACTTGTTGGCCTACCTATTTGACATTTTTTTAACTATTCCCTCATTCACTTGTCATCTTATTGATTTGCAATATTACGTGGTTGTCCATCAAGGATAGGTCAGTCTTATAAAGTCAAATTTGAAACTTGTTGAGAAATTCCATAAAATAAATTATGAAAAATTTATTAATATTGGTTTACAAGAATAAAAAACATACACTTTAATTGAAGTTTTTTTGTATATAGTGGTTGTTTTTTAAATGTGTTCAAGTAAAAGGTTAAAAAAAATATAACCATAACATTTGTGCTAAGGTTGTTGACCGTCTGATGACTAATGGCCAAAGAAAGTGACAAAAAACCTGTTATTTTACACCCTTACCATAAAATTTAATTATGTTGGTAAAGTTTTCAAATTTGGAATGTATGTTTTCAATATTTGTACGTATTGGCAGTTAAGAGCTGATTTGTAGCTAATTTGACACAAATTAAATCTTACCCTACTTCTCCATTGACATTGCTGAATGACTTAAGGGGCCCACCGCTATCTCCCCTGCAAGAGTCTTGATGCAAGTTTGTACCTCCAGCGCACAACTGGTTAGAATTGATTTGAAGGTCGTACGGTTGAAACACAGTCTTGCACCTTTCAGTTGGCATCACTGGAAGGCTGACCTTGAGAAGTTCAGGACTAACTGAACCTGGTTTGGCAATAAAAAAAACAATAACATTAAATGAAATAATTATTTTTGACGTTTCATAAGTGATGTTATGTGAATGTGAGGTGTTAATATCAAAGATACAAACTGAAAATTAGAAGGAAACTTCTCACTTTTGTGTTGATACGTTGAAACGCATATTTATTAGGGAAACGAATTTTTGTACAGCCGTGTTTTTTTTTTTTTTTATCTTGTGAACGCGAACAACGTCAAATTTAAGGTAAGATCAGAGTCGATAAATAAGTTTCCCCGTTGGAAAGGTCCCACAACTCCCAAGTCAAAACGGAATCTTACGTCCTGCGCGCTGAGGGCGGCTCCAATGTGAAACTAATAAAAGCGCTGCACGCTAAACGGTCAGTAGATTATCGATGTGCAGTGACGCTGAAATCAACAAATGACAGACGAAACGTCAAACTGTAATTTTTATTTCAATTATATTAGCCCAGAGCCCTAGCTTTTAAAACGATTTTCTTTTGATGTATTATTGTACTATAAAGTATTGCGCAGGCGTCACTGACATTTTTGTAAGACATAAATCGAGCCTTACGGACGTAAGTGTAGCCCTAGGCGAGAAATGAAATGAAATGAAATGAAATTGAATTGAATTGATTGATTGAAATGTTCTTGTAATGAGTTTTAAAGATTATTGCATGTGTTAAAAGAACTGCGAGAGGAGAAGGAGAAGGAGAAGGAGAAGGAGAAGGAGAAGGAGAAGGAGAAGGAGAAGGAGAAGGAGAAGGAAGGAGAAGGAGAAGGAGAAGGAGAAGGAGAAGGAGAAGGAGAAGGAGAAGGAGAAGGAGAAGGAGAAGGAGAAGGAGAAGGAGAAGGAGAAGGAGAAGGAGAAGGAGAAGGAGAAGGGGGAGTAGACATCACATTGTTAAAAACCAAATTGAGTTAGTCCATATTAGATGGTTTGAGGCATTCTTTTGCAATAGCCGCATATAAAATATAATCTGTAAGCAAATTACAGACTCAATCATTTATTTATACACATAATGAAAATCGAGTTTTTGCATTTTTTATTTTATTATCACAACACAAATTTTGAAACGTTATTTTGTAGTGTCTGTGAATGTATATGTTTACCTGATTCAGTTATTCCCCAGCCAGCGACGATCAACTTGTCGTTATCCAAGTTCTTGTGCTCAGCAGCAGGTCCCACAGGAAGGCAGATAGGGTTAATTGTATCTAAAACGAAGTTGTATGTTTACTATCAGAGTATCCATAAAGTACTGTTTGATACCGATCTGACAGCTATTGAACTTTTTGTATGATAATGATGTTACCAAACGGAACTTTACAAATTTTGTTATCCTTTTTTCAACATATCGTGGGAGATACCTTTACTAGTGTCAGCAGCGACCGCCAGGCGGATCAGAGCAATATCGTCGACCAATGTCGTGGGGTTGTATCGTGGATGGCGGATGAAACTCTCCACGTTTATGTTCTGCGGCGCAGGCGCACACACTCTCGTTCCTGCCTGGTCCTCACAGTCTTCATCGTACTGGTGTCGTGGTCGCCCAGTCGCACGCTGATCCTGTGGACAGAGTGAGATGAAACTCTCCACGTCTATGTTCTGCGGCGCAGGCGCACACACTCTCGTTCCCACCATGTCCTGACAGTCTTCATCAGTAGTGATGTCGTGGTCGCCCAGTCGCACGCTCAGCCTGTGGATAGAGGTTTTCCTTCCGGCAGGGGGGGGAGGGAGTTTAGGAATGGCTATCCTTTTATTTTTGTATGATTTATAATTTTATAAATGAATATATAATTAGGTTTCAGGCCATCACGGATATAGGAATAACCAAAATAGAGAGCGAAGCTAATTTATAGACAGGTTGTTGAAGGACTGACAAAATATCTAAACATATTATCGTCTAATTAACTTCGTAGTGAAGTTGTCTAGTGCAGAAGAATCTCCTGAAGAATCTCTTGCAACGCTTTTCGAACCCAACGGTAACAAAAATTTATCATTCTTGTTCAAGGACAATGATAACAAAAAGTGTCTCAATCGGATGTTTGAGTTCTGTTTTTATCGTAGAACCTAACAATAAAACATAACTTAAACTATATAATACATAGCCGCACGAACAAACGGATAGAGAAGACATGTTACAGGGAAGCTGTTTACGAAATAGCTTTTCCTGCTCATTATTTACTAGATTTGGGAGTCTGTATCAAGCAAATGCTGTTTTAATATGTGTATACTAGGAGTCGAAGACCAACTCAAATATTTTTCATCGCCTTCTCACAATGATTAACTAACGTTGGGGGCTTCTTGTCTCACCCAATTTGACATATCAACAAAGGAGAAAAACAACGCTGGAATTGAATTTTGAATTTTTAAATTTTGTTTTTACACACTGTTGATAACGTAGTTTTATCCACACCTTGGACATCCCCGTAGGTACTCTTTCTAATTATTTATTTTTAATATTGCATCTTATGATAATTTAATAAAATAAACTTTAATAAATTTACAAAATTCAAGGTCAATCCAAAAAATGCGCAAATAAGAGCGCTATTTAAATCTTAGATGATTTTTTTTTTATAGTCGTTGCCTTTACTTACAGTCGTAGCCTGGTCGAGTTAGAGATACAGTGAGCCGCCGTCAGGACGTAACGTTTGTTGATCAGAGATCCACCGCATTTAAAACTCTCTTCAAATTCTGCAACAAGATTCAGTAATGAGAACAGCACAATACATGTTTTGTGGGTAAGTACCGCCGATAAAAGTTTCAATATTATATCTCCTTTACACACAGTGTGAGGGCTAAAAGGGGCTAAAAACCCCAAAAATTATTTTTTACCACGTGATCTATAGCACAATACTACAACTTCAATGACAGTTTAAAAAATTATATCTGTAACTGTGATTTAATACGAATTTTTTAATTTTTTTGATCCAGAAATTTGCTAAAATTGGTGTTTTGGGAAACTTCTAAAATCGGCTTTAACCTGCTTCTTTCTTGGTCCACATAGATACTAGAGCATAGTACCAATCTAAAATGCCCCTTTATAACATCGTGTCTTGAAACTGTGCCCAAATATACAATCAAACACGCAAAAATATGCATTCCAAAATCACACCCCATCTTGGTTATCAGCATATTTTGACCGAACAACTTGCCCAAATTACAAAACAAAATAAAGAGAATTTACAGAAAAGGCTGTAGAGTACGTCAATAATGGCCAATATTTTTTTGGATCAAAATCCTCCAAGGTCACGGGGCATAAAGATCGTCCCCATGTTATTTCTTATGGGAGATTTTTGCCGATGGGACCTAGCTCGAAAAATGTCATGTTTGACAATTTTTTGGGAGTTCATGGTGGCCCCAATAATTTTTCTGTTGATTGCTAAATTCATTGCTAGTTAGCCCGAATGAAATATATTTTTTGAGTTTTGCGGTTAATTACCCCTCTAAGGTGCTGCTCTGCTCTTCTTCCAATAACGCTTTTTGGCGTGTTTGGCGATTCCAGGCTTTGTAAACCATACTGTTGGAGAACCCATTTTGAAGCAATGCTGTTTTAAGTGTGGCAAACTCTGTGTTGATGTTATTTGAGTCTGCGATCCTCTTCGAACGAGTCGCCAGAGTGCTGGCTACTGATCTTATCTGGGCTGGATGGTGATGTGATGCAGCATTAAGATACCTGTTGTATGGAGTAGCTTTCGGTAAACAGTTGGCCAGGCTTCCATCCTGTTTCTTAAGCACATAGGACATCTAAGAAAGCGAGTTGTGAATTCCTCTACTTTCATGTGAATTGTATGCTTTTGTGGGTTGTTCAGAATATCAGAAATTTTAGCAAGTTCAGCGGCCCCATGTTCCCAGATAGCAAAATGTCGTCCACATACGAAGCCACAAGCGAGGTGATAAAGGTGCTGAGTGCTGACTCGAGGCTTTGACCTCGATGTTTCCATAAAGAGGTTGGCTACACTGGTGATAGGAGACCCCACTGGTGCTTCCATCAACCTGTTATAAAATTGTTGTCCGTATAAATAGTAGATGCCATGCAGTGGCGAATCAAGCTGATACATCCAAGTAATTTATTTTATCTTCAATGATGTTGAGAGCTCCTGCATTGGGACTCTGGTAAAGAGTTGACACACATCAAAACTTACCAGCAGATCATCTGAGGCAAGTTTAATATTATGTATTTTCGCTAAAATGGCTGGAATTTTTAACATATGATTTGGCATCCTCTGATAGCGCTGTAAACCTTAGCGAGATGCTTGGGCAAGCCTGAGTGGGAGTTGATGGCACTTTACTATAGGCTGAGGGGTACATCCGTTGTGTATTTTGGGGAGTCCGTAGAGTTAGGTATACGAGAAGACTTCTCACGGGGTATAAGGTAGGCTTGGATCTTAGGTCATGATAGATGCCTTAGTTAGGGTTTGGTCTTCTTCTCCAGGTAAACAGTGGGTGCCCGACCGGTCTTCACTAAGCCGTGTCTGACAATATCCTTCATCTTATCCTGTAGTCGTTCACGTCCATAACTACTGTAGCGTTGCCTTCGTCGCCTGACAGAACAATAATGTTGTTGTTTTCTCTCAATTCCTGGAGTCCTTGAATTTCAGACTTTGAGATATTGTTAGCTGGGGCCCTTGCTCGACTTATGATTCTGGCTGTGTCCTGCCTCACTTGTTTAGCTATGTCGTTAGGCAGACCTTCAATAGCAGCTTCAACTCCAGAGATGATTTACTCTGTGGGTATGAGTCTGGGTGCAATTGCGAAATTGGAACCTTTTGTCGATGCCGATAAAACAGCCTTGCTGAGAGTATGTGAAGACATATGGTGAACAACCTTGTGTGGATCTAGCTTATGTTGTGTTTTCGGTTGAGTTGAAACATTACTCCATAATACTGTAGCGTTGCCTTTGTCGGCTGACAGAACAATTATGTTGTTGTTTTCTCTCAATTCCTGGAGTCCTTAAATTTCAGTCTTTGAGATATTATTAGCTCGGGACCTTGCTCGACTTATGATTCTGGCTGTTTCCTGCCTCACTTGTTCAGCTATGTCGTTTGGCAGACCTACAATAGCAGCTTCAACTCCACAGATGAAATTCTCTGTGGGTATGCGTCTGGGTGCAATTGCGAAATTGGAACCTTTTGTCAATGCCAATAAAGATGCCTCACTGAGAGTATGTGAAGACATATGGTGAACAACCTTGTGTGGATCTAGCTTATGTTGTGTTTTCGGTTGAGTTGAAACACATACTCTCAGCGAGGCTGCTTTATTGGCATTGACAAAAGGTTCCAAGTTCGCAATTGCACCCAGACGCATACCCACAGAGAAAATCATCTGTGGAGTTGAAGCTGCTATTGTAGGTCTGCCAAACGACATAGCTGAACAAGTGAGGCAGGACACAGCCAGAATCATAAGTCGAGCAAGGTCCCGAGCTAACAATATCTCAAAGTCTGAAATTTAAGGACTCCAGGAATTGAGAGAAAACAACAACATAATTGTTCTGTCAGCCGACAAAGGCAACGCTACAGTAATTATGGTGTTATGTTTCAACTCAACCGAAAACACAACATAAGCTAGATCCACACAAGGTTGTTCACCATATATCTTCACATACTCTTTAGCGAGGCTGCTTTATTGGCATCGACAAAAGGTTCCAATTTCGCAATTGCACCCAGACGCATACCCACAGAGAAAATCATCTGTGGAGTTGAAGCTGCTATTGTAGGTCTGCCAAACGACATAGCTGAACAAGTGAGGCAGGACACAGCCAGAATCATAAGTCGAGCAAGGCCCCCAGCTAACAATATCTCAAAGTCTGAAATTCAAGGACTCCAGGAATTGAGAGAAAACAACAACATTATTGTTCTGTCAGCCGACAAAGGCAACGCTACAGTAGTTATGGACGTGAACGACTACCAGGATAAGATGAAGGATATTTTGTCAGACACGGCTTATGTGAAGACCGGTCGGGACCCCACTGTTTACCTGGAGAAGAAGACCAAAACCCTAATTAAGGCATCTAACATTGACCCTAAGATCCAAGCCTACCTTATACCGCGTGAGAAGTCTTCTCGTATACCTAAACTCTACGGACTCACCAAAATACACAAACCGGATGTACCCCTCAGGCCTATAGTAAGTGCCATCAACTCCCCAACTCAGGCTTTGCCCAAGCATCTCGCTAAGGTTTTACAGCCGCTATCAGAGGATGCCAAATCATATGTTAAAAATTCCAGCCATTTTTTAGAGAAAATACATAATATTAAACTTGGCCCAGATGATCTGCTGGTAAGTTTTGATGTGGTGTCACTCTTTACCAGAGTTTCAATGGAGGAAGCTCTCAACATCATTGAAGATAAAAATAAATTACTTGGGAATGTCATCAGCTTGATTCGCCACTGCATGGCATCTACTTATTTTATTTACGAACAACAATTTTATAAACAGGTTGAAGGAGCACCAATGGGGTCTCCCTTATCACCAGTGGTAGCCAACCTCTTTATGGAAACATTCGAGGTCAAAGCTCTCGAGTCAGCACCTTTATCACCTCGCTTGTGGCTTCGTTATGTGGACGACATTTTTGCTATCTGGGAACATGGTGCCGCTGAACTTGCTAACTTTCTGATATTCCTGAACAACCAACACAAAAGCATACAATTCACAATGGAAGTAGAGGAAAATTCACAACTCGCTTTCTTAGATGTCCTTGTGCTTAAGAAACAGGATGGAAGCCTGGGCCACACTGTTTACCGAAAAGCTACTCATACTAACAGGTATCTTAATGCTGCATCACATCACCATCCAGCCCAGATAAGATCAGTAGCCAGCACTCTGGCGACTCGTTCGAAGAGGATCGCAGACTCAAATAACATCAACACAGAGTTTGCCACACTTAAAACAGCACTTCTTCAAAATGGGTTCTCCAACAGTATGGTTCACAAAGCCTGGAATCGCCAAACACGCCAAAAAGCGTTATTGGAAGAAGAGCAGAGCAGCACCTTAGCATTTTTGCCTTATGTAAAGGGGGTTACAGACCGCATTGGTAAACAAATTTTAGCAAAAGAGAATATCAAAACAGTTTATCTTACAGACCGCAAAATAGGGGAGATGTTCAGAAGTAGCAAAGACACCATACCATTGGAGGGAGTAGGCGTCTACGAGATTCCATGTGGGGACTGCCATCTCACATACGTGGGGCAAACCGGTAGAAAAATGTCCCAGAGGCTCCAGGAACACAGACTCGCAGTAGAACACCAAGAAAAAACCTGGGCTTTGGCAACGCATGTACGTGAGAAAGCTCACTCTATTAATTTCTCGGGCATGAAATCAATAGCCCGTGTGGATCGAGTATACCCTCGGATTATACGTGAGTCAATTGAAATAGAGAAGAGACCCTACAACCTGAATAAGCGTGATGACAGCCAACGCCTTGCCACGGCATGGGGACCGATCATGAAGAGCATTCTTATTAAACCAAGTGTAATCTCCAATGGTGGTACAGACAATAGCGCCACTGACTAACACGAGGGAAAAAAGGAATGCAGCTATTGTACCTACGAGTACCAGACAACTCAGGTCAGCAGGGGTCACTCACACCCCTCCCACTTGTGACCAAACTACAATAGCTGTAATGATGCTCCTACTCAAGACAGACTACAAAACGGGCCTACCACTAGAAGCTGGACCAGGGAAAAGCTGACCAACGCCAAAGAACCTCGCCGCCCCGCACCTTCTGATACGAGACCGCCTGGGTTTATTGACACGTCAGAGCCTGCGCGGACACAACGAGGCACCAAGACAATAGACATCAACAAGTCAGTGCAGTGACAGTGCTCGACCTGGTAACAGCTCGACGCTCGCCTGAAGAGGCCAATTGCAACATTGGCGAAACGTTGCATTCACCCGACATCGTCCAACTAGGACTACAATTTTAACAAGGTACGTGGTTTTACCGTAAAACATTTTAAAATGACATCATATCCCAACCACGAAAGTCTAAAAACTCATATATATATATATATATGTTTAAACTTGGCTTCATAGTAGGCGACTATGACGCTGTTATGTTAGTGCTTTAGACAGAAAGTTAATTTTTTTTATTTCTGTCTAAAGTACTAACACACATATATATATATATATATATAAATATATATGTTCTGTTGTAGGCTTTCGTGATTCATGGTTTATGCTATAAATACGATACACGTACGTAACATACATGTTACAGAAATAATCACGCATTATTGAATGTTTAAAACGAATATTTAATTAAAACTTCAACGTTTCAGAAGACTAGGCTTCCATTTTCAAGAATACATCAAGACGGTTTTTTCAACAGACAGGACCCTGGGTAAAATGATTGGTAGTCCTAAAGATAAGATACTTTTGGAGGGTTGGGGCGTCTACGAGATCCCATGTGCAGACTGTTCCCAGACATATATTGGCCAGACATGACGAAACATGTCAATGCGCCTACAAGAACACATGCTTGCAGTCAACATGCTGGAAACCACTTCTGCTTTGGCGCAACATGTCAAGAAAAAGGGTCATTCGATAGACTTTGAAGGAATGAGGTCTCTTGCCATGATCAGCCATCTGACTAGCCGTATCGTCAGAGAGGCAGAAGGAATTGAAAAACGCCCACATAACTTGAACAAGCGAGATGATGGCAAACGTCTGGTCCAGTCTTGGAAGCCTGTTTTGGCAAATAGATTGGTGCCTGAAAACCATAAAACAGCGACAACGGGTACCCCCTTCCTGGCTGCCAGTGCTCCACAAACACAAACCGTATGTGAAAAACTCCTCTCGGGCTATTCAAGGGAGACGGGGGCACTTACCAAGATCAATGAGGCAGGCATCAACATACCCGACAAGATTGGGTGTGAAAGCGACATGCCCTGTGAGACTCGGGGTCCTTTGACAAGAAGTATGGCAAGGGCACAAGTGCTTCAGGCTTCGAGTCTCGCGCCACAAGGAATGACGACACGTGGTTGCGCGCGCAACCACAGCATCAACGCGTCAACTAACAATAGGACTGCCAGTCGAAGGAAGAGATCCGTGCAGACTCGTCGCGGTGACCCTGGATGATGGGGGATGTTATTCCCTCGAAACGTCGGGTGAGGTGGGGTAAGTCTAAACCACCTACTCAATTTTTATCGTGTGACACAACCCAGAAAAACGTGAATTCTAACATTACATATGTCCGCGAAAATCTTAAACTTAATATATATATATATATTAAGTTTTTAAGGCTTTCGTGGCCCGAAGTATTAGAATCACAATTGTAAACTTGTCGGGTTATTTCGCCACGTCGATTTGACTTACCCATGTCAACGTTTCTGGACCGCTCTGGGCCGTCATCAGACGATGAACGCTGAACTCTCGTCGACAGTGACGGAAGAGATCCGTGATGTTGATATGGATGTATCAACCTGCCAGTAGTAAAAGTCTATAACACGACCACACCAATATTTACCTTGACAAGTGTGGTCATGCTTATAACTTTTTACTATTAGCATGTTTATGACGTATCGCAGTATCAACAATGCATATACTTCCGACTCAATATACTATCGAGCTGAAGCTTCAGCAGCAGTCGTCTGTGCGGGCCCAGAGCGTCAGAAACGTGACATGGGTAGTCAAATCGACAGTGGCGTAACGACAGTTGTACGTGTTATTTAATCATATTGTATACATATAAGTATTTTGGACCCAAGCCTGTAGGTCCGTCGCAAAGATCTTAATGTAATGCTGAGCAGTTGCTGGACTGTTTGTCTTTATATATTGTTATGTTTGTTTGTTTACTGCAATGTTTCTTAATTGTATGCTATACTTGAGAAGGGCATGAGAACTGTTCGAAACGTGTACCATAATTTTACTCGGAAACCGAGATGTCATTATGTCTTATAATTATATATTTATATGTTTTACCTGGCTTTTAGTAGGACTATGACGCTAGTAGTCACTAAGATGAATTACAGTGACTACAACTGGTTCGACCGGACCTTAGCTACCGTGCTATGCTCTTACCGACTGAGCTATGCGGCCACAAATTTAAAACTAAGATAGTTTTAAATTGGTGGTGGTGGTAAGAGCATAGCCCGGTAAGCTAAGGTCCCGTGTTCAAACCCCGGTGTAGTCACTTTTTTAATTTCTATCTAAAGTACTAACATATATATATCATATATGTTATAGATCAAGACGAATAACAATTCAGAATGGTCAGTATATAAAATGAAAGTTCCTTTGGGAAATTTCTATTTTGTACCTATGTGACCATTTGCGTGAAATCCAAAATGAAGGCAAGTCATGTCATTAGCCAATCAAATTTTGGTATGAAATGATAGCGTAGTCCTTATGTTCGGAGGGTTCTTATCCCTGCAACCCGCAGCCCACACTTGTGACTACAAATGAGTATTAACTATTAATTGCTTATAATAGATAAATGTTTTCCAGTATTATATTATTGTTTCATTTTTTTTTAAATACACATTTTTAACACTTTGAATAATTCTGTAAAAAAAAATTTACTTTCATTTTTGGAACTGTACAAAAATAAGACATTTTATGTTTAGGAAGTAGAATGCAAATTGTGACCGAAATTGGCTAAGAAATCATTACAGTAAAGTGGGGGATTTTTGCTAACTAGTGTGACGAAAGTCGACATCGACAATTTTTTTAAATACAATAAGTCAATAACATTTTTTTTTATTTATTTACTACAATTCAGAAATTAAAAAAGTCCGCCCCAACCGGGAATCGAACCACGGATCTCCCACATTCCAGGTGGACGTCTGAACACATAACACAACTTGTCGATCGAAAGTGATGACAACTTATGAAATAAACTTACATTTACTTCACTGGCAGGCAAGCATGTCAAGACTATCTTGCTGACCATGACTTATATTATTTACAAAGTTGTCGCTGTCGATCGATTGTCACAAGTGTTAATAAATATATCCCCAGATGTTAAAACCGGCTTGCTTTCCTAATCATGAGCAATTGATGCGCATCACCATGCAACTTACCTTTGCCCTTGGTGGTACGGTATTTGAGAAGCGCCATCCATGGCATTTCGAAGACCCCGGTCTTATTTCCACCAATAATCCGATCTGTGAACACCGTTCCACAGAACTCGGGGTTGATTAACCCGACGTTTCTGTGACACGAAGCGTCGCCACATGGAGTTCCTGCGGTCAAGGCCATTCTCTTCGGTGTCGTAGTCGTCGTAGGAGTCTCGTCGCGGCAACACACCAGGGGTTGGCGCGCCTGGAGAAACAACCTGCATAAGTCAGTGCTCTACCAGGGTGAAATTATCCCAACTGCAAGGAATCGATTTTGTTTGTGTCTAAAACCACTTTTAAGGGTAAAATAGTCGAAGCTGATGTTTTCTCATTTTGTTTGGCATTAACATGTAAGTTTATTTCTCGATTTTTAATTTTATTTTAGAAGATGGGAAACACCCCCGTAGGAGAAATTATGTTTATATTTAATTAAGTTTAGCATGGAAAGAGAGATGCATTTAGCGTGGTATAAACGAACACCAAGTGCAAATGTTATTGTTTTACATGATTTTTTTTTGTTTTTTTAAGGTGTAATACAATCGCATGTACACTGTTCTAAAAAGCAGTAACGGCACCTTTTAAAAATACTATGCCGCTTCGCGTACTTCTTTCGCGTTGATGGACTGGCATATAGTTGATTTTGTTGTCCAGTGAATACTGTTCCGTCATGCCAGCTGCGAATAGGTGCGGGGCGTCAAAGTAAATTGACCAATCGTTGCTCTAAATTTACGATTTTTTAAATAAATATTTCTTCGATTGTCCCCAAAATCATAGCGATTTCAAACGTTCTCAGTAAGTTTAATCAAGATCGGAGTAGCCGTTTGTCCGGTCGCGGGCCAAATGTCACGAAAATATCACATTAAAAATAGGGGGAAAAATCGTAAAAGTTCGATATTCACGAGAAATGTTTTTTAAATTGAACCCACAAATTTGGCAGATCTTAAGAGGATTGGGTGCGATTTAAATAGCACTCCAATCGTGCCATGTGCAGTACTTTCGTACTTTTCAAACTACGGACAGGGTAATCATTATTTTTTCATTCTGTTTTTTTCCTCTGATAGATAACTAAATTCTCATTTCTCGTACATAGCCCTTTTGTTCATTTAAGTCATAACATTTCCCCCACGAGTCCTCAAAGTCCATAGAAAATGTTCATTTCCGGTCAAAGTTTACTGCTCTTGTGTGACCAAAGGGAAGTAAATTTGGGAAATCAGGCCATGTACGTAGAATAACAGTTCATTTCTGAGTAAAATAAAAAAAACATATTTCAAATCGGACGAAAAATGTAGACGTAGTTTGAAAAGTACGAACGCCATGCAAAGCACACTTTTGGCTCCATTTGGTGGCGCTCTCTAGTGTTATTCGATCGTGTCTGTTTCGAAGCAAGTAGGGGAGGTAAAGTGGGCAGGATCTGGACACCGGATGTGCTTGTCATCAGATTACATAAACACAATCTGCTATTTTGAGGTTTGCTTACAGCTTTTTACATCGTTGTCGTAAGAATTCTATAATATTCGCTATCAGAAATTATTGACCATGATTATTGTTGTTCAACATCACTATTATTGCCATTATGCTATTCGGACTACGAGTGGTGATGGACGAGAGTGATGAACAATTACAGATAACCTATGCCTTGTGCGGGATTCGAATCCGCGTCCTCCTAGTGTAATTTGCCAGCGTCCCAATACTATTATAATATGTGCGAGTGCGACCGCGGACGATATCAGAATTTGAGACTGTCTAAATATGTATATCGCGTTCTTTATTTAGTAGATTATAATTTTGATTCTCCGCAATGTCCGCGTTGTAAGAGCTAAGCAAATATTGTTTGTTTTCGATTAGTAAGTTATTATATTATATATAGTACCAAAATGAACCTTTATTCTATTTTCTAGATATCGTGTAGCGTTCTTTCAGCACGATAAAGAAAATAACATCGTTTGCTAAAGTACGGTAGTCGGGTCGGGCCTTTCGACCGGTCATATCCATAGGACAGAAATTACCCATCCACTATATACGTATGGTTGAATTATTATTACAGAATATTTCATTTCATTACTCTGGGGGCAAGCAAGTCTGCCAAGTAATGTTTGTGGCTTGTTGGTCCAAAGGATAGCGTCCCTGCTTCCATAGCAGAAGGTCGCTGGTTCGATTTCCGACTTGAATCAACCCATAATCTATGGGTATAGGGTATCGCATTACATCCACTGAGAGTGTGGCTTTGAAACCGTCTTAGCATGAAGCACATGTTGTATATGGTTGTTCCGAAGTAGTTATGTCTATGCTGACTCATCCGCGGAGAATCATGGCCATCTGTGAACTACGATTTCAAATGTCCCGATTATTTCGCCAATCGATGTTATCGTCGGTTCGGATTGCTTTAATTGAAGTCCCTCACTGAAATGAGATCTTTGACTGGGTGGGAAGACTCTCGTTGTTTGCAATTATGATTTGTATATTTTTTTATCCTGCATTGTAACAATAGGGAATTTGCATTAGTTCCTGATATCGGTAAAAGTATGTGCAATGTAAAGATATTCCTCTAAAAATGATATAAACGTGGATTGACACAAATTATTTCAATCGGAAGAAAAATGCAGACGTAGTTTCAAGTTTGAAAGGACGTACACCTTGCAAAATACATGTTTGGCTCCATTTGTTGGGCGGGATCTAGATAACGGATGTGCTCGACATCAGATTACATAAAAACAATCTGCTATTTTGAGGTTTGCTTACTGGTACAGCTTTTCAAATCGTTGCCGAAATAATTCCATTATATTCGATATCAGAAATTAATGATAGTGATTATTGTTGTTGTAAAACGTCCTTATTATTGCAAGTTTGCTATTCGAGACGATGAGTAAATGATAGATGAGTGTGAAAGACAATTACAAAAAACAGTTCCTTGTGCAGGATTCGAATCCGCGTCCTCCTATAGAGAAATTCGCCAGCGTCACAATAGTATAATATGTGCCACCGCGGACGGCATCAGAAATTAAGGTTGCCTACACTTATTATGTATATCGTATTATGTTGATTTCTATGATGATTGATGATGATGGTGATTTCTAAACTACTACTTACTATTTCTATTTTAAGATATAGTGAGAGCGATCTTTCATCATGATATGTGCAAGAAAAGTAAAATCGTTTGTTATAGGGCTCGGCTGTCAAAGTCATTTGGTCATATCCATAGGACAGACATCTCGAGAATTGTTGCCATATAATTAGACGTAATGTACGAACTATACTATTAGGTCCGAGATTAGGTCTACGATTTCTCGCTGGATGTAGGCCTAGATGAAAATATATTTTATTTTATGACACACATAATACATTTTTAAGTTGATCCGATTTAATCTTGTTGATTCTGGCGTCTCCCTCGGGTGAATCGTGTCCAACTAGTTCGGACGCGTTTTCTTAATTTTTAATGCCGATCTTTCGTTGGCGCATGAATTCACTCGTCGGTGCCCACTGAAAATCAGTTGTCCGTTGTTACTGATAAGGTAGACTGTCAACACGAATATAAATTATGTTATGTATTTTCTGGCCTTAGGCCTATGAAAACAATGAATCACATCTTAGCAAAAGCATTGACGCCGTGAAAGTGAGCACGAGCCCTTGGGTCCCGCTCTTGACGACCTAAATCGTTATCCGCGGTTAAAACGTCTTTATTCTTGTTTCCGACTTCAAGACGAGTCTTTTGATACCCATTTCTTTGTGTCCTGCAAATAACATTTACGTAATTCACATCAATAGTCACGTAGATATATAAGCAAAATAGTTCAGTGTGTAGTACACGCGTGTCCTTGAACCCGGCGATCTCACGCGCTCATCGCCACTTCACTGCACATGGCCGATAGTTCGAACAATGCCACACACAATGTAATGTCAGATCATGGAGTTATAAATAGTACTGTCGTTGGTCAGATATTACTCTTGCATAGCGTTGTTACTGAAAGTATCTTATTTTATACCACTGAGTGAAACATATCTTATTTATTTTGATTGCTGATCATACATACCTATTTATGAATAAGATTGGTCATTGGCCGGCTGTTTTCTGATTGCGCTCACCATAGATACTAAAATACCCTACTACATCATAAAATGTCACCCACAGCGGAGCTGTGATTGTTTTGTGGACTACAGAAGGCAGCATACGTCGCATATTGTTGTTTATAAAAAAACAAGTGAATAAAATTACTTGGTGATTGACTTTGGAAATGGCTTCGTGACAATGATCAGTGAAAGTGATTGTAAATGATTTCTGTATTAGTTACAAGTTTTGGAATATAACATCGTCACAAACAAAATGCACTCATATATAGTGCGGCTCTATGGAAAGTGAGCGAACATTTCATATATAAATGTGACTGCAATTTTTCGTTTGAAGTTTTTGGTCTCTAGATTTTGGAAAATCAATAATATTGTCAATTAAATTACACGAGACGCGAGGTGTAGGCCTCTAAACTTGGGAATGAGGATGCGCGCAGGAGGATTTATATGAACAATGCCCATAAATCTAGGGGGGGGGGGGGGGGCACCTCTAGAAAAAGTCTTGATACAACAATGTGTGTGACCCCCGGACGGAATTGGAAAAACTTAGCGCATGTTCATAATATTTTACTCAGATGAATGACAGATGGTAGTACTATAGTAGTATATTTCTCAATTTCATTTTAATTATGAATCACTCCCGTATGTGTAATTTCTGGGTTGATTTAGGCCTAATAAAATGGTGGTAACGCACTTTTTCGGCTCAAATCGTAGTGTTGCCTTGCTAATTTCATTGAGATTTCGAACGCCGAACGTCTTGGTCAAGCGTTCTTATCGTATGTACCACACCTAACGGCGTGACGTGTTATAAATTAACATAATAATAATGACATAAGTTTTAACATTTGACTCCTAGCTTTGACCTGCCATTCGCGCAATGTGGTTGGTACAATGGTACCTCGTCGGCGCTCGTCGGGAAGCTTCTGTACTTACCAATGTCAGTTTCGGAATTAATTGCGGGCAACTTGCGACAAATATAATTATGTACAATCTGTCCTGCATAATAACTTCTATCAAAAATACTCAGATTCATAATTTATTCTTGAGATGCGCCCCTGTTGATAAAAGTATATTATTCAGTACAATACGTGGTTGATTTATTAATCTTATACACTACACTACTACCTTTCTAGGACATCTAGCTTTAGTGTGTGAATCGAACTCTTGTCCCGTTGGGTAGGCCTACACTGCTTTGTGACCTGCCGTGCTGTAATTCGCAGAAAAATTATATTATTATATTAGGATGAGCAGCCCTACTTATTGCACAATACCAAATGCGTTTTTTTTTTATAAATAACAATTGCGTTTTAGTTTCATTTAGTTATCTAACCGGAAATTTACTATCATATTCCTACGTCATTCATTTGGAGCTTTTTCATCCTACGAGCTCAAGACAGCCCAAATAAAATATTATGCATTTCGTTGTTTCTGGAGAGACACAAATTTGGATAACTTACCAATTACCGTGTTCAATATCAAATTAAAAATGATATTAAATTGGTATGTTATTCATTACAATTTACAACTATAAAAATATGAAAATAACTTTAGGATGAGGATAAAACACTGCTAGAATATCCATCTTCGCATCTATGCAGGTTTGTGGCAATGGGGTTGACCTTGGCAGAACGCTGTAGCCAGTCGGGCATTAAATCATGTCGAGCTGTCTATCTGTGCATTACCCCTCTCGCGGCTGGCGGCTAGTGCCATATTTTTATGCAGAAAAATCGAAGTGGGGATAAATATGTTCACGCCTTTCCCTCCCCCGTCCTTCACCCGCAAGATTGTAAATTTCCAACAATAAGTTCCTTCGGGTGGTTATAAACCTCTTAATTCAGAGATTTCTAAGGTCTCCTGAAAATGTCTCAAGATCGCATATTATGCCGTTTGCCCGGTAAAGAGCAAACATACAATAAACAAACAAAACAAAAACACACCTGAGTTATTTCTCATTTTTTCTTTCTTTTCTTTTTTTTTATTAAAGTCTTCGCTGCTTTTATTCTTCATAACAAACGGTTTTTGATCATATAATATTATAATATGTTATTAAATTTTACTTTAAATACAAAAACAGTCGTCTGCACATGCATAAGCCATCATTATGGTAAAGTGTGTTTAGTTTGTATGCCGAAGTATGCCCAGATTTTGAATAATGACAATGCAGATTGACCTTAAATAATTTCAAACACACTTAGTTATCTCAGAATACTTGTGTTTTACACTTCCTTGAGACAGTTTAACACTGTTCGTGTATTCTGAAAGAAGCGCACATTCAAGCTTACACCAACACATTTGCTTGTGATAGGATAGGACATTCTGTATGTTACTATTTTGAAAACGTTTAATAATCTAGCAGAAATAGATTTCAAAATATTGTTTTTACTAAATTTAAAACTTAGATTTGCATACGCTTTACCAATGAGGAAAAAGAAAAAAATAATCAAACAATTCCTTACGCAGATTTTTAAGACGTTTCTCATTTATGTTTTACCCAAGGACATAACCAAACGGATATGCGCGTGTGTTGGGATTTGCTGCTCTCTGATGACCTTTCTAATCTGAATGACCTCAGGCAATGCACTATCTGTCAATAAGGAAAATTCATGCTACTGACACTGTTTCGAATTTGTGCTTACACAGATGAGGAAACAGCTAAACTAAAGATCACATTCGGAAAAAAACTTGAATCGAATTTTCGAAAGCATAGGTTTTCAAAAGGGTACTTTATCCTATCGTTCGAATATTTTATTAAAAAAACTTAGATTTTCATACGCTTCACCGATGAGGAAATAAGGAAAAAATAATCACCCAATTCCTAACTAAGATATTTAAGACGTATCTCACTTATGTTGTAGCCAAGGTCATAACCAAATGGTTTTGCGTTTGTTTTTTTCTAATGGGATTTGTTGTTCTAGCGCTGATGAACTTTCTAATCTGAATGGAGGGTAACCTGTGACCTAGGCAATGCACTATCTGCCAATAAGGAAAATTCATGCTACTGACACTGTTTTGAATTTGCACTTACACTGTTGAGGATTACAGCTAAACTAAAGATCACATTCGGAATAAAACTTGAATCGAATTTTCGAAAGCATAGGTTTTCAATAGGGTACTTCATCTTATAGTTCGAATATTTTAGTATAAATAGCTTCAAATGAAGACTATAGCTGTTTGTTCTTTAATGTGAGATTCTTATTAGCGCCAGATGTTGACAAGAAACATTTGGATCTGTCTTCCGGCCGAAATCATAATGTGACGTCATCCGGAGAACAGGTCATAAGCAGCCGTATCAATTAAGAATGCCACTGCCGAAGGATCGCAGCACCATAGGCGTGCGCATAGATTTTCCAGTTGGGGGGCCACAGGACAGTGGTGGATTTTGGACATAATCATTGAGGGGAGATTCACGCCTGGGTCAAGCATGGGGGTATGGGGGGCAAAGCCCCCAAAGATATTGCGCCGCAGGCTATTTGTTTTTAAACCAGGTTTTTAGAGTGCATTTGCATGCTGCTCAAAATTTATTTTTATTTTAGATTTTTATATGGCACTTTATCAAATGTGTTTTATATAAAGTCAGTTAAGAGGATTGGGACACATGTCGAAAGTTCGCAAATAGCTATTCGCTCGGCCGGTAAGAATTCGATGTGTATAAAACTTTGCACAGTTGTCAATAAAGCATACGTGTTAATCCGCCATGATCAATCCACGATTATAGTTAACAAAATCCACTATCCTAAAAATCAATTTAATTTTCTAGAAAATTATATTTTTGGAAAGGGTTGCTGTAGAGCCCTATATTTCCACGTCGGTGAAAACTACCAAAAATTTCAAACATATGTGGTGTAATTCGGCCTAGTGAATTGGAAAATACTTAAAAGTGCATGTCATAGTCACTTATTTATCGGTAGAATAATGCTATAGAAGAACTCACATGTGACCCACACTGCTCAGCGCGTAGAAGTGCGACGGTCTCTCTAGGAAGCGGGCGAGGTTGCGAAAATAAATTATTTAGTCTTTGGCATTGAGGAAGTGGGATGCAAAGCCCAGGTAACGACTGCTCTTTTGTCTGGCACACATCGTTGATTGCAGCGTCAACAGCTGAAACAATCGAATACAATATTAAGCTAATAGCACATTACAATGAAGTTGTCTTCTTCTTATCCCTAAGACATTCCCTTCACAAATTGTCCAAACTTCAAAATACCTTTTGTGATCCGGGGTAATGATGGCACAGAAAAATTTCAGGGCTAAAACAGGACAGTATAATAATTACAATATAATATATATTATGATTTTTATTATATGTAATGTAGGTATAAAACTACATAATATATTTGTTGAAATTTATATCTTACAATATCAAGATGTCAAAATTAAAACCAATAAGAAAAAAAATATACCTACTGTCTGTAAAAGTGGTCAAAATATGTTTTGTGTAGTACACAGGGACTTTGACTGTTCGTGTGACAACTGACAACTGAGGTATGCAGCCAGCAATTTAATTCTTACATAAGACGAGTATAATTAACTATTTAATTTCATTTTTGTAAGAAATCGTTTCTTTATTTGCTTCACCCGAAATGTATTGATATCTAGTTACGTATTTAGAAAGTGAATCAAACTTTGCCTTACCCTTAGCCGTACATCGGAGCAATTTAGATAAAAAATTAGATTAAAAATTTCCCTCTTTCTATGAATTATCGTTTACAAGTATTTTACGCCTTGAAATGAACAAACAGCAAACAGATGTGATATTCCCACAAATACAATTTTTTTTTAACGGCACCAAGCTCTCCTACAAAAGTCTTCGGCTGTGAATTTTGTGAGATATAGAAGTTGAGCAAATCTTTTCATTCTTCCTCCCTAGTCTCGTATAGAAAAGAAGTAAGTTCATATTTTCGCCTGTTGACGAGCATATAATATAAAGTATATATTAGAGTAAAAATCTTTTGTACATTATTTTTATCATGATATTTTCATCACAATAATGAAGATTCACGTTCGGTGGTTTCTTCTGCGAAAGTTTGATTACTCCCTGATTTGCTGTTCCTGATTTTTGACAAACCTCATATTCGTTTGAGTAAGATCGTCCATTAAATCATTTTTTTCTTTTCGTTTTTCTTTTTTGATGATTTTTCAATTCCCTTCTTTCTTTCTTTTTATTTTCTTTCCCTTTCTCCCCACACCCCTTTTATGTTTGGTTCATTAATAAATTGCATGTAATATCCTTTCTTAATTTGTTACCAAAAGCATTGTGTTTTATTAAAACATTTTTGTTGAAATATTATAACTATTTCAAATAATCGTTCATTGATGTGTCTGCATTATTGTAATGTTATTAGATTTATTTAGTTGACCTCCTTTGTAAAACAGATTTCTACTGAATTTAATAGACTTAAATTAAATAAAAATACAACATGAATGAATAAATGAATTAATGAATTTATTAAGGAATGAAAGAGAGAAAGAAATAAATCATGTCATATCATGGATTGCCAATGGTTGATATCGATCGATTACCACGTGAATTAGTCTCAAGTTTATCGATGTAAGACTTCCATAATACTAGGAAAACGCTTAAGTCCCGCCGCGTTGTTGGATGAGCGTAATTGGTGCATTGAGCTGCCATGTGTTACGCGGATTTTCTGTTGTTCTGTGAAAAAATCATTACTTAGTCGAAGATTTTTTTTTTATTAAATTAAATTAAATAAAAAAATTAACTTAATTTTTTTAATTAATCGTAATTTTTAACAAAGAAAAAAATCGTAAAATTGCAATTTTCATAAAAATAAATATTCGATTGCGCTCAAATTTAACACGAATATATTAATTCATGAAATTAAGGTTCTGTGAAAAAATAATTATAATAGGATAAAGCATGTAGGTGTAATAAATCAAAGAATTGTTTTAAAAAAGAAAAAACCCGTAAAATTTCGATTTTCATGAGAAATAATTTTTCGATTAGGCTCAAATTTCGCACGAATATCTGAATTCATGAAATTAAGGTTCTGTGAAAAAATCATTACAATCGGTTAAAGCATATAGGTGTTATAAGTCGAAGAAAGTTTTTAAAAATCGAAAAAAATCGTAAAATTGCGTTTTTTATGAGAAAAAATTTTCCGATTGCGCTCAAAAACGTGGCAGTTCTAAGTTCAGAGATTTCAAAGGCCTCCATGAAATTTGATCGCAATCGGAGTATCGGTTTAGCCGGAATCGTGTTAACAGACAGACAAAAATACAGAAAGAAAGAAAAAAAAAACATTCCGGATTTTTTTCTCCAGTGTAGTGAAATGGAATCTTCGCTTCGCTCATCCAAAAAGAGCAGTGGTGCACATACCATTATTGATCTACGAAAACGCCGATAATAATGCAATAGATTTGATAGCAATAGCGATTACACAATTATAGAGAATGATTTGGAAAGTAAGAAGTTTTCACTGTTGAAAACCCTATTTGTAAGCTCACAGAAATAAAGTTTCTAGAAGTTTTAATAAGTTGGACTTTCTGTTTCCTCTTGGATTAGCGACTTTTTGTTTAATTCGTTGGATTCTTTTACGGCTATTTTTTTTAAATCGATGATACTTTTAATTATATCAATGAAATGTAAGTTTAAAAAAAATACAAACTTACTTCTTTATTGGATGAGCGAAGCATAAACTTAATTTCACTGACTCCACCAAAAATTATCTCGTTTTTTTGTCTGTTTGTTTCTTCGCACTCTACCGGGCAAACTGCATATGCAATTTAGATGAAAATTGTAGGGGACCTTCAAAATCTGAGACCTGACACGCTTTTGGGTACAATCGAAGAAAATCAATATTTCTCATGAATATCGTACTTTTAAGATTTTTTTCTATTTTTAATGGGATATTTTTTCATAATATTTGGTCCGCGACCGAGCAAACGGCTACTCCGATCTTGAATGAATAATAACAATAATTTTTGTGGGAAGCCCAGACCAGGTGGGATTAATGCCCCTCTTCAGGTGTCTAACTAGGTATGTTGCGGATAGGACAATTGTGAAGGGATGTCCGAGAGCTATTTAAGAGGACTTAATCCCTTGCATTCGCATTAACGACTGAGGAAAAATTCGAAAAACCTTTAGTCAGGATTGCCGATCTCGACGGGATTTGAACCCGGGACCTCCCGAATCAGAGTCGCGCGCTTAATGCCCGGAGGCAACACTGTCGGTAGGTCTTGATGAAACTTTATGGGAACGTTTAAAATCACGAACTTTTTGGGAAAATTTAAAATCCCGTAAATGAGATGTTATGATATTAGTTACAATCGAAGATATATTTCTCCTAGAAATCGTACTTTTACGATTTTCCCCCGATTTTCAATTCAATATTTTTGTGATATTTGGGTCGATTCTGACCAAATAGATGGGGCAACAACGATCATATTTTAAATGGAAATTAAGATTATTTTGATGTAGTGCCTCTTGAAAGAAAAATTTGAAAAAGTTTGACAAAATTCATAGAAATAAAGGTTTTAATATAAGCCTTTTACAGGTATATAAATAACAAGTTATATCAAGTAACTATAGTGACCTGACTAAAATCACCTACAATGCGTACAAGAAGCAAGTCTTTGGGACTCTAGATATTTTACATTCTATTGTTTATTGGTATTACCATAGCAATTAATACTACTTTATAAAAATTATCCTAATTTAACAAAAATAAATTTGCAATTGAACTTGAAAAAGTAATGAGATCCCACGCATACAAAAAACTTAGTTATCATAGGACAGAAATAGTCAGTCAAAAAAGATCATCCATCAACGCAACTGAAAAAAGCGTTTGCGAAGCTTCCTAGAACATAATATTGCTCTAGTTATAGCAGAAATTGCTATTCAAAACTGTACACACGTATGTTACAAATTAACATCCTATTGGCCTCCGCTAGTGAATAAAAGTGTCCCCATATTGTTTCAATTGAATAAATACTATAATTATCGACTGAATCACACAATCAAGCAATCTGAAACATTCGTGGTATGCACTTATAATATAATGTTATAATAATAGGAATGAGGCACTGAATTGGATGGGCCAAAAAGGCATAATTTCATGTATAATTCTGGTTTGCATATTAATATGTATGAAACTTTCTGTTTTTTTCCCCCGGGTAAACAGTTACAGCATCGGTATCATATTTCACAATAACGTTAATAAAGGACCATGCAATCTATGAGATCCAGAACGCGTATTTTTAGAATGCATAGGTTCTGAATAAAAATATTGTGAAATCTCTATTATTTACTCAACATTTTGGTGAATATCGGGAATTTATTCCAAGTTACAAATTTTTTTAACTTAAATTTGCATACTGGATATCAACATTTTAATCAGTGTGAACGCAAAGGGTAATTTGGTTTCATCGTAAAATAAATGGTTTTGTGGAAATTTCCAAAATTGAAATCCATGTTTTCGATTTTCGATTTATTATGATTTGGATTTACCCTTTGCATTGATTTGCTTATTCTTGGCTACCAAATGTGGATATCAAAATAAAATATATTCTCTATTAATATTAATGCAAAATTTGGAAATGAACGTGAGCATGTGATTGCTCTAGGTGGGCCTAGGGGCCTAGGGGTCATGGGAAGGAGGGGCCTATGCTGGTCAGAACCAACCACGGGTAAGGGGAGGAAAGGGGGGTTCTCACGTCGCGATTGTCATCGTCTTTGTCATCGTTTGTTGTGTCATTGTCATCGTCGCCGTCGGGGAGGTCGTCAAGGGGTGGGGAAGGTGTTCCCGACGATGATTGCAGAGCTCGCCTCTAGTTTCGGGTAGTAATTGAGTTGGGGCAAGCTCAGCGTCCCCACTTAAATAAAACAACAATATGTAGTTACAAACGTAACAGTTATTATTTGCGTCTTAACAAAGACACACTCAAGACTTGAAAGTACGTCTGATATCTTTGAGGCAAAAAGATCGCACTTGCCAGAGACTGAATAATATATATTATACACACGATAATAAGTAATTTTTTAGTGCACATATAATATCTAAGAAATTACGGATATAAATATTCAAATTAATAATAAAATATACTACTCACATGCTATAGCAAAGAGAAAACATATTCCAAGGAAACCCACGGACATCTTCATGTTGCTACTGAGTTGCTGGATTTGAGGCATTAAATCAACGAATGGCCTAGAGTCAATGATATTTAACATCTATAGTAGGCTAGATTCCCAGTCTCCAATACGTCCGTACAGGCGCGAGCGTAGAAAATTGAAGCGTCAATCTAACCTCTTCAAGATGGCGATTTATAGCGTTTCAGTTTATGCTTTACATTATGTTTAAGATGCGATTAAGTATTTTTCTGGATTGTTTGATAAATAAATAATAAATATATTTTATTTAGAGTCTACTCACTAAGTTATATAACTGATTTTCAGTGGGGGACATGTTAATAATAATGGTTTTAGCTTGTGCAGCATAGGATTGCACAAACAGAAACGAAGAAGTTATTGCATAATGGAATTTTGTAATCATTTGGTGTTAATGGCTAATATTCTCACCTGTCAACCTGACAGCCATCTTGAAAAAATATTTGGGCTGCAAATCGCTACCATCTTCTTTATCATGCAAACTGACCTATTCAAGATGGCTTCTAATTGTCACGCCAGTGGACCAATGACTGGGGATCTAGCCTACTATAGATGTTAAACATCATTGGGCCTAGTCGACCTGAAATGATAACCTTTATGAACATTCGACATTCTATGTATGAACCTTGATCCCTTTAACAATTCCTTCGTTGCGAACACTGTACTAGTGCAATGTAAGTCCTTCGACGTGTATACAGTACAGAAGGGGCGTAATCGTTTTGTCACCCCTGAGAGCAAAATTAAAACGGACACATGTTGCTTAGTAATAATTATAATAATTTTAAACAATTTCCCCTATTTTCCAACAACAAAATCAATAATAATTGGCGTTGATTCGCGGGTGTTCGCACTGTCCATACCACTGATTGCTATATTTCCTAATAAAAGTATCGATCTTTGGTTGGTTATCGCTTACTCATCGATTGCGTCGGGGCCTGAAGGGTTGGCTTGGTCGCTTTGATTTACTGTCCCCCACTGAAAATCAGTTAGAATATAACTGAGTGGGTAGACTCTAAATACAAATTATTACTTATTATTTTTTATTATTAACTTTGTTCGCCAGTGGATGCCCAAATTATAATGACTAATTTTGGATCAATCAAAATACTAAAATTAATTTCTTTAAATCAAAACATAAACAGTATGACTGGTATTCGTTCATAATTTGATCACCCCTGGAGGATAAACTGATGTAGATAAATCATTGATTTATTCTTCATAAATTAATGAAAGGGAGCGTACAAAAACTAGCAGCACATTTGGAAATGTCCCAAAATCAGCATCACATTAAAATTTATGTACACACCTATAAGGTAAAAGAGTAGAGATTCATACGGCTCGATATCTCATATTTAAAATGAACAATTATTCAAGTAATTGTTAATTATAATCTTTTAGAAGACTTGAACAAATCAGAAGTGAACAATTATCTGAAGAGAGAGAGAAATCGTTGTAGGTGGAAAAACTTCGGTATCACTTTAAAAAAAAAGTAATTTTCCATGGATTTGCCAAAATTCAAATTATTATTTCTTTTTGACTTAAATACCAAAAATATTTGGTCAAGCATGAATAAAAAAATTGTATAGAACAATGTCACATATTTGGGTCACTTTATTTTTACTATAAAAGCAATAAAAAACATATAATATTCTTTCACAGCATCACCACATTATTATTTTCTAAAATACATAGCGCATAGTTCTTTATTCAGCCGTATATAAATACATGCATGTACATATTTAATTTGGCATTTCAAGCATGTCCCACTTGGAGGCCAAACATGAAGCGATGCAAACACTGGTGCCCGCGTGAAAAACACGTGCTGATTTAGGAATTTAGTTGGAAAAATAATGGAAAAATTAGTATCATAATGTTGCACTATTTTGTAATTTGGTGTATTGTCTCTTCATATTAATAAAAACTTTCCTGGACATGATTTGCATCCATATAAAGGATAAAGGTAAAGGTTTCCGTAGATGAGTTCTGGGTGATCCTTGGGCTGTTGCGTCGTGTCGATGATGAGGCACTGCTCGACGTATTGCAACCCAATAGCCTATGGATCATCCAGAACTGAAACAGGTAAAGTTTGTGATCTCGATTCACAAACTAGTTTAACGCATAGTCCAAGAAAATTTTCCATTTTGATCCACTAAAGGTGCATGCGCATTTAGGGGTACAAGCATGAAAATTAGTAAACCATGGTACTTTATTACTGATTATTGAAAACTGATATGGATCCACCAATGAATCAACCCCATATTCTCACTGGAGGTCTAAATGTTAAAATCATTGATAAAAACATATTTTCACGATTTTATTTATTTATTTTTTTTAGCCATATTTCATGACCAACTATTTTGATAAACGGAAAAAAAATTAAATTGTAAAACAAAATTATATTCGGGTCAGTGAAGGTCAAAATAGATTAAATTGTGTTTTTCATCTAAAATCGACCTAAATTTTCAATTATTTTATTAATTATTTTATTATAATTTTCTTTAATCTGTTACGTAATAAATTGGTAAAGTTAAAGTCTTATTTTGTTGTCAACTCTTCGCCCCTCAGTTTGTTCTCCAGGTCTGCGCCTCTTTGTCTGGTTACCTGTTCACTCTTCTCTTGACTGATTCTCATACCAAATGTTTCTGTTGCTTTGGTCCACCAATCCAGATCTCTTTGCACTTCTATCGATTGTCTCACCACATGCAACAGAACTAAATCGTCCACATAGATCATAGTTCTTATTTCAAGGCCTATATCTGCTTCCGGTTTAACTACACGCAATAACTCGTCAATTACTATGATGATCGACGTAGGCGAGATAACGTTTTCCTGTCTTAGTCCATTAACCATTCTGTATTGCCAAATAGGGAACCTAAGTTTTGAAGGCGGGAAGGAAATTGGTTCTCTCTGGTCTCAGCGCCCATAAGAATTAGCATGGTACGAAAATGTAGCTCGCCGTATCTTTTGACTCGCGCAAAAGAAATCTAAACCAATAACATCACAAGATGCATAATTTTGTAAAGAAGATGATGGCATTCTACTTTGCTCGATGACGCTTCCTAAATTCAAACTATTATGAGTTAAATGGACCCATGTTTGCGCGCTGTCGCAAATGTACTCTGACTGAGCGGCAACCTAAGCGAGACGCAGCCACGTTGTGTGCAGCTGTGGCATCCTCGCATACCACGCGCTTGTCCATGGTTGCTAAATGTACTTCGCATTCAAGATTTTGTTGGCACATTAAAGGATATTTTATTAGTAATGTATAATCTAGTACAACCCAGTGACCTCACAGTAGCCACAAAGCAAGTCGGATACCAAATGTTATGCTGATGCCACGGACAAAATGTTTTTACGTGCTTTTTCATGAGCAGTTTGGAAGGTTTGGCAACAGTGTAAATGTAGGGTTCACTTCAACTCAAAACAAATGTCATTAATATTTGTGATAGAGCAGAGTTATGTATATCCACGCAAAGAGGAAAGATTATAGTTTCTTACAGCATGAATATAATTCCGGTCCGTGGTCGGGTTCTCGCGCTATGGCTTACGAAACATTTAGCACGGGTTAATCGCCTATACCACGCTGACCGGAGAGAACCAGACAACGCCCACTTAGGTTCCCTATGATGCTCGTACACAACTTGTACCTTTATCATACGTTGATTGTATGCGTTCTATGAGGTCATCCACTGATCCTTTCTTAACCTAACGATTCCCACACATTTTCTTTATAGCTTGTCATAGGCCTTGTGAGAAATTGTGAGATAAAGAGTGATCTACTAAACAGGCCCCCGGTTGCGGAGGAGGTGTTTGAGGAAGACGTTTAAGATAGTGTTGTGTCTGGCTATAATAACTACGGCAGCAGTTGGCAACTTCGATGTTAGTCCAAGAGATGGAGTACTCCATCCAACCTGATAACAGTTGTACACGGGGTCAAGTTACATATATTCTCCAATAAATATAATTAAGTTAATAGTTTCTTTAAAATATAAACACTCGAACTTGTTGACAAGATTCTTGGAAGTATATGGTTTCCGTTTAACTATGAACTCAACTCTAAAAGAGATTATGCTTCAATTTCACAATCACCATTGCAGCTATACATAGAGCTGTGCACTTTAGACTTGCCTTGAAACATTTGCATCTCCCCGTGCAGCCCTTCTTGCACCCACACTTGAAGAGAAGGGAGCATGCCTTGGCAGCTTCAGTAAGTGTTGACCACTTGGCTACAAGCTGCCCTGCTTTGGAGCGCTTCCATTCCCATTACTCGGTATTCAGCAGATCGGATCCTGCTCACGCATCAAAGACTGACCTTAACAGATATAACACGTAAAAACAAAACACAAAAGACAAAAGACTTCTGAAAGCATTCCAACAAAAAAAACAATTAAATACGTTTTAATATTGCAAAACTTTACTGAAAAAATTGACCTTTAATAACATTTTGACCGCAAAAGGGTACTTTACACAATCATTATAAAGTAAAAGATTTAAAGAAAATAAAAAATATAGTACAATTGACAATAATTTTGGCCGATTTTAGATTAAAATACAATTTGTCCTATTTCGATTTTCACTGCCCCGATTTTTTTTTAATAATTTGAATTTATTTTCTAGTTTAAACAATATAGTTGGTCATGAAATAGGCTTAAATAAAATAATTGGATGAGCGAAAGCAAAGACTTCAATTTCACTGACCCCTTAAAAAATTTAGCTCCATATGTTTCTTATTGGTTTTTCTCGCGCTCTACCGGGCAAACGGCATATGCGATCTTGATGAAAATTGGAGGGGACTTTCGAAATCGAAGAATCGAAGAAATATTTCTCAATAATATCGTACTTTTACGATGTTTTTCGATTTTAATGCGATATTTTCGTGATATTTGGGCCGATTCTGACCAAACGGGTGGGGCTATAACGTTCATATTTCAAGTCATGGTGATGTATTGCCTTTTGAAAGAAAAAAATGAAAAATCCATAGAAGAAAGGTTGTAATATGAGTGTTTTGAGGTATATAATAACAAGTAACAAGTACCAATAGAAACTTGACAACAATTACCTACAATTCGTTCAAAAAGCACATGCAAAAGTAAAGAAATCCCACGCAAATTAAAAACTTACAAAAAAGCTCATCTTTCAACGCGACTAAAAAAAGCGTTCGCGAAGCGGCCTTGTAATGCGAACACCCGCGGATCAACGCCAGAATCAACCAGGCCAATTCAGAACAACTTTGAATTTATTATGTGCTTCGTTGCTAGGACGGCTCCAAAGTCACCGTTTACAAATTCCTAAGCCAAGAACTGATGGACTTACGTCCAAATCAAAAGTCTAAAAACTTCTGCCTATAGAGGGAATCGAACCCTGGACCTTCTGCATTGGAAGCAGGGACGCTAACCACAAGATCAATGGTCACACAAATAATTAAATTAAATTAATTAAAGTTTTATAAAGTCCATGAGCACAAGATTATAAATTTCGAATTTTACTAACTATTCTGTGAGTTAACTTTTGTATAACTTTGTTAACGTATATGCTACAAAATACCAAATCATATACTAGGTTCTGCAATTATCCTAAACTAAAAGTGCAATTTTCGTGGGAAATATTACTTGCGTTGCACTAAAAAACGTTACAGGTAAAAAGTTATGTCTAAAGTTTTCTGATTATGTAACTTAATTCGAAAAGGTGGTTTGTACCGTAGTGTGAGAACAAAACACAATATGGTTAGTTTTTGGATTTCGAAGATTTCTTGAAAATGTCAGGAAGTTTAAAACCACCATAAAATTGAACTGTAGAGAGCGAACAAACACACAAATAAACAAAGATCAAACGAACACATTGAAAGCAGTGGCGTTACTAGCCCTTGCTTTTTAGGGGGGATTGTGGGGGCGAATATTGTCCATAAAACCATAGTTTCGAGAAAAGTATGTATCTATGGTATGGGCGCGGTCGGGAGGGTAGGGGGGGGGGAGGGCCCTCCAGTTAGTACGAATCTGGGATGCATAGCCCCAGAATGTTTTTTTTTATACACATTGCTGCTAATATACTAGGATTTAGAGTGGTTAAGTCGACAATTTAAGTTAGTTAGTTAGTTATTAGGGTTTAAGGGCACACAACACTAAGGTTATTAGTGCCCGTCGACAATTAAAAAAAATTGTGATGATAGTCAGTTTTATTGTCAGATTAAAAAATGTGTCCACTAAATTGTACCCCCCTTCTCGCACCCCTCTCCCCTTCCCCCCTCCTTCCCCTATAGTTACGCCACTGTTTAGAAATGTTTTCATGGCTCGATATCCAAAATCGATGCCCTCCACTCTCTACACTCACTACAATTTTCTAAATATATTGGATGCTATTTTCAAACCTATTACAATCCTAGATTACAATAATGAGATGGTGTTGATGGTTCATGTGAGCAACATTTTGCCCGGGAGGTATAATAAAATCAAATGGTAAACATGTTTACAAGGCCCCGGACAGAGAATGAGAACGATTAGAGCGAGCGACCTGACCTCACCAGGCTCTGCAGCTTGTGATACCTGTTTCCCAGCCCAGCCGGCTCATCCTCTCTACCGTAAACGTCACCGCCAAACCACAATCACAAGGCAGTCGAGTAGCAGTGGCCGTGCACGCGAGACGTATTGCATACGGCACGATGACCAAGGTAACCTCACTGTGGCTAGCTCTCGCTCTAGCGACTTCTGTGCGTAAGTAATCATTATACGCTTAATACACTTTTTTAAATATATTAATATCATAAATTTATGTTTAACAAGACGTTCGGTTGGTTAAATATAAGAAATATACAACGTGTGTCCTTCAACCTTCAAATATTATATCACCATTTTATTGATATGTTGTTTTTTTGAAAACACTTATCATTCAGTCTAAGTCATTAGTAGCAAAACTATTTAATGATTTAAATTGCGATTAAAATGAAATTATCTAACAATAATAAAGAGTAAAATACAAAGTATCGCGAAAGTTGTTTTAATCGTTATTTGCACGATTTAAGCTTTAGAGAATTTTACAAGGTCGTATTTGATGTTTTTCAACTATTTGAGTGCAAGACATGCATGCATGCACATAAAGCTTCCAATGCTACTTAACTTTGGTCATTATTCAACACACAGCTTTGATTAAAATTAATAAACTACCTGAGACGCACGTAGGTACTATTCAATGTACAAACTTGACATTTTTTTACTTGGTTGGTGACACTCAATACTTTGTGTTATTTTGTCATCCAAGAGCAACTAAAAATTTGAAGTTTTAGTGGGGTTATCGCCTAGACCCCCCTTTACCCTTCCAACGCACTTAATGTAAATTTGAAACGCAATATTATTGAAAATATTCCCCACACGTTCTCATTTGTGTTATTTTGCAACACTCTTATTTTAATTTGGTGTGCTAGCGTAAATTTAGCAGTCCATACAAGTTATGTGCTGTAATTAATATGCAAATTGTGATCAACCCTTATTGTTCAGGGATCATGCATGATCATTCGTGATCAAACTGTACCGTATAGTTTTACTGTTTGATCATGATATTGGTTTGCTTACTTAAGGCTATTCCATCAACTGTGACGTGGACTAAAAATCTGCTTTTTATGGTTGTAAATGTTAAATATAGTTATAAGCGAACCAAAAAAATAAAAAATAAAAATACCGTAATTGCAATTCGCGCGTACCGGGACGTTAAATAAGTCTAATTTCATTCGAGAGTTTAGAGAAAACCGGCCATGTTTCCCGTTCATTTTTTCACTGTACCTGGAAGAACATGTTGATAAGACAATCTGATAGTTTCATAATTTTTACGTTTATGGGTCCAAAGTTATGATTTTTTATGATTATGATGATTTATGATGATTATTATTATGATTTTTTTTGTCCCTATCAGAGGTTTAAAATCTACTTGAAGCGGGGTCCGACCCCGGGACCTTCTGCATTGGAAGGAGGGACTGAAACCATTCGACCAATACAAAATATATCAACAATCCATTTTGCAATGGTTCTCAATCTCATGCAGTACCAAAATACCATTAAATGTCATAAGAGAGTAAATTTCGTTACGTAGGCCTACATACTTTGCATTTTGTTATCATCGTCATAACGTTCTGACCTCCCCCCCACTCAAATCTAAATCGTTACGCCCCTGGCAAGAATTTGCAGGAAAAAAGGTTGAAATACTACCATTTGTTGTTTTAATATCTTTCAGCCATCAAACAGCTCGAAACTCAAATGTCCTTGTTCTTAATTTTTATTTGCTATTGCCATTGGTATTGCTGTTGCTCAGTGTTGACCCTGAAATAATAAGCCTCTCATATGAGATTACCCAACAGACACTACGTTATTTAAAATTACAGGTAAACCGAACCGAAATTACAAGGAGCAACTTCTGCTTGATCTAATCTTATATCAAGGTTAAAATAAGCAGATTGTATTATTATATTTAACAAGATACTAATTCAGCTTTGGTATAGGCCTAGTAGTATGGCAATTGTTTATCACTTTCCAAACGATTTCTATGTCTGAAGATTGAAATCGGGTTGGATACATTTTGTGTGATTTCTCTCGTTTTCGTGGCAACTCATTCGTTCTACCCTGAAATGTCATTTAATGATATTATTATACCAAAGTGAACGTTCTTATAGTTCTTGGAATTTTTTTTGTTTTAATGTGTTTGTCCGTTTGTTTAAATGTTTGTTCAAAACAAGACAAACGGCTGTACTCATATCGTGAAGAAATTTTCTTTGGGCTCAATCAAAAATCTCTTTCTCATCAAAATCTTATAAGATTTTCCGTAAAATATTACGTCGTTTGAATGTTTGCAGATCTCTATTAACAAACAGCTACTTTAATATAATGACATTTTCAGGGGACCTTTTAAACCGTAACCGTTGTACGTATGCTACGAATTTGGGTACAATCTGAAGAATTATTACTAATAAAAATATTAAGTACTGTAACATTTTCTATTTTTTTTTTTTTTTTTACAGTTTTATGTCTGTTCATTAGCTTTCTATCGGACTTACGGCTACTTTGATATCGATTAAATTTTCAGTAGACCTCCAAATTTTTCGAGCTTAATATGCCACGTTTTTGTGTACATACACATAGGGTCTAAATATTTAACATTAGATTCGCAGTTCGCACCATTATGATGTTTCCTTATGTAGGAATGCACTGCAGTAAGTAGGCCATAATATTCATCCGTCAAACTGTAATATGCCGTGTCCACATCTTAATTGTTGTAAAGTCCTTTCTACTTAAAGTGTTGCATTTAAAGTGACGGATGGTCTACACTACAAATAATCAGAGAATGTGAACTTGCATTATTTTAATAACTCTTTAGATAGCAGTGACGATCTGCTAGCCTTTGTTTTGTAAATGTATATGTTTATAGAGGTAAAATTTTGTATTTTTTTGTGTTCATATTTGGCCAAAAAAAAAATCGATAAAAATAGCCTCACTGCGTCTAAAATGATTGTGACATAACCTTAATCGCTACTTGCCTCCATCTCAACAACTTGAAGTGAGTGAATCATGAGACCTAACTTTATCACCTCACTTTAAGTGGGGTCTTGATCAACTTGAAGTGAGTGAATCTTGACACCTAACTTTATCACCTCACTTTAAGTGGGGTCTTGATCAACTTGAAGTGAGTGAATCTTGACACCTAACTTTCAAGTTCCTTTTACTTTTAAAGTGTGAAGATAAAGTGATAGTGTAGACAAGGCATAAGAGACAGTCGTGCGTTACTTCCTATAGTAATCGTTACATAACTTTGTTGAACTTTTGTTTTCTTCTTTTCCCCTTTTTATTTTTGGTAAATTAATTAATTTCATTCAATATTCATTTTGAATTAATTTCCAACATTATTCTGTTATTAATACATTGATGTTGTTATGTAACTGTTTCAATCTTTAACTTAACTGTAGTTCATTGTTGTGCCGGCACTAATGTAATTAGATTTATTTTTTGTCCTCCTTTGTAAATCCGTTTTTAACTGAAAAGGATAGACTTGAAATAAACAAATTGAATGAAGTAATAAACCTACTTCAAAGTTTCAAGTCAACTGCTTTAATGTTGGTTTAGGAATATTCCGTTATGATAAAGTCTCACTTTTGTTCACGACCTGATAATATGTTAAACCACAATAACATGAATATAGTCATGAAACGGAATTTCCGGTAATAATAATAATTCCTCTCCGCCATCACCTTCCGCTGAGGAAAACCTCAATTAGTATTTCTTAGTCACTGGTCTGCTCATGATGTAGGTATAACATGTTGTAACATTTTTAATTAACGGCAAAGCGATATTATTTACAAGACTTATCAAGTTCTGCAATAAATATATCCGGCATAAATGCTAAGAAATATCATTCAGACCACGAGGAAATTTTAATCCGCAATCACACAATAAACGAATTTTATTTTAGATTTTCCTGAGACACAAGAAACGCGTAAAATGCATTATATTTTGGGTAGAAATATACCATTTCATTAAGAAATAAGGGATAATGTGGATAAGGGTTCTTATAATACGAAATAGAATGAATTTTTAGGTTATATAATGTGTTTTTTTTTATATTTGGTTCATTAATTAATTAAATTTATATACATTTGAATTTGTTGACAAAATTATTGACTTATCATTATATCGTTATTGATGTTTTACTTTTTCAAACTATTCTTTACAATAATTATTAATACTTGCGTCAGTAATGTATAAGATTTATTACTTGTTCTCGTTTATAAAATAACAATTATAACTGAAAAGATAAAAATGAGTGTACAGTAATTGATGGAAAATAACAAAGATGCTGGATTCAAACGTACGTGCTCTGGAGTGTATCTCGTAACTCTTGTGCTCTAGCCACAGTAAGGTAAGGAAAACCACTGCAGTGCTCTGGAGTGTAACTCTTAGCTCTTAAGACGTGTGCTCTAGCCACAGTAAGGAAAACTACTGAAGTGCTCTATTTGGAACTAATTATAGGAAGAAGATGTGACATGGCTATGGGCTAAGCTCCATGCTGAATTCGAACCTTTAGGAAAATATCCCGTTATTTTGAGGCGAGAATCGAAAACTACGACGATACTTGTTACAGCACATAATTATGCAGGAGCTGCCATCTTTGCTCTGACGTAGTGGACGGCCATGGAAGTTCTGCGAGAAACGCTTGTATTCCACCATGAATCCTATAATGATAATGTTAAAAGCTGCTATTTGAAACGTCTTGTCATGGATTCGTCTCTGATGATTTGTGCACGTTTGTTATGGGAAATATTGGCTTCGGAAAAAGTTGATTGTGAAAATATTAAGTTATACGAAAATTATTCATAAATAGATCTGACAATAGATAAAGTAATTATGAGAAGTGCTGAGCCGATCAACCAATATGCTTCTTAAAAGGACCCACAAAATAAAACAAAATGTTAAAACAACAGATTGTTAAAACAACAGATTTCGTAGTATCAAAAAAGATTCTGATATGTATACTCAAACCAATGTTTCATTGTAAATAAATCAAATTAACTAGCAATCTAAATTTAATGGAAAATTTAGAACTTTGTTTAAATACTACTATATGTTGGAAACTTAATTCCTAGTCGTTGCTCATACAAACCCTAGGCTGCTTTTAACATGTGTTCCGCTAAGGCGTATGGCCTAAGTAGAGCATTGCAACAGGTCTGATGGGCAACCATCGATAAAAATATACATTTTATTAGCTTGGACTGGACTAGTCTGGATGGATGGATTATCGCCAATATTAAAGCACGCGAAATTAAAGGATTTAAGTAACATCTCACGAACACTAACAATATCTGAAACTGATTAAAAGTCATTTTTAGTCACGATAGAACTAGGTATACCACACGAAAAAAATTAAATATTGTAAGCAGTAATCTACGGTTTTTCATTGCAGAAAACGTTTTATTAATTAATATTCTAATACAACCATATACCTATGTATTAATTCTTTTACATTTAGACTTAAGTTAAAATACTTTTTCGATTTTGCATAATAAGAAAAAACCTTTAATTACCTGCATAATACCTGTTAAGGCTATTCGACAGCGTTTTTCTATTTTACCAAATATGTAACCAAGTCAAAATATAGTGAATGGCTTTAAAACCTGTCTATTAGAAAATCAAAATTATTTTTTCAATTTTTCTGATCGGACACACTGAAAATATCGCCTCTTCAAAATAATTTCAAACAATTCGCCCAAGCACACCATTCAACGTAGGTATAGTTGTGTTTTTGTGACATGAATTTTTAAATAGTTTTCAAGAGGCTGAATGTTATTTTTTCTTTTTTAATTTCTTTCCTGCGAATTTTTTCGTTTGGCAGTATTTTGTACCGGCACACGAAAAAATTCGCAGGAAAAACAATGGTTAAAAAATATTTTTTCTCTCGGTCAATCTGTTGAAACCAGTTGAAAATTAATGTGACAAAAATACAACTACCTACGTTGAATGGTGTGCTTGGGCGAATTGAAGTTTGAAATTATTTTAAAGGGGCGATATTTGCCGTGTGCCCGATCAGAAAAATTTGGAAAAAATAGTTTCGATTTTCTAATAGTGCCAGGTTTCAAAGCCATTCACTATATTTTGACTTGGTATCATATTTGATAAAATAGAAAAACGCGGTCGAATAGCTTGAACGGTGCACTCGCCCGGCGACAAGGCAATACGTAGGCTCGACTCCCCCACGAGTGTAGTTGGACGAGGGAGGGAGCGACCTTGGAACTCATATTGCACCTTTATGTCGTCTTTCTGTTCGTCGACACAGGTCGAACTTCTAAACTGATTGCGCTAAAATGGTTGAACTTATGGATCCGATAAACAAATTTGTGGGTATAGCGTCTACTATTACATTAACAGTATAGTCAGTTACTATTTAATCCTAAAGAGAAGAAATAAATTACAATCGTGTAGGATTTTATTTATTTTTAAATATTTATTTATTTATCGTCCTACTGTTCAGTTGAAAAAACTGATTTACACAGGAGGACAACTTAATAAATCTACGTAGATAGATGCAGACACAACAATGAACTACAGTTAAGTAATTATTTGAAATAGTAATTAATTAATATCGATCCCTTTTCCAACTAAGTCGGGTAGGGGGTGGGAGGTTCCCACCACATTCTTGGCTCCCGGACTTATCAAAGCCGCTAGCCATGCCTGACGCTTGTCCCACATCATCTTTTTCTTCCTCTGCATCATCAACTTCACTTTCTTCCTCTTCACTGTCTTCTTCCTCGGGGACCTCCACCAGTTTTTGCCATATTCTTCTTTCTTCCCAACATCTTTCCTGGTTAATCCTTTCCCAAGCTGCAGTAATATTACAACAAAAACGCATTAAAACACAAATTTAGCTAAAAATGCGTTTGTTCTTCATTAATTTCAAATTCTGTTTCGAATGCCAAGAGTCAAGACTACTTATACACAGTGTGAAAAATGTGTATTAAATCTTCTTTGTGCAAGGTTTCCCAAACATTTTCTTGAAGATGAAGTAAGGGCTTTGCAATCTTACTTCGTACGGCAACTGTGTTTTCCATTGTAGTTTATGTATTTCAAAATAGGTTCTATAAAAGCGTTCCATGAATAATGTGTAAGATCATGTATAATTCCTTCTCGTCCAAATAAACAACAATCGATTCCAATGCAGTGTGAAACATAGCTAGCTCGTCTAACAACGACGAGCATTTCCCTACTTTTATATCGGTATGAATCATCTATAAAATACATGATATATAGACGAGAAAAACCTTGGAAAACAACTTCGTCGAGGCTTGAGCATTTGGACCCCATATGTAACACACTAAACTGATTCGAGAGAACGTGAGATCGAGACCCTCCACATGCAATGCACGGCTCAAATTGTAGTCGTTATCACGAAAGCTGTAAAGATGGGAGTCCTCTTAACAGCCTTGGGCATGCCATTCATAATACCTCATTACCTAGTTACTTACCCTAAAGTGGGGCACACCGGTTAAGTAAAACGTAGGACTCCGGCTGGTTATCTTGATAGGATAAATCAGGTAAATTATATTTACCCTCATTACATCCATTGGAGTTGAACAATTACTTATCCTCCAGCTATGGCATTCCGCATAAAATGTTGTTTGTTGGATGAGCGTAGCGAGCGTAGCGAGCGAAGCGAAGATTCCATTTCACTACACTGGAGAAAAAAATCCGGAATGTTTTTTTTTTTTTTTCTTTCTTTTTTTTTTTTTGTATTTTTGTGTGTCTGTGAACACGATTCCGGCTAAACCAATACTCCAATTGCGATGAAATTTTATGGAGGTCTGTGAAATCTCTGAACGAAGAACTGCACGGGGGGAAAAATCGATCAAAAAATTATTTCTCATGAAAATCGCAATTTTACGATTTTTTAATTTTTAAAACATTCTTCGACTTATAACACCTACATGCTTTATCCCATTGTATTGATTTTTTCACCGAACCTGAATTTTACGAATAAAAATATATTCGTGTGAAATTTGAGCGCAATCGAAAAATTATTTCTCATGATAATCGCAATTTTACGATTTTTTTCAATTTTTAACATTTCTTCGACGAATAAAGCCTACATGCTTTATCCGATTGTAATGATTTTTTCACAGAACTTTAATTTTATGAGTTAATATTTTCGTGTGAAATTTGAGCGTAATCGAAAAATGATCTATTAAAAAAATCACAATTTTACGCTTTTTTCGTTTAAAAAAATTACGCTCATCCATCAACGCGGCGGGACTTAAGCGTTTTCCTAGTACTATTTACATTACATCATTCTAGTAGATATCCGGTCCGGTCGAAAACATGGAGGGAAATCCGGTGATCACAGATAAGAATTTGACACCTCTTGTTAATTTACACGTTTGTTTGACATAGATCTATTCGGTTGAGTACCGCCACTTAAAATATGAAAAGAAGAGGAAGTTTTTAGCAATTCACCGTCAATCTAGGATAGTGTTTAACTAACATACATTGCACTGCCTCGTTTTCCTCATAATAAATTAAAACTGTACTTGCATAGAACACAGATAAGGAATGCGCTTATAAGCGTTGAGTGACTAATTCACCGCTATAAGTAGGGCCCCCTTGTACAATTTCAACTCATTGTAACAACTGTTTCGTTTATTAGAACATCGAATAAATTGACTTCGTGAACATTGTGAGGATCTCTCGTTGTACTTTTGTGTAGATGATAAGCAAGTTAATCGTAATTTGTAGTGGCTTGCATACCACATTTAAAAACATAATACTGTGTGAGTGAGATTTATGCTTACATCTCAAACGTCACGAAGTTGTTATAAACGTCTACGCGTACATTGACATTACAGAAAATTTTATTTTCGCCTTGTAATAATATAATTGAATATTTTCTTTAAAAACAAAACTAAAAATTTGCATTGCAAATACGGTCGTGTAAACGTCACTCCTATCTTTAAACCAAGTGCCAAGGCTCGTTCACATAAGTAAATAAACCAAGACAATTTTCGGTAAAAAGAAAGTAAACAAGTCATTCTTAAAGAGGAACTAGTTTTGTCCAGTGCGTCATTGAGTTGTAGTGGCAGCACTGACATATGCTGTCCATTTAGTCGAGATGATTATAGTTATTAACCCGTTAGCTGCATGGTGTTTACCTCTTCAAGTCGGCAGAGAGCGCTGCTGAGGATACATACGCTTGCGGGCCACTCGGCAATCTGAAGGCTGTAGTGAAGTGTGCGTGTGCATAAACAACTCCACAACAAATTAATATTATGAACCTGTATTCTATTTTATTGACATTCACGTTTGTAACCGGAATATCGTCGGACTCTTCTAAAATCTCATGTAAGTAGGCCCTAGTGTGTACTTACTACTTTGTGTTATTCAATTGACGTAAATGGTATTGCCAACATCGTTGTCAGAGGAAGGCTGTGCTCGTTCATTTCATTACCGTTAGAGGTAGCTCAAGCTTTACACTCGATACTCTAATGATCAGATTGATAGATCACCGGATCTATACCGCACATCGTCAATCCTTATTGAAGTTGATTTGATGTTTTTAATTACCAAGATGGTGAATGCCATGGTATTCACTTATTTTGAGCATCCCTTTGAGCCCTTTGACATTTTCATTTCTTCATTTTTCTGGGGCCTGATTCTATAACAATATCCAACTTTGTCGACACTTTATTCCACGTTAAACCTTTAGAAATATGGCCCTTTTAATATTAAAGTATCTTTTATTTCTTGCCACAAAAAGGGGACAACACATTTTGTACCCTCTTAATCAGTGGCGTGGTCCTAAATTATTAAAAAGGAACACGCAGTCAGTGAGTCGGACTACCATTTTACCCAGTGGTGTCACCCCCCAAAAAATGTATCGGTATACGCTCTTTCCTGGGTAAAGTATGCATGATTTTGTACAATGGGAGGATGCGTGATTGGAGTATTTTAACGAGTTTAAGGCATTTTTTTAAAACATTGGTGAGTGGTGATTGGTGATGGTTGTTGTGATTGCAAAATAATGATGACATGTTCTTTGACTAGACGTTGGATTTCTTCTTCTACCAAGTGATATACACATATATCTCAAATAAACATCAATCAACACCATCATTCACTTACAAATCACATCTTCAGCTTTAAAAAACTGTGTTTACTTTCATTGACGCAAATATGTGGATTGTGTGGCTTTCAAGTATCATATCGCGTTTTTGTAGCTGATCTGAGAGTCAGCTTCATTCAGGTAGGGACACGACTATTATAATCATAATATTATAATAATACAAGGTTAACATTGACATTTTAAAATGGATTTAAGAATGATTTTAAGCACAAGCAGTTAAGCACACTTTAAAGACATAAATATATTTATGGGTCGCAATTGTCAAACATATTTAACAGAATGTTCTGGGTTCGTGCCGGGCAACATTTTACAATTAATAAATCTACATGAATAATATAATATCAATTAATTATTTTCTGTATTTTTAATTATCAACTTGATATCAATTTTCAACACCATTTTAAAAATTGATTCATTAATATAATTGCATTTAATATCCATTTTTATTTGTAATCAAATTATTGTGTTTTAATACATTGTTGTTGTAATATTAGTATTTCAAATATTTACTTTACTGTAGTTCATTGTGTGTCTATCTGTGTAATAAGATTTAAGGTTTTCCTCCTTTGTAAATCAGTTTTCTGAATAGGATAGACGTAAAACAAATAAATAAAACTAGGAAAACGCTTAAGTCCCGCCGCGTTGTTGGATGAGCGTAATTGGTGAATTGAGCTGCCATGTGTTTTGCGGATTTTCTGTTGTTCTGTGAAAAAATCAGAACTTTGTTGAAATTTTTTTTAAATTAAATCAAATTAAATAAAAAATAAACTTTTTTTTTAATTAATCGTAATTTTAAAAAAGGAAAAAACGTAATATTGAAATTTTCATAAGAAAAATTATTCGATACGCACAAATTTTACACGAATATATTAATTCTTAAAATTAAGGTTTCTGTGAAAAAATCATTACAATCGGATAAAGCATGTAGGTGTTATAAGTCGAAAATTTTTTTTAAAAATCGAAAAAAAATCGAAAATTGCGATTTTCATAAGAAATAATTTTTCGATTGCGCTCAAAAACGTGGCAGTTTCTTAGTTCAGAGATTTTAAAGGCCTCCATAAAATTTCATCGCAATCGGAGTATCGGTTTAGCCGAAATCGTGTTAACAGACAGACAAAATACAGAAAGAAAAAAAACATTCCGGATTTTTTTCTCCAGTGTAGTGAAATGGAATTTCGCTTCGCTCGCTACGCTCATCCAAAAAATAAAAATAAATAATAAATTTGGGTTTACAATAATTATTATGTTTGTCCTTTGGTAACTTACCATTAGAATCATAATTGTCAATATTGTGTCAATGTATAAGACCTGCACAAACATAAATTCAATGTACACATCTATTTATTAATAAGTATGACAAGAGCTTCATAGTAACATCATGTTTTATCATCAAGACGCTTTAACGATATCATTAATCATAATGCTAATTCTGTACGAATTTAGAGTGTAGGCCCCTATTATCGTCATACACTGCATGGGTTTTCCCCGGTATGGTCTTCATCTTCCGATCTTCGTGGTTTGCGTAGGTTGTGATTTCCCACGGACAAAGTCACAATACACAATGCGTTGCGTGTATCGAGTCAAGGTCCCCAATCTTACTTCCACGGTCGCCGCTCTTACATGATTACACATTTTTAATTAATATGTCTTTTATTATGATATTAATTAAACTGAAAATAAAATCAAGCGCTTTCAGATATCAACACCCACATTCCAATATTAGCTCGTTGACCCATTCAAATGTTCAGCTACTACTAATCCGATAACAAACAAGTTGGTTGTTCAAGCAGTGGCGTAACTTCTTAAGGGATGGCGATGGGGGGGGGGGGCGAACACCCCAAATTTGGTCAGAAAGGGGCGAGGAGGGCACTACTTGAGGCAAGATGTAAACTGACACAATTTAGAAAATTATCAACGAAACTACGCAAAAGCATATTAGCTATCATCATTTTCAATTTTTGGTATATAAAAAAAAAAAAATGTGGCTATGCGTCCTAGACCCGAATTCCCCGAATACCCGAATCCCCTTTACGTCAGGATGCATACTTTAACCGAAACAATTGTTTCATGAACAATGTTCGCTCCCTAAAAATCAAGTGCTTGTTACGCCACTGGATTGAAGTTATTTCTAAAATGTTGTACAATGGAAAGCCAAAAAATGCAAAATATAGAACCTGAAGAATATGAATGTTAAATACGAAATAATTCAACTGCATTTTATAAATTTGGCGATGTGAGATCGATTTATTTATTTAATTTATTATTTATTATTTATTTAACGTCTATCCTTTTCAGTTATAAAAACTGATTAACAAAGGAGCACTGTTAAGACTCATCATATCAAGCGATGTGTGACAAAATTCAAAGTAATTACTTGCAATTTTCAAATGAAACGGAGTCATTTGGTGGTATAATTTTATTAAACAAAAGTGCTATGACGCGCCTGGCAATTTAGTTTACCTAGTTCCTGAATATTAATAATGTTGTTTCGCGATTCAGAGTAGTATTAATATTGATTTTCAGTAGCGTATTATTATTATTATTATTATTTATTCAACAAATTCCAACTTTACAAATACACATACATATATGTAACACACCATATACAGCACAGGTAAACCAAGAGCACATAACGTGGTAGATGACATATACACACCTATATTAGCAGAGTACAGATATTTATTAAGCAAGCTAAAAAGAGCTAGTTAGCTCCATGGCAGAATGGCTTAGCTTGCTTTCTATACAATAAAACTACAATACACTAGGTTTAAATCTAAATGAATGAGTATGAAAATTTGAGATACAATAATAACAAAATTACATTTAATTTTAGATGAATGAGATGAGAACATTGTGAGAGACCAATCATGTCCAGTCAGAGCAAGAGAATCTAGGTCATAAGCCAAGTTGTAAGATAGTTGCAAATACTCAAGAGTTGAAAGAAAAACTAAATTGATTGAAGACAGTCAGAGTATATACATTGACAGAACTGAGAATGTGAAACAGAGTATATTAGAGTAGAGTAAAATTAAATCAGGGGCATGCGGGCAAAACAATTTGTGGGGCCCTAGTGGTGTAATTCAAAAGTCATTTATGAGTAAATGCTCTTTCCGGGGGTGAAGTATACATAATTTTTTTTACAATTGGGGGGCTTGTGGGTCAGGCTATACAGGCAATGGTGGTCCAGGGCGCACAGCCCCAGAAATTTTTACCATTCTTAGAGCGTGTTTGGAGTATTTTTTACGAGTTTTAGGATTTTCTAAAATTACATTTATTGGTGTTGACTGGTGATAATTGTTGTGATAACAAAATTATATTATGTTCTATGAATCGACATGGGATTTTCTCAAATTTGCTCTAAAAGATATGCACGGTACAAAGAGTATACTCTGAACTTGTTTTAGGTATGCTGAGGGGTATATATTTATATCTGGGTATATTCTTGTATACCCCACATGACACCACTTTCCATATTTAATAATAAGATGTAAAAATTTGTTTTAAGTCACCAAAAATGTCGTTCGTCTAGCTTTATTTTTTCGTAAACCGCGGTTGACTATCCATCGTGCATACCTATTCTGAGCCATTAAGCTTCCTCGTTTTCAACTCATAGAACAATAAACTTAGCAAACATTCTTGTCCCATTGTGCTACTAAGATAGAAATCGGTTATTATTTTTTAGATGCTTTTTATTGTTATTTTTAATTTGCACATGTCAATACACTTTAAATCGAGAGTCGACGGAAATACTTAGAGCCCTGAGGGGCCCCCTCATGCTTAGGGTACCCAGGCTTATCCCGGGCAGAAGTTACGATTGATTTTGGTTGGAACGAATCAAACACAACTAGTTTCGAATGTGAGTTTTAACGAGTCTGACGCTAATAGCCAAAATTAAAACGTATTTAATGTTATTTCATTTTAATGATGGTTTAATTATAGCTGAAAGCACTGGTCACAACAACTATAGATTAGCACGATATTGATGGCAGGCATTTTGTTTGTTGGCTGTAGAACATTATACATAATGTGTTGCGGTTTGAAATAAGAAGCGTTGACCTGATGACAGCCTTACTTCCATCAACACCGATTACAATGATCAATTTATCGAGTAGTCAAATAGTAGATGTCCCATCAATTCTTTTTCATTATACGTTACAAGATACCGTTTATGTTGCTGTTGGCAGTGTTAGGTAACTTTGCGCAAAAAAAATTGAAAGTAAAGTTACTTGGTCTCCAAAGGATACTTATATAAAAGTGACACTTCTTCACACAAAAAGGAACTCGGCAGATTATTATGGAACATATGATTTAGATCGTGATTTTTAAGCCGGGTCGTCGCGATCAAATATGACAAGTTCATCAATCGAGGTTACGCTACCTAAAAATGACATGCTACTGTTTTTTATCAACTGATTTTCACATCTTTATCAGCTAAATATGTTTTCAAATGTAGAGGCATGGTAGGTTTTGACATCTTTAGGAGTGAAAGGAACTTCTAAAACTTTTTTTAAAGGTTCTCCAAAATATGTAACTTTTATGTTGAAAGTTCCTCTGAACGCGTTCCAAAGTTCCGGAAAATGTAACGCGTTCTTTTTTAAAAGTTCCTACCTAACACTGGCTGTGTACCCTTGGGTCAAGACGTTCACGAAACCCCTCTCTTGATACAAATCTTGGCATAGGCCTACTTTTTTCACTGTATTGTTTTTTACGTGGGTTTTTCCCGCAGTTTTATCTTAATCGATTGTCGTTGATTCCAAACGGTTCAGCCTTCGTTTAACGCGGTCAAGGGTCATCGTTAAGATATTAAGGAAAGTTTAATGTAGAAGTAAATATAGTTTGATTCAGTGGCGGATCCATAGGGCGAAAGGGGCGATCGCCCCCCCCCCTTGATTCTTAACAAGAGTTACACTGTATTCTTTAAACATCAATCTTGCAATGTGATGATAACAAAACAATAATAATACACCGAAATACCTCCTCTAAAGCCATTTAAACACATTTGAATTTCTCTGTGTAGCTAAGCTGTGGGGCCGCGTCCCCCAGACCAACAACTCACGTTGCACCAACTGGATCTCCCCCCCCCCCCCCCCCACCTTAAAACGGTCCTGGATCCGACTCTGGTTTGATTTTAGTCAAAATTAACATGGCATCGTAGTATGGCCACTTCATAATTTCACCCAAAAATGTGTTTTGAGCCTGGAAAGTAGATAAACATAATATCACATCACAGGCGTCGAAATATTCAAGCTATAAAATTAACGCCCTTTCTTATGTAAACTAACTATCTTCAGTGGTAATCATAGGAGATGCCTTTCAGTGAAGCTCTGAAAAACATGACTTTTTAATGCCTCAAATAATAAGTTTAATTTTTAATTTTGCGTCGTAAAATTTTAAATTTTGTGTCAGTTGTCGACACTTATATGAGGATTTCGTCACATATTTTTTCCTGACATAACTTTAAATATAAACCAAGAAATTGTACACTTTAAAATAAAATTAGTTTTGGCATTTCGATGGATTTGGTGTTCATGATAACAACTTCCTTAATATGAGATTATGTGTAAATGCGTAGCAATTAAAAAAAAGTTAAATTTGAGTTCAGTTGATGCTTGTGTATTAGATTATAAACTACTACTATATCCGAGTAAAAGATAGTTTTTTCAATTAACCAATTTTTTTTTTAATTTTTGTCCCGTGCATTAAAAATAAATACATTTGTTCCCATCCCGAGTGGAAGAAGAGTGCCATTTATAAAGAAGATTGCAAATATACATCTGCAAAAAAAGGCTTTAAATGGAAAAAATTTGGTTTGTCTCGGGAAAGTAATATATTTCTAGTATTGTTACCATCTGAGATATAAAAAATGTAAAATATGTCAAAAATTCAGAAAAAAAATCTTGTTTTAGGAATGTAGGCCTACACCAAATTTAAATCTCAAATGCATCTTTAATTCAAAATCCTAAATTTTACAAAATTTCTTACAAAACACGATATAAAATATTTAAAAAACACTAAAAGTCTAAGAAAAAAATTTTGTATTTTGAAATGATTGTAAAAAATAATTTAATTTTGACCAATTTAATTTGTTTCTGAAAGGGTTAAAGCATCTTTAAAGCCAACGTTGTGTATTGTTCCAGTTGCCCAAGACTCGGACTACTGCCAGACCCCTAGGTACCTCCCGGGTAACTGCATTCCCCTGAAACAGTGCGACGAACTGTTCGCGCTACTGAAGCAACGACCCCTTCCCGACGAGGACATACTGTTCTTGCGACAATCGCAATGCGGCTTCCAGGTAATATAGAACTGGCATTGGTTTCAAAAATACGTTCTTCATAGTTTTTAAGAATCTGTATGACAAGCTTTAAAAAACATCCATATTTACAAAAGTAATAAAAATAAAATACATTGATTCTATGGTTGTTCAAAATCGCTGTTGTGTTATGAATTAATGTGGCTTCCAGGTAATAAAGAAGTGGCCTTTGTTTCAAAAATACATTATACAAAAGTATTAAAGAATTTTTATGACAAAGCTTTCAAAAAACATCCCAATTTACAAAAGTATGAACAAATAAAATCCATTGATTCTATGGTTGTTCAAATTCGTTATTGAGTTTTGAATTAATGCGGCTTCCAGGTAATATAGAACAGGCCTTGGATTCAAAAATACATTCTTTACATAGTTTTTAAGAATTTGTATGACAAGCTTTAAAAAACATCTATATTAACAAAAGTAATAACAAATAAAATCCATTGATTCTATGGTTGCTCAAAATCGCTGTTGTGTTATGAATTAATGCGGCTTCCAGGTTATAAAGAAGGAGAAGTGGCCTTTGTTTCAAAAATACATTGTACAAAAGTATTTAAGAATTTTTATGACAAAGCTTTCAAAAAACATCCCAATTTACAAAATTAATAACAAATAAAATCCATTGGCTCTATGATTGTTCAAATTCGTTATTGGGTTTTGAATAAATGCGGCTTCCAGGTAATATAGAACTGGCCTTGGATTCAAAAATACATTATACATAAGTATTTAAGAATTTTTATGAGAAGCTTTAAAAACATTCTTATTTTTAAAAGTAATACTAACAAATCAAATCCATTTATTCTATGGTTTAATATAATCAATAATTGGACTCGGCATGTTCTTTTAGTAAATTATTATATTAAATTAATGGAAAAGCAATATTTCGGGTACTTTCAGTACCCTTCAAAAGGCAACAAACCAAACAAAACATAAAACTCCGTCTCCCAGCCAAGGTCGACACATCTAACAAACACTGCCATCTTGATCTCAATAAAAAATATATTCAAATAAAAATTAAAAATTATATATTATTATTATATATTATTTTATGTTTTGTTTGGTTTGTTGCCTTTTGAAGGGTACTGAAAGTACCCGAAATATTGCTTTTCCATTAATTTAATATAATAATTTACTAAAAGAACATGCCGAGTCCAATTATTGATTATATTAAACCTAACTGTTCTAAGAATCTCAGGAATTATAAAATATTCTATGGTTGTTGAAAATTGTATAGTTGGGTTTTGAATTAATGCACAAAGTACAAAGATTTGTATTGACGTAATAGAGTTTAGGCATGCGCGCCAGGTTGCAGCCTGGTGGGTGTAGAGAGCTATCTGCTAGTTTACTACTCCGGAAGACGTTACATGTGGCGGGAAGACTGATCGAAATTCGTCTTGTCAAAATCTATAGCTAACTAGGCCGCTTCGCGAACACTTTTTCCAGTTCCGTTGATGGATTAGCTTTTTTTATATTTCTGTCCAAAGATTACGTTTTAAAGTGGGATCTCATTACTTTTTATAGTTACTTTATATTACTTGTTAATTATACACCGGTAAAGGCTTATATTAAAACCTTGATTTCTATTAATTTTTACCAACTTCTTCAACTTTTTCTTTCAAACGGCACTACATCACCAAAATCTCTATGCCAATGTAAAATATGAACGAATTGTAGCCCCACCTGTTTGGCCAGAATCGGCCCAAATGTCACGCACATATCGTATTAAAAACCAGAAAATAAATAGTAAAAGTACGATTTCTATGAGAAATATTTCTTTAAAAGTCTCTTAAATCATGACATATATAATTTCAGTGATATTAAAAGTTCCCATCAAGTTTCATCAAGATCGCATACGCCGTTTGCCCGGTAGAGCGCAAAAAAACAGACAAAAATACAAAAAAAAAAATCTGAGCTAAATTTTTGGGGAGTCAGTGAAATTGAAGTCTTCGCTTCGCTCATCCAATAAGAACCCGACACTAAGAAACAAACAACTAGCCTATTTTTGAAGTTGTTAGTAAAATATTCTAATTATGTGTTAAAGGACATTTCCCTACACACAAAATACGCAATACAAAGTACAAAATAAATTTGGATTGAGAGTTTACTCACTCAGTTACAGAACTGATTTTCAGTGGGAACATTAAATTTAAAGCCGACCAAACCAACCCTGTACGTGCCGAGACCATCGACGAGCGAACAAGGTCACTAGTGTTAAACTGTAAATGCGGCTATAATACCCGCCAAATTAAGTATTTTCCAGGGATACATGAAAGACGTAGCCATGGAAACTTTATTCAACGGTTCAATTTTTAAGTCACTGATTACAATTGTACAGTAGGTTTCTTTTGTATCACCTGTCTGCAATATGTCATTAGTTTTATTTAATTGTCCTCTTTGTGCATTGTGTTCTTTAATCAGAATAGGATAGACATTTAACAAAACAATTGTGTCAATATTAGAAAGTTTGAATATTCCCGCTTTTTAGAGCCGTGTCTCCTTGCAGTCCAATGAAGTCTTAACTAATCTGATTAAAAATTAAAATGCAACAGCGAACAACAATCATTGGATGAACGAAGCGAAGACTTCGATATCACTGACCCCCCAAAAAACTTAGCTCGTTTTTTTCTGTCTGTTTGCTCGCTCTCTACCGGGCAAACAAACGGCATATGCGATCTTGATGTTAATTGAAGGGGATCTGCGAAATCTCTGAACTTAGACCTGCCACGTTTTTGGGTACAATCGAAAAAATATTTCTCGTGAATATCGTACTTTTACGATTTTTTTCGATTTTTAGTGCGATATTTTTGTGACATTTGAGCCTATTCTGACCAAACGGATGGGTACTTAAACGTTCATATTTTACATGGATTCAAGGTTTTGGTGATGTAGTACCTTTTGAAAGAAAAAGTTGGAAAAGTTAGCCAGAATCCATAGAAATAAAGGTTTCAATATAAGTTTTTTTGAGATTTATAATAACAGTTAACAAGTAACAATAGAAACTTGTCAACAATCACCTACAATGCGTTCAAAAAGCACTTGCAAAAGTAAAGAGATCCCACGCAAACTAAAAACTTACAAAAAAGCTCATCCGTCAACGCGACTAAAAAAAGCGTTCGCAAAGCGGCCTAGTATAGATAATTTTAGTTTCCACAATGTACAGTCGACTTGACAGTTATTATGATGCTTCTTCTCAGAATGGGGGTCCGCTGGTATGCTGTGCCAGCAAAACGCCCACGACCACTACTCGCAGACCGCCAGTGACGTCTTCTGTGAATCAAGTTCCTCGACCCAAGGACGTTTCCAGGCATCGGAACCTCGGTTTGATCAACCCGGACAACTGCGGGACAAGCTCCGATGACAGGATCGTTGGAGGCAATAAGACAACCATCTTTGAGTTCCCTTGGATGACACTTATTCTTACAGAACCAGTAAGTATTAAAGTCGTTGGTGCAAGGAGATTTTTTGAACCAACACCAAAACTTTTAAGTCAGTATCAGATAACTTTGAACGACCTTTTGACTTTTCTCGCCGGCCGTTACGCATGTAAACTTCATTTAAAAAAATTGGAGGCCTAATTGAAAGACTTCTTTTTATCTAATGAAAGACATACATGATACTCAATAATCTTCAAGGCAAAAATAATTATTTTAAAAGCTATTTTTTTAGGCTTCGGCTGAATTATTATTTTTGTTATATTTTTAAATTTTGCCTCCAGCAACACAGCAAAGCTCCACAAGTGTGACGTAAGGTTTACAAAACAATTAAATACTAAAACACGAAAATGAAAATGATATAAAAAACTCAAATCTATAATGATCTGCTAAGGTGCACAAAAGAATATTATACTAAACGAAATTCAAATAGAAAACTATGACGGTTACTATGTTATACAACGTCAATAACATTAGAGGAAAACATTTTAAAACTTTGAAAATATAGATGATTTATGTCAAGATCTGGATGGATGACAACTTGGTTAAAAGTATTTTGGATCCAGTTAATAGGCGAATAACTAAAAAAATCTGGTCTGCTTCTTGGCACATGGAAAGTCTGTAGGTTTCGTTTTTAAGCGTAGGCCTCCTCGATGCTGATTTCCAAATTCTTTACCGTGGAAACGTCATCATTGCAAATGGAGCCGTCCCACAGTGCCGCTTCCCGTAAGGCCATCAACCTTTTTTTCCCCCAATGCCATCATTACTACCTGTCGATAAAGACCATGTTACACTTGTTGGCCTAAGGGGAATTGATTTATTCCCCTTAGGCCAACACCCTGCATTTCATTATTGAAAATACAAAGAAGGTTTGTTGGCCTTGGGGTTATTGATTTCATCCCCTAAGGCCAACAGCGTATATGTATCATTTAAGGTAAGGAGCTGGGCGTTGTTGGCCTTGGGGTAATTCATTTATTCCCCTTATGCCAACACACTGCATTTCATTATCAAATATGCAAACAAGGTTGGTTGGCCTAAGGGGAATTGACATATTCCTCTTATAGGGAATATTATTCCCCCGCTCATTACCTTAAATAATTCATATACGCTGTTGGCCTAAGGGGAATAAATCAATTACCCCAAGGCCAACAACGCTTCTTGTAACATGGTCTTTATCGACAGGTAGAAATGATGGCATAGGGGGGAAAAAAAGGTTGATGGCCTTGCGGGAAGCGGCATTGTGGGAAGACACCATTGCAAATCACTCGACTGATTGTCGCTGCCACCTGTTGCAGGGAGCGGATCAACGAGCTTCCGGTGTGGCGGGACCCTGATCAACGACTTGTACGTCCTTACGGCCGCCCATTGCATCTCACACACAAAGAACCTCAACCTGTGAGTACCTCCGCCGTCTGGACCGGGTAGAATCGGCCCAGAGCATTCGTCCTCGGCTCATTGTATAGCATTCCTCCTCGGCTCATTGTATAGCATTCCTCCTCGGCTCATTGTATAGCATTCCTCCTCGGCTCATTGTATAGCATTCCTCCTCGGCTCATTGTATAGCATTCCTCCTCGGCTCATTGTATAGTTCGTCCGTTTACATTTGACGAATTTCGGCTTTTTCGCCGACACAGCGGGAACATGTAAGCCACTTGTTATAACCAATTGACGACTTGAATTGTACCCGACTCCTGACGTCACGAGGCAACATGGCGGAATTAGTTGGTATAAATCCTCATTTCGCAAGTTGACGCCTGCTTCACGGCGCAACACTTATCACGCTCTAACTTTTATTCTATTCATTATTTGGACAAAAGTTAAATAAATAATATTTAAAAAATAAATCATTCGCTGTAATAGCGAATATTTCGATTTTATTTGACACAGTCGTTAGCTTGTTAAAACAATGTACGCATCATACAGGTGAAAATTATCAATGACTAAAGTTTTCTCAATAATTTATTTGACAAAAAACTACTGATCGGATTTCGACAAGACCTCTTTAAAAATATGCATCAGACTGTTTAGACAGAAAATAAACTAACTTTTTAGATAGAAAGTGCACTGAACGAAACTTTGCAGCATAGAGAAATATGCAGGGTATGTGTTTTTATCTAAAATACGCACTCTTGACGTGCGGATGAGCCGTGAAAAAGTGCACGCTGCATATTACTCTATGCTGTAAATTTTCGTTCAGTGCACTTTCTATCTAGAAAGTTAGTATATTTCTTGTCTAAACAGTCTGATGCATTCTTACAAAGAATCCTTGTCAAATCCGATCAGTAGTTTTTTGTCAAATTAATTAATGAGAAAACTTAAGTCATTGATAATTTTCACTTGTGTGATGCGTACATTGTTATAACAAACTAACGACTTTGTCAAAACAATCGGAATAATCGCTATTACAAGGAATGATATGTTTGCTAAATATTATTCATTTAAGTGTTGTCCAAATAATGAATAGAATAAAAGTTAGAGCGTGATAAGTGATGCGCCGTTCAGCAGGCGCCAGCTTGCGAAATGAGGATTTATACCCAATACTAGTCACGTGACCTATCGATCGTTTTAAGCTCCGCCCATTTCGAGTCGTCAATTACGAGGGTTGTAATTTGAAATTCAGTCTTCGCTGACCGTCGTCAATGTTGCCCGGCTGAAGTTTCATTGTGCGCCTCTTTGGCAAACCAATGAAGCGCAATAATGGAAACCAAACTAAGTGGTTTGGCGACGGGTTTGCTAATTATTACAATTGTTATGTCAATCACTGAGGATCTCCGAGACTATTTCCCGGTGAACCAGAGAAAGAACAAATCTGGTCTTTCGTCCCTTTGAGGAACTCCAAATTCGTCAACTGTAAACGGACGAACTATATAATAAGGCGATAAATGAGGCAGTCGGTTTGGAACTCTCGAATTACATCTTGAGGAGGCTGGAGAACACAAAGGGGGCTCTCATGCAAACATTTTCGCAATCTCCACATGCATTTTAATTCGACAATACCTCAATTTTGTACTTTATCATATTCTCTTTTCTTTACCATTAATGCTGGCCTCTTTGTGCTCTAAACGAGAACCGCCCTGCTTGTTTTACATAATTGTCGACCGTGGCAATGTTTCACCGGCAGTAGCGTAACTAGCCCTGGATTTTCGGAGGGGGGGGGGGGGGCGAACATTCTTGCAACCTCTTAATATCAATGGTCAGCACAACTAGTGAAAGTGGTATCTGCGTACAGTTAGTGGCGTCATCCAAAAATAATTTATACATGGGCTCTTTTCTGGCTAAAGTACAAGATTGGGAACAATGGGGGGTCTTGGGGCCTGCCCCCAGTTGATGCGGGTCCGGGGCGCATAGCCCCGGAAAATTTTACGTTTCCAAGAAAGTGATTAGAATATATATCTATATATATTTTTTTTTCAATAAACTTATAAAAGATATTTGAACAAATAGCAAAATAAGATATATAGAATATTTATATATAGTTATCTATCTCAATAAATGCCTAATGCTCTTCAATTGCGTCGGGGCCAGCAGGGTTGGCTTGGTCACTTTGGTTTACTGTCCCGCACTGAAAATCAGTTGTGTGACTGAGTGGGTAGACTCTTAATAAGGATTTAACTTATTTATTTATTTAATCTTGTGTTCGTAAATTTAAGTTCAGGAAAAGGTGGATCACCTTACGTCAACAATGAATTAATTTGGTATGTGGGGAGATAAAAATTGATGAGAAGTAAAAAAAGAGCATTAAAATACAATACATTTCACAATTATTGTTTGTGGAATAAGTAAGTTTAAAATTTTTAGGGTTCCAGTAGAAATTGGTATACAGCATGAGCTTGGGAATGTCGTTTTGTCTGGTTTAGAGCGAACAAAAACTAATAGTTAAGAACACGAAGAACATATTTTTTATGTAGGTAGCCAAATAGAAGGCTTCGCTCACTGCTCTAACACATTTACATATTATTGCACATCACCTGTGTGTATAGGCCTACTGTCGTTGAAGGGCCGTATTTTGTTTACTTGGAATACACACTGCACGTCTCAAGGAGAGTCAAGGTCAATGAACATGGCAGACTGGTGTTGACGTCATTATCAATTGCTATATCCTCGAACTAAACTTTAATAAACATCACTTCATCTTGATTAGCTATGGCGTGACTGAAACCATAACTTAAACGCATGGAAATTATATTCGAAAGTCTATGCGGATGCTGGGCGTCTATATTGACGTACTTTCGTATATTTCGGATTACATGAAGGGAAATCTAAAAAAAAATATTCTGTTCACACCACAAAAGAAAACGGAAATACTTATTACCGCTCTCACCTAAAACTCACGTTTACCGATTGTGAGAGCAGATGGAGGGTTCGAAAGCTAGTGTAACGACTTCGTTCTCCTCGACGTCTGCTCGGCAGTCCGGGTTAGTGGAGGAACCTATACGACTGTCAAGGTTACACCGTCCTTTCGGATGGGACGTTAAGCCGTTGGTCCCCTTGGTACTTTTCGAAAGGAGTATAGGCTACGTGCCGGTACCGGGTTTCCCCTCCTCCCTTCTGTTCGTACTTCATCCTCATCTATCACCACTCATCGTCTCGAATAGCCAAAGTGCAATAATATGAGACGTTAAGCAATATCCAATCAATCAATCAATCTCTTACATAGATCTTTTTTTACATGTTCGTCACATATTAATATTATGTTATCTTAAAGGAGTCCTCATTGTCCACTCAATGTCAGTTCGTGTCTTAGGAGTTTGTAAACGGTGACTTTGGAGCCGTCCTAGCAACGAAGCACATAGTAAATTCAGAGTTGTTCTGAATCGGCCTTGTAGATTCTGGCGTTGATTCGCGGGTGTTCGCACTGTCCATACCACTGATTGCTATATTTCCTATTAAGGATATCGATCTTTGGTTGGTTATCGCTCACTCGTCGATTGCGTCGGGCCTACAGGGTTGGCTTGGTCGCTTTGATTTAAAGTCCTCCACTGAAAATCAGTTATATAACTGAGTGGATAGACTCTAAATAAAATTTATTTATTTAACGTAAAATTTTTGATCGATATAAAAATGTTTTCGCCTAACTTGTGCCAAAATAATAATAATTACAAAAAAATTGTACGAAGATTGGTTTCACCATTTTAAGTATGCTCAAACCAAATTATCAAGATCGATGTGAAAATGTTCGAAATGTAAGTAAAGTATATCTTTACCTCGAATCTTAAGAGGGTTCACCACCCTTTTTTCAGTTAGTAAATACCGGTTTGCTCGGCCAAGAAGCATCCTACGTATATACAATTTTGCAAACTTGTCAATAAAGCATACATGGATGTTCTTACACTAATAGATTTTCAAAATTGTGTCTTGATCAGACACAAAAAAATCACGAACATATAGTCAATTTTGGACTTTTTAGGAAAATTGAAATTCGTGAAATCAAATTTATTCTTTATAAATTATTTCAAAACAAATTTTAGGAATGTGTTACCATAGATACCTTTATTTCTACTTGTGTGAGATATGTTCAAAATTCTAACAAGTGCGGTGTCATTCAGCCGAGCAAACAGAAAATTGCCTAACACGCAGGTGGTGAACGCTCTTAACGTGTTCATGCGAATTTGATTGAGATTTCGAACTCTGTTCAATCATCCACAATGCTAATAAGCTCGTGCTCCATTGAGTCTTGTTACCTTTATACGTTCACGCTTTGTGACTCACATATGGTTGACAGTGGCTGGATTTGAGCACGCGACCTCCCGAATCAGAGTATCACACTCTACTCATGAGCTATCCATGTCGGTTATTCCGTTAGCTTCAGTCATGAAAACAGAAGTTTCCTACTTAGATATTTTTACGGATAATCGCCCCCCCCCCCCCCCTTAACGTAGATTTTCGATGGTTGACATTAAACGAAACGAAGATCATTTATGAAATTGACGTGTTTTTATGCTTTTATGTTTTTAGAGAATCAAAAATTCATCTTAGTATTACTATTATTATTTGCCCAATAACAATTGTATTAGTCTTTCGGCTTGTGCATGACATCACGGCTCACTATAAAAATCGAAAGAGATCGCCGATTGTCATTTTTTGGTCGTAATACTTAATTTTTTGGCCATCTAATGCCACTCCAACTTGAATTATAAATACATGGCTTCTCCACCAATAACATGATTTTTTTAAATACATAATTTATTAGTCATCATACTTGAACGTTAAACGTTAAACTTGAATTATAAATACATGGCCACCAATACATGATTATTAAAAATTAGAGATCGAAAATTATTAATTTCAATAGATCTAAAAGTACTGCAACAAATCTATTGCATTTAAACTGACCCTAGAACCAACCATTAGTTACAACCTCATTATTTACCTTACGCAGGAGAGCAGTATTAAATTAAGGATTATATAAATAAGGTTTCTCACCTACGAAATGTTTCCAGGCTTATAAAATTGCGGTTATTAAACCCTCGCTCGAAGCTGCTTTAGGTAATGACATTGTAGATGTTGTTTGATTGATCAGTTCAAAAGTAATTCTTGGCAGTACTGTTCTATCCATTCAGATTTGTAATTAAATAAAGAAAAAATAAAGAATGAATGAATAAATGAATGAACGAAACGAACCGAACGAACTAACGAACGAACGAACGACGAACGAACGAACGTACGAACGAACGACATCGAACGAACGAACGAAAACGAACGAAAGAACGAACGAACGAATGATAGAAAGAGAGAAAGCCGGCTCGGTGCTAAGGCGCCCATCCAGAAATTAAAGACCCGCATTCAAATCCCGGTTAAGATTTTTTGATTTCTGATTTGTATTAAATATTATTTTCACCTACGGAAGTATTTCCCGACCACCCCAATGGAGAAATTATCAATATATTTTATGTCAAAGTTTGCTGACTGCAATTTATTTATTATATGTGCTTATTATGAACTCTGCTTTTTATTGCCATTGTAAATAATTAATTTCTGTGATAGACGTTGGACACATAAATGAAAACATTCCCTTCTCCTTGTTGCGCAGAGTGAGTGTGCGAGTGGGCGAACACGACACGTCTACGGTGAGGGACTGCGACGCCTCCACCAAGGTGTGCGCGCCACCCCCGCAAGACATAGACGTCGAGAAGACCTTCGTCCACCCCCAGTACTCGTCCACGAAGCTCATCAACGACATCGCCCTGCTGCGGCTCGCCGCTCCCGTTGAACAGAAAGGTATAACCCTTTCACTACGATATTGAGTTCGTATAGAATAGGTATGTTTTATAAGACAATTAAGATTCTGCATTTTTTTTTTAATTTTGGGAGATTTTTAATCATAAATTTCAAGCAATTTTGGGGAAATTTTGTCTTGTGAATAAAAGCTTAATTTTAAAATAAAGTGCAAATTGTAAAGGCTCACCTATATCTAGTTTTTTTTTCTGAAATGTTTGCATATTTTAAATTTTCTGTTCTCAAATACTAGCAATACTAGCAATATAACTTTCCATGGCAAACCCTAATTTTCTCGATGTTTGATGTTTTTTTGCAAATGCGTATTTTCAACAAGTTTTGTGACTGAGTGTATGGGTAACGGTAAATTATGAATGTTTTTGTTTTGTATTTAACATTTTCTAAATAGGTAGGTCTACTGTTCGTCCCATTGCAATAGGAAAAAAATATATTTAAAAAATCTAGTTCAAATTATAAAAAACTATCATTTACACGCATTCAATTAAAACAGTTGATGTTCACTATAAATTGACACCAGTAGCGATTTGAATTGGTTAAATCTATTGATTCAGACATCTTTCGTCGTTGACGTTAAATTTGCAAATAATAATATCTTACTACATTTTCAACATTCAAAATTAAGATTATTTTAACACCAGACCCACTTCCCTACTTTACACCAATGAAATAATTACTTGAACTCGTTGACCAAACTAAAGCGCCCGTAAATTCTCCTCGGTTATTTTCAAAAAGTCGAATACAATATTTATTTGTTTTTGGAGTGCGACAAACGTGGAAAGAAATCTCAACGTGCAACGGTCGCTTAAAACATTGCAAATTTTTGGATGAAAAAGTGTCAATGGAAACTACCTAAAAGGTCAAAAAAATTGGATTAACTTTGAACTAAAAAATAGTTTCCAGAGCCACAATTTTTTTTTCGAATCCACTTAGTTTAAAATCATGAAGATTTTTACTTTTTCTTCAATCAAAACATACAATTACCGTTTTTGGGTTTTCCTGATAATATGTTAACTACATTTAATCATTAGTCTGAACAAAATATGTGTGTTGATATAATTCACTTAGAGCCACCCTAGATCTAACATCAGCTTGTTCTAACTCGTCCTAGGAGTGAGTCCGAGCAGGTCCGAGTGAATATGCATGGGGCTCTATTGAAATAATTACTGGACGAGACGGCGCGATCGGAATTATTTCTACAGTACGATGTGTAGCGGTGTACAATGTGCCATTGTCGAACATTTTGACGGACACGAGAAATTCTACATTCAGGGCCTCTCTCAAGCCCCCCCGTTCACCAACACAGGCACACAATCATGGATCTTTCCTTTCCCACCTCAATATTTCTGTAATTTTCTGGAGAACATGTGGCATGTCCGCCAGTTCAATTTATTTGTTTCACTGTTGTTTTAGAGTAGTGCAGGTACTGGTCATTGAATGGCGGCATTTGTATCCTTGTTGTAGTACAGAAGTGCAGACACCCTATCAGGCTGTTAGTCTCATCTCAGTTGTTCACATCGAAGCTAACTTACAAAATCTATGTCTTTTTCTTTTCTTTCTTTTTCTTTTTTTCTTTTTTCTTTTTTCTTTCTTTCTTTTTCTCTTTTCCCTTTTTTTATTTGTTCTATTTTTTTACATTTCTTTTCTTCTTTTTTATTTTTTATAAAATTATTGTTGTTAATAATCCATTTATCGTTGAGTGACTCAACGATATTACTATTTAAAATATTTACTTACATGTAGTTCATTGTTGTGTCTACATATGTACGTAATTAGATTTATTTAGCTGTCCCCCTTTGTAAATCAGTTTTTATAACTAAATAGGATAGACGTTAAATAAATAATAAATAAATATGTAATTGTTTCAGATAATGTAAGACCTATTTGTCTACCTGTGGGCTTAGCCGAGCAGACCAAGACACTGGAAGGAACGAAGCTTCTGGTTGCAGGATGGGGAGCCACTGCCAAGGGTATGTTGCTTCACTGTAATGCCACACATTTAAACCGAAACACCGAAATCAAACTATAAGTTTGTTTCATTCAGCAGAAACACAACATGGAAGTACACATTTTAAATTATTCAACGTAATTTTTAATTTAAAAAATTAAGGTAAAGTCACAGATTACACCTATAGTAGGTTAGATCCGCAGTCATTGGTCCTCTGGCGTGTCAATTAGAAGCCATCTTGAAATTGCAGTTTGCATGTTAAGTAGATGGGAGCGATTTGTAGACCAAATATTTTAAAAGATGGCCGTCAAGTTGACAGATGAGCATATTAGCCATTAACACCAAATAATTACTAAATTCCCGTATGCAATACCTTTTTATTATTGTTTCTTTTTGTTCAATTCCATGCTGCGCACGCTAAAACCATATCAAACAACCCAGAAAAATACTTTATTGCATTAAAAGAGCATAAATTAAAACGCCAAATCGCCAGCTTGGAATGGTTAGATTGACGCTTCAATTTGGTACGCTCGCGCCTGTGTGGACGTATTGCAGACTGCGTATCTATTTTAGCTATTTAATATATGGGTAAAGCAGAAGGCCTACTTGCTTACTCCATTGGAAGGGTCATGACACGAAGTATTGCATTACTTCAGTTTTACTGTTAGCTCTTAAGTGTTGGATAAGCTGGACAAGCTAGTTTTAATGAGGAATGTAAGGGTTCAATGTAGAACAGTTAGAATCTACCGGTTTTGATTATCACCAGTCAGGCGCGTAGGTGGTTGGGAACTCTTTTTCGAGTGAAAGTCTAGCCGGACAACCAGTTATTTCCAGGTAAAATCTTTAAAATGTGCTACTGTGTACTTTTTGCAAAGTTTTAACTTCTTTCTTTTACAAATATCCTTCCAATCACTTTAGAACAAACTCGCGTGCAATGTTAAAAATGGCAGTCAAGTATAAGAGTAGATGACTGCCATTTATATTTTTACGCGTTTGTTATAAAGTGATTGGAAGGATATCTGTAAAAGAAATAAGTAAAAAGTTTGCAAAAAGTACAAAGGCAGTTACATAAATTTTACATATTTAAATAGATTTTACCTGGAAATAACTGGTTGTCCGGCTGGACTCAGCTTACGAGTCTCATTGAAAGGCCAGCAGGTAGTAGCAGATTTTTGCTTTGCATGCTGACACAACAAAGTTTTTCAGTTGCAGGGGGTTATAGTCGTGGTAATAACGGCTTGACTGGGTGTATATTTTGAAGTTGATGGCAGGTGGGCGGGTGTGATAGAATTATTGCCAATTTATTTTACTAACGGAAAATATCAACATTATTCATTTTAGTAATATATGAAAAATATTTTATGTTAATTATTATTATTGGATATTGCTTAACTTCTCATATTTATGCAACTTGGCTAATCGAGACGAAGGGAGGGACGTAAGGGATGCGTCATCAACACACACAACATATAACAACAACACACCATGTGTGAACATATTATTGTCTTTTGGGACATGCTCAAACTAGCTAATGATCTTTCCCTAACAGAAGTGCCGGCCAGTCCCGACCTGCTCAAGGTGTTCGTGCCGGTAGTGCCGGTGCCTCAGTGCCACCAGGTCTTCAGCTCAAAGTACAAGTACAACATCAACGGCAACCAGCTGTGTGCGGGCGGGAACAATCTGAAACAGGACTCGTGTCAAGGGGACAGCGGGGGACCCCTGAAGACGTTCGGACAGGTCAGGGATGAATCGAGGTGAGTAATAATGTGCCAAGGCCAAGGTTGCAACTTGTACCTGTATCATTGCCGTGATCAGCATTTGACTTTTTTTTACTTTTAATAATAATTATACTTCTGATAAAATTATAATATTAAAGTAAAGATCTTCAATCAAGATTTGATCAGAAGAATGAAGATTCGCGTTCGGTGGTTTCTTCCGTGAAAGTTTGTTTATTCCCTGATTTGCTGTTCCTGATTTTTGGCCAACCTCTTATTCGTTTGAGTGGGAAAGTCTTTCTTTTACTTTTTTTTTCTTTTTTCTTTACTTTACTTTTTTCCCTTTCCTTTTCTTTTCTTTCTTCCTTTTGTTATCTTCTTCCTTTTCTTTTTTTACCTGTATTTTATTTTATTCTTTTATATTTGGTGCATTAATAAATTAAATTTTTAATACACTTTGAATTATGAAAAAATTACATTCCATTTACAGAAATAACTTTAAAAACATAAAAAAGACAATAAAACACAATCAAGAAATGTTATTATAGAGAAAGTGAAATGGACTTACTCCAGAAGGTATTAGACATACAACATGCATCCACCTTAAAACACTCTTTTTAGCTACTGTATTGGACCGTTACAAATGTCAAATACATATTGAGACCTCTCTAAGAAATCATTATACGTGGCCATGATTCTTTTTATACATGAGTGTTTAAAAACATTCTGCATTTGTGAGGTTGGAATGAACGACGAGTTGAACGCGGTGAAACGAATACATTCACACAAATGTAAGAAGTAGAGAGCTGTCAATTACATTATTTACTATTTTGTGTAAGAAAGTGACCAGTGTTGTGACTTATCTAGATAAAATTATGTAGATAATAATTTATCTCGATAAAATCTGTTTTCTATTATCTTAACTAGATAATTTTTTTATGAATACACATGTAAACATAGTCCCTTCTGTGATGTCCTGAGCTCCAGTCCTATTATATTATAGACGTATATAAAAAAATAAAAAAAACTTGAAAAAAATCTCTAAAAATTTCCCTTTTGTTGTTGTGATTTTTAACTGAATATAAACAATGTATATTTCATCATGTACATTTCAATATATTTCCAGGTGGGTACAGTACGGTGTTGTGTCTTACGGCCACAGAGACTGTGGCACTCCCGGCGTCCCCGGGGTTTACACTCGCGTAGGCCACTACATGCAGTGGATCCTGGACACTATGCAACAGTAGACACATCCGCCCATGTTCAACACAGTGCCATTCCGTGCCGTAACGTTACACAAGCATAACGAACAATTTATACGAAGTGACGTTTATAATAATTAAATTATATCAATTATTCTTGTAAGAAATTCATTTTAACGCTGTGTGCAAATTTTTAAGTTTTTTGTATTTGTAAGGTCTTACATTTTGAATGTTGTATTATTTTTGTATGCACCGTATTTATTACACTGTAGAACGCACTTAAATTTAGAACATTTTGTATTCTAAGGTTTAGAACTACATTTGCAAGAAAATTTAAATAACACAATTTTGATTTGAAACAGAAGATTTTATGTTTTATTATGTATATTGTGAAGTGAAGCTAACATGTTTGTGTTTTTGTATAAATTATCAGCACACCACAAACGAGTATTCGTTTTTCAGAAATTGACAAATATGGTAATTTACATTGAAGACATTTTTTGGGAGAAATCTGCCATGAATATAATAAAAAGTTTATCTTTGTGAAAATATGCATTACATTATTTTGTTTTTATTTATAAGAAAAATGAAAAAAAATTTAATAATCAATAAATAGAGATACGTGGAAATAGCGTTTTGTGAATAGTTGTTACAAAGCGCTATCTTTTTAATTAAAACTATGGTTTTCCAGTCATATTTTATTTTATGTTACAAAGTATCTACAATTTGTTTAAACACATTTCTATTTAGATGATATTAATTCAACATTGGTGACATAATTTTAAAATAAAAATATGAAAAAACTTCATACAAAAGATTTTGAAAGTGGCCAAAAACTAGAATATGTTACTTAACGCTATAAAATGACACATGAAAATGCTATATACACGTATCTCTATCAATAAATAAGAGAGTATGTTCCACAAGACTGTGAAGGATAATGCCCAGTTCACATAAAGTCGTAGTCGTAGTCGTAGTCCTAGTCACAAGCAATGGTAAAGTATAGGGAACACTCCTATGTTTTTAATTTTGCAAACTGTCAATAAAGCATACATTGTGCGTTTTACGTCATAGATTTCAAAAATTTCTTGATCGCCGAAAAATTCACGAATATAGTGAATTTGACTTTTACAAAATGAAATCGTGAAATCTAATGTATTCTTTATAGATTATTTAAAACAAATTTTAATAAGTGTTCTATGAAACCTTTATTCCACTTTCTTGAGATATGTTCAAAATTTCCAACATCTGTGATGTACTTGGAGCCGAGCAACAGAAAATGCCTAAAAAAGGTGGTGAACGCTCTTAAGTCTTATGACAATTCATCTTTCTAAAGACTTAACACAATTCTTACGACAGCGAATCAGCGCTGAACGTCACTTACGACACGATCATGAGATACCTACTTGAGCAGTGCGCATTCATAAATATGAACAACTATTGTAGGCAATAGGTTTCAATATGAATATCTATGGTCGCGCTAAAATGTTGAGAGTCAATTGAGAGACTACTTCCGGTTTCCGTTTCTATCAATGTTTTACGTGGATGACTCAACATCCAAATCCAAAGCGCTTCGACAAAATGACGCACCTTTACGCGAAGTTCTTTGTAAAAACCAATGCTTGTGACTACGACTTAGACTACGATACGACTACGTACTACGACTACACAAACACTACGACTTATTCGACTACACTTACGACTACGACTACATACGACTAAAATTTGGCGAAACTGGCATTAAGGTAAATATGAAATACAACTTTCATAACAAACTATGGTCAATTACAAAAATATATATTAATAATATAGGTGAACAGGTCCTCTACCTACCTGTTACACGAGTTCCAGCGTCTCGCGCACGAAACCCCGGAATGACTGGACCTTTGACCTTCTGGTTAAAAAAAAATCCATCGATCAGAGTATGTGGCATTGTTAACACAAATGCACGAAAATAAAATAATTTGAATACAATATTATGCGTGTTATGTTTATACAACACTTGTACAGCTTCACAAACATAATTATTCATTACCAATTGCACGGACTAAAATAAAATCTAAAAAATAAAACTAGGAGTAAAAGCGCACTTATAGTAGATCAAGATGCTAAAATAACGTGCATTGTGTCTATTATATTTTGTCTAAGTGCTAATAGTATAGATATTCAATCCATTAATAATTTTACAATTTAAACACTTTTCCGATATCTTTGCAAACACTTTTCAGTATTGAAAACCTGCAATGGTTTGGGTAATGTTATTCTCTGCTGATTCAGTGAAACAGATAATCCAACGTTGTGATTATTTTACATTCCAAAAACTAAAAACACAAACAAAACAAATATTTCAGTCTCAAATATGCCAGAAGTTAGTTATTTGGTTGCTAAGAAGGTAAATACCGAAATAAGACGGACTTTTCTCTAGTGTGATGATTAAGAGGGTACGCGAGCTTGGCCAACAAATGCGCGCGAAACAGGTGTTGATGATTTCTGCTGAACGGTTGGTAATATTATTACCAAATTTTGAATGGATGTTAATAAAGTACTTTTATATTGATATCCGTATTGGTTGCACAAAAATAAGCGTTAAAGATCCATTGCGAGACATAAGTTCAAAACGTGAAAAATGGGAATCCAAAACATGGTTTTACAATTCTGGAAATTTCACCAAACCGTTTATCTTACGAAAAACCAAATTAAACCTGCGCGTTCACATTGATTAAACGTGGGTTCCATATGCAAATTTGAGTTAAAACAATCGTTCACTTGGAATAAATTCGAAATTGACCATAATTGAGTAAATTTTGGTGATTTCACTAAATTTTAATTCAAAATCAATGAAAAATTAGGAATACGCATAATGATAACATAGTTTATTTTTATAAACGTTAGTGTGAAATTTGATAATGGTGTTATAACCGTTTACCCAAAAAATCCAGAAAAGCTAAGCGCTAAGCTCGCTCCGTTCTAGCCTCACATACCTTCTTAAGCGATGATTAAAGACATTATCAGGGTTCTGGATATTAAGAAGACAATTTTCTGGCCATTTTTCTGGCGACAGGTTCAGGTAAAGTGACATTTCTCATGACATTCGTAGGTGAAGAGTCCAGTGGGGAATTGCCCTCGAGGCTCGAGAAATATTTCCAATTTCGATGTTACTGTGGTGAAAATTTGTGTGATATATATCACATTCTGACAGCAAATAGCTCGACAACACAATTTTAATTATTTAGATCTTCCAGTTATTTGGGCTGCCACTAAGGCCAGAGTCGATGGAGAAGTTCACCAAGGAACTTGTATGTCGACTTAGCATAAGAACGTAGCAATTAAATCTGCTGTCTAGGCCAGAGTCGATGGAGAAGTTCACCAAGGAACTTCTTTGTCGACTTAGCAGAAGAACGCAGCAATTAAATCTGCTGTCAAGGCCAGAGTCGATGGAGAAGTTCACCAAAGAACTTCTATGTCGACTTAGCAGAAGAACGTAGCAATTAAATCTGCTGTCTAGGCCTGAGGGTCTATCTGCTAAAGTTTTTGTTGTAGACGACAGTGAGAGTGGCATCTTGAACATTAGATAACTGCAACTTCAAATTAGTATCATACCAAAATAAATAATAATTACTTTTTCTACTGTGAACAGTTGTGTATTAGGCCTACATTATACGAACATTGACAGAAGGCTTTAAAAGTGTAAACAGTTTTCCTGCAAATAACGCTAATAGCTTTCTTTCGATCAACAACGTTAGTGGGAAGGCAAAAACGGAAAGATAAAAGCCATTCACAGCGTTATTGCACTGACATTTAACTTTGTACTCTTTTAAAATCTTTCTTCTGCCAATGTTCCTTTAATGTTATATCTACAGCAGAAGGAAATAATTTAATTGGATGAGCGAAGCGAAGACTTCAATTTCACCGACCCCCCAAAAAATTTAGCTCCGTTTTTTTTTTTTTTTTTGTTTGTTTGTTTTTGTTTTTTTTTGTTTTTCCGTCTGTTTGTTTGCTCTCTACCGGGCAAACGGCATATGCGATCTTGATGAAAATTTGACACGACCTTCGTTTTCTCTGAACTTAGACTTGCCACGTTTTTGGGTACAATCGAAAAAATATTTTCTCATGAAAATCGTACTTTTACGATTTTTTTCGATTTTTTGTGCGATATTTTCGTGACATTTGGACCGATTCTGACCAAACGGGTGGGGCTTCAATGTTCATTAACATTAAGGTTATGGTGATGTAGTACCTATTGAAAGAAAAAGTTGAAAAAGTTAGCCAGAAGCCATAGAAATAAAGCTTTTAATATAAGTTTTTTACGGTAAATAATACAAATTGACAAGAAACAAAAGAAACTTGACAACATTCACCTACAATGCGTAGGCAGCAAAACAAAGCACTTGCAAAAGTAAAGATATCCCACGCAAACTAAAAACTTTAAAAAGCTCATCCATCAACGCGGCGGGACTTTAGCGTTTTCCTAGTATGTATTATTGGGCATGATGAAAATTCGAAGTGGCAGTTTCTCTTGTTACAAGTTGTGACTCACTATCGTTCGACAGCGATAATATAATACCTTGTCCACACTTAAGTTCACTTTAAGTTCTTCCCACTTTAAATGAGTCATTGGATGAGCGAAGCGAAGACTTCAATTTCACTGACCCCCAAAAAAATTTAGCTCGGTTGTTTTTTTTGTTTGTTTGTTTGTTTGTTTGTTTGTTTGTTTTTTTTTGTTTGTTTTTTGGTTTGTTTGTTCGCACGATTCCAGGCAAACGGCAGCTGCGATCTTGATGAAAATTGAAGGGGACCTCCGAAATCTCTGAACTTAGACGTGCCACGTTTTTGGGTACAATCGAAGAAATATTTCTCATGAATATCGCACTTTTAGGATTTTTTTTCGATTTTTAGTGCGATATTTTCGAGACATTTGGGCCGATTCTGACCAAACGGGTAAAGCTACAACGTTCATTCTTCACATGGACATTAAGGTAATGGGGATGTATTGCTTTCTGAAAGAAAAAATTGAAAAAGTTAGCCAAAATCTATAGAAATTAAGCTTTTAATATAAGTTTTTTGACTTTTTGTGCGATATTTTCGTGCCATTTGGGTCAATTCTGACCAAACGGGTGAGGCTACAACGTTCATATTTCATATGGACATTAAGGTAATGGTGATGTATTGCTTTCTGAAAGAAAAAGTTGGAAAAGTTAGTCAGAATCTATAGTAATAAAGCTTTTAAAATAAGTTTTTTGACTTTTAGTGCGATATTTTCGTGCCATTTGGGCCAATTCTGACCAAACGGGTGGGCCTTCAACGTTCATATTATACATGGACATTAAGGTTATGGTGATGTAGTACCTTTTAAAAGAAAAAGTTGAAAAAGTTAGCCAGAATCCATAGATATAAAGCTTTTAATACAAGTTTTTACGGTAAATAATACCAATTGACAGGTAACAAAAGAATTTGACAACAATCACTTACAATGCGTAGGTAGCAAAACAAAGCACTTGCAAAAGTAAAGATATCCCACGCAAACTAAAAATTTTTAAAATCTCATCCATCAACGCGGCGGGACTTTAGCGTTTTCCTAGTTTAAAGTTACCGTGCGTCTACACTGGAACAATAATCACCGCCCGTGATTTAACGTCATTTATGAGTTTAGATGGCAATGACCAATCAGCTGTCTTTGTTATTATTTTTCAGCTGTTTTTCAATGTCAATTAAACAATGAATTTCGTCACTAGAGAATTTTGTCTTTTCTTCTCATCTTCTTTACAATTTTAAAGCGTGATTAAAGTTACAGAGTGGGCTATGTCCGGCTAAAGTAATGTCACAAACTCTGAACATAGCCTTAAAATACAAGTTGTCCCGCCATTTCAGAATCGAGATACGGTAAATCGATTGTTATAAGTAGCTCCTCACTTTAAATGGGGTCCTGGGATGATTTAAAATGAGGGGGACTTCAAGTTGCTTTTCGAGCGTCACCACCTAGACTTAAAGTGCCCCTCACTTTAAGCCCACTTTAAAGTGCTAGTGTGGACAAGGCATAATTTTAATAAATAGACCCCTTGGGCTGCGCTCTTTCGACGACAAACTGAGAGAAAGTGCTACTGAGACGCTAGCAATGCTGTGGTGGATTGAGCTGTAACTACGTCGGAAACAAAATCTTCTTAATCTTACCAAGGTCTACTTGATCTCCGTCTAGAGAAAGCTAGTGTCCACCTGGGTCGAAGTTCAAGATCAAGTAGACCTTATCTTACTACTGTATTTGTCGTGGTGACAATTATTTGATTTTAGAATTAACTTGAAATTATACTTATAGTTCCTGTGTATGACTCTGATTTAGGAGGCCACGGAATCGAATCTCGCTTCCAGCAATCCTGATTCGAAGTCTTTTATTCAGTTGTATTTCATTGAGAATGAAGGGTACTAAGTCTCATAAACTGCTCTCGACCGTAAAAAAAAAAAAAAAAAAACGGTAGGCACCTGAAGCGTGCATTGGACCTGTGCAGGTTTTCCAGGAGTAATATACATCATTATTTCGTTCAAGTTTCTCAACAAATCTAAACTGCACAAATTATTGAAGGAAGACACAGAAATATCAAATTAACTATCAAGATCTATCAAAAGACTAGTAAGTACAACAAACTATGCTGGGTGTAAAAGGTATGCTGGATTCTCGTCATAAAACTGTTTTTCTTAATACGCAATGCAAAAATCATAATCTTACATATTTCTTAAAATTAAGCCAAAAGTGTAAGCAAATACACACATTTTTAAAAAAATTACGTAATGCATTCTAATGGGAAACTTATAATTAAACGTGGGCTATAAAAGTAAAGAAAGCAAATATTTCCTTCACACCTAGTAGGGCCTACTCCATTAAAAAAATATATAAGAATATATAGTGCTTAAATAAATAAATAACTTATAAATACTAAGGGTGTCAACCAATAAACCAATAACCAAAAACTTAAATAAACCAGTCTCTGTAGTTGGTCATTGTTCGCTCGTCGATTGTGTCGGCTCCTACAGGGTTGGCCTGGTCGACTTTAAATTTAATGTCCCCCACTGAAAATCAGTTCCGTGACTGATTGGGTAGACTCTTAATATGAATGAATGTATTTATTTATTTATTTTTTATTGTATTTATAAAGCGTATCAAACAATTATCGTAGAACTGCAATTTGTAGTTCTTTAAACAAGTTCAAACTTTTAAGTTTCCTCTATGCTAAAGCTCGTTTCTTTGGACTACTACCTTTACTCACCTTTCCAAGAACAAGGCAATATGCAAACTCAAACACGTGATTTCAACCAGTGTTGCTAGATTACTATGAAAACGCTTAAGTCCCGCCGCGTTGATGGATGAGCTTTTTTGTAAGTTTTTAGTTTACGTAGGACAACTTTTTCTTTTCAAGTGCTTTTTGAATGCATTGTAGGTGATTGTTGTCAAGTTTCTATTGTTATTTGTTAATTGTTATTATAAACCTCAAAAAACTCATATTAAAACCTTTTTTTCTATGGATTCTGGCTAACTTTTTCAATTTTTTCTTTCAAAAGGTACTACATCACCATAACCTTAATGTCCATGTGAAATATGAACGTTGTAGCCAAACCCATTTGGTCAGAATCGGCCCAAATGTCACGAAAATATCGCACTAAAAATCGAAAAAAATCGTAAAAGTACGATATTCATGAGAAATATGTCTTCGATTGTACCCAAAAACGTGGCAAGTCTAAGTTCAGAGAAAACGAAGGTCCTCTCCAATTTTCATCAAGATCGCATATGCCGTTTGCCCGGAATCGTGCGAACAAACAGACAGAAAAACAAACAAAAAAAACACCCGAGCTAAATTTTTTGGGGGGTCAGTGAAATTGAAGTCTTCGCTTCGCTCATCCAACAACCAACTTGAAGAACTCCAACTTCACACATGCCTTGTTCACACGGGGTACTGCACCTGTATTGAAGACTGTATTGTACAACCGCGTCTGTTATTATCAAGGTTACTGGCAGATACCTCTTTTACCGACCCTCACTCGGCAAGTCCAGGTTTTCTTCTTGCATGCACCGTTAAATCACGATTAGCTAGTGAAAAATTGTAGTAAGCTAGGCGTCCGCTCATCCCGAATGAAATTTAATGTGGATATATTATCTCCTTTCAATAATGCAACATGTGAACATGTATCTTTTCTGAAATGCAACTTGTAAACATTGCCTTTAGTATTGTGTATGAGCATGTATCCAATGCAACATGTAAACATGTATATTTTATAAAATGAACAAATGGTTGATAAGTGCACTTATCTTTTCTAAAATTCAACATGTGAACTTGACTTTAATGAATCATGCGAGCATGTCTTCCTTCTGCAATGCAACATTTCATGTGAACATGGCTCGATCATCCATACAAGGTCAAACGATCCCAACTTTGATAGAAAACAACATAAAAATTGAAACAAAACAAGTCAATTTATATGATTTGACTCAACGTTTTAGTTATAGATATAGACCTTTCTACAAATCACAGTTTATGTTTAAAATTTGAAATATAATGCATTAAAATTTTTATATTTTTAATGTATTTTCCAAAATTAAGATTTTTTATTTATTACCTTGCTGTTCCAGCTTTGTCTAGATGCGAACATACATAAAAATAACAATAAAACTTTTAAATGTCTCGTTACCCGTTGATGACATGTTTTATTTATCGGGTTGTTTCGTAGAAACGTCGACAGAAAGATATCACTACCACCGCTACGAAACAACCCGATAAATAAAAAATGTGATAAAAATAACACGTCACATTAATAATCAGTTGAATAATTTAAAGAAATCGCCAAAAGAAAATATCACACTTCACAAAGTTCACTGACCCCCCAAAAAATTTGATCGGGTATTTTTTTTGTCTGTTTGTTGTTTGTTTGTTGTTTGTTTGTTTGTTTGTTTGTGTCGGGCAAACGGCATATGCGAACCTAATGAAAATTGGAGGGGACCTTCAAAATCTCTGAACTTATATTTGCCACGTTTTTGGGTACAATCGAAGAAATATGTTCTCATAAATATCGTACTTTTACGATTTCGTTCGATTTTCAGTGCGAAATTTTCGTGACATTTGGGCCGATTCTGACCAAACGGGTGGGGCTACAGCGTTCATATTTTACATGGACATTAAAGTTATGGTTATGTAGTACCTTTTGAAAGAAAAAATTGGAAAAGTTAGCCATAATTCATAGAAATAAATGTTTTAATATAAGTTTTTGTAGGTATATCACTTAATAACAGTCAACAAGTAACAATAGAAATTTGACAACAATCACCTACAATGTGTTAAAAAAGCAATTGCAAAAGTAAAGAGATCTCACACAAATTAAATACTTACAAAAAAGCTCATCCATCAACGAGATTCAAAAAAGCGTTCGCGAAGCGGCCTAGTGTATTTTGAAAAGGTGGATATATAAAACAATAATTTATCTTTTGTACATAGGAAATAATTTATTAAATTTATTTATTTATTTTACTTCCGTTTTATTCAATGATAAAAACTGATTTATAAATAACAATTCGTCAGCCACTTCAATGAATAACTGTGGTTTTTAACTAAGTGATAAAGGAAGCAAAGGTTATATTTCCTTGACCCAGCGAATGTTTTATAGTTGGCGGAACAGTTGGCAACAAGACTCAGCCTTTGCAAGAACCAGATGCGCTTCCTTCAATGAGCATCAATATTTTGATCGGCACTGTACAAGATCTATACTGATCGAATGATCAGGGTCATTGCACATGGTCATGTGAGACGCTAGATTGTAGGCAAGTACCAAGAAACGACAATGATGGAACATACGAGTGCAGCTTGTATATGGATATCTATATTAATAATAGTGTCCTCACATTGTGGTAAGTTCAACTCAAAATTACTTGACTTATTAACAAATTGCTACAAGTGCGTATAGAAACTTATTTTATTTTCTTTTACCCTGTATATTAGCGCATTGTATTAATCAATCAATAAAATACTTGAATCGATGATGTAGATGTCGATAGGACTAGTAAAAAACTGGCTGGACCTTGATCAAATTTAGTCCAGATTTTTTCCTTGAAGTACGTATTATATAATACTAATTAAATGACAAAAAAAGCTTCTTATTCATACTCACAGAGGAATTAACAAATTTGCTTTAGTATAGGAAAGTAATGATTTGCTTCCTTTGTTTATGCACAATCACAGCAATTGTTTCTCTAATGAAACATTCTTTGCACACTGACTTGTTGTTTATATTTGGGACAACAAGCCTCATTTCTTCAAGGTTTAGTAACAATTCCCCAGCACCACGATGGATACAAATATATGATAAAAGGTTATTGGATGAGCGTAGCGAGCAAAGCGAAGATTCCATTCTACTACACTGGAGAAAAAAATCCGGAATGTTTTTTTTTTCTTTTTTTTTGTCTGTTTGTTCACATGATTCCGGCTAAACCGACACTTTGATTGCGATGAAATTTTGTGGAGGCCTTTGAAATCTCTGAACTTAGAACTGCCACGATTTTGAGCGCAATCAAAAAATTATTTCTCATGAAAATCGCAATTTTACGATTTTTTTCGATTTTTTAAAAATTTCTTCGACTTATAACACCTACATGCTTTATCCGATTTTAATGATTTTTTCACGAAACTTTAATTTTATGAATTCATATATTAGTGTGAAATTTGAGTACAATTGAATAATTATTTCTTATGAAAATCGATATTTTACGATTTTTTTGTAATGACGACTAATTAAAAAAATTAAAAATTAAATTTTATTTTTAATTTAATTCAAATGAATTTTTAAAAAAATCTTCAACGAAGTAATGATTTTTTTCACAGAACAAAAGAAAATCCTCATAACACTTGGCTACTCAATGCACCAATTACGCTCATCCAACAACGCGGCGGGACTTGAGCGTTTTCCTAGTATTTAAAAAAAAACAGGGCTATATTATATCGTAATCGCAAACAAAAATACTAGGAAACATTTGAGAAATATATTTATATTTATATAAATATTAACTTTTGAAGCCTATAGAATTTAAACGAAGACTGTCGCCCGCCAAACTTCGCTTGGTCCTGAATTTTCTTGAGTGTTGCTCGCTTGATCATAAACGGTCTACTTAAGTAAGTCTAACGAACTTTAAAAATAAAATAAAAGCAGTGTAAAATTATATGTCTATTTGGCACAAATTGAAAAAAGTGAAATTAATTGTATTTTCTTTAATACAAAATAGGTATGAATTAATACTAACTAATAACTCATCACATTATTGGTATTTAGTCAATCAAATTAATAAAATGACTTTTAAAATTATCGTGACATTAAGAATTCAATAATTTGATCTTTAGTTTATTAATTAATATCCGCTGGCAAAACTGTTTTATTTTAATATGATATTAATTAAGAAAAAGGAATACTGTACACAAGAATGTGTAGTGATTGAAGTGCTTGTGTACAGGTTTTGTACAGAAAATGTCAGCAAAAGAAGATAGCATCAATATAATAAACAAACACGTATTTGAATATAGATAAAATATAAATTCACGTTTGAGTCTACCTACTCGGTCCCATAATTGTTGATTTTTAGTGTTGGACTCATAGAATTAACGCAGCGAAGCCTTCAATTTCGCTTACCCTGAGAAAAATAGCTCGGTTGTTAGTTTTTTGTGTAATTTATTATACCGGACAAACAGCATATTATACGATCTAGTTAAAAAAATTTGGGGTACTTTCGAAATCGCTGAACTTAGATCAGCCAAGTTTATGGGATCAAAGGAAGAGATATTTCTCATGAATATCGTAGTGTAATGATTTTTTTCGATTAATGCGATATTTTCGTGATATTTGGAAAATTTATTCTCCAATCTAGATGAAACTTTATGGTAAATTTCGAAATCACTGAACTGATATAGTATGATTTTCGGTTCAAGCCAAGAAATTTTCCTCATAAAAAATTCGTAACTTTAGGGCAACATTTGGTCAATGTGACATCGCTGCCAAGTGCCAACTCACCTTTTCTCGACTGGCACAACAAAGCGCGTGTCCCTCTGACTCGCAGGATCGCATTCAGTCGCCTCGCATTGCTGAAGTCAGATATCACTCTTGCTATGTCTTTACTTATCATCACGCGGCCGTACTCTAAAGAAAAACGATATCAATGACGTCATGAAACAGTACTTATTTGACAGAAATAGTCAACCAAAAAAGCTCATCCATCAGCGTGACAGGAAAAAGCTTACGCAAAGCGGTCTAGTTGATATCAAATACTTTAATTGTTGAATTAAATAAAAGTAAATACAAAGTCGTGTGTAAGAACGTGTAATCAAAATTTGATAATTGTGCCTCCCGAATCAATTTCGGAATGTACATTTATAGCAGTGTCGTCTGTCTAAATCCCCAGGCTCAGAATAGGGCTTACCTATGGTTCAACAAAAGTGGTGCGGGGATGTTCAACGTTCGTGCCAGGGGATTGAGCCAGACGGAGGGTTGTTCGCTTGATGACTTAATATCTGTAGACATTATATTCACTTAAAGCAAGTTGACTATAGTAAGTCATGCCAATGTTACAGTAGTGACCTCAGCAGAGCTTAATGCCAAGTGCCTAACACCAGGGAATCAAGATGGCGTGTGTGTCGCCCTGAGAGACTGCCCCTTGTTGCACACCTTGCTGAAGAAGGCTGCAACCAACACTCAATCCCCGTACTCTTACGAAGTAGAGACACATCTCAGCAACTCGCAGTGTGGCGTGGAAAGCGTTTCTGGGGTAATCTTAACGATATTTAAAAGACCAGAGACATGTATCCTTTATTTGTTACAGTTTTCTGAAATAAGTAGGCCTACACAAAACGCAAAAGTTGCTTTATGATGCAAAAAAAGGATGCTATAGTGGCCTATCCACCGCAATTTCTCTTTCCGAACTCCATCCATAACAGTTAACGTTATTCTAGTAATACATAATAAATCTGTGTAATTAATGCGTGATAACTGTTTACTGACGACATTATGGTTCACTTAATTACGATACTGAAATTGAGCTCAAATAAATGTGCCCGGTAACAAATTCGTATTATTCCAAGCACTGGTTCTAAAGTTCCAAAATTGGCTGTTTTCAACACTGGCAGTCCTCAGGTAGAATTACACGTGTGATAAGCAAGAGTTCGCGTAAAAGAAGGCACTCTTGACAACCCTTCCCAAGTTACTGGTAACATACCGATTGTCCAGCTAGATCCAAAGTTATTCGAGCAATCTTCAAGCAGTAACTATGAATGATTGATTGTTAACGCTGTCAATTTTTGCTCTAATATCACTTTGAGATGATGCCAAATTTGCTAGGATTGTTTATGTAGGTAATCTCACCGAAGGGGTGTACGGAACAAGTCATGGCAACTGAACTCTCTCATAATTTCAAAGAAAACTCTAAATTTAAAAGCTACCAAAAATTCGCATCAGTTTGAATATAAAGGACATCACAGCCCTGGTATTTCCCGGGAATGTAAACTTTTTTTTTTTTTTAAATGATATAGGGAGAAAACTAAAAGTCGTTAACTCGAAACAGTATGCAATGACACATGATTTAAAAACAATAATATCGTTGGATGCGCACGCAGCTGCTAATAGTGACGTAGACATTGCGCACCCGTCAGGTCCTTGCACAAGGCAAAATATTTGACAAGCGCGTTAAAGAACAGTCTCTGTAGCCGAAGATAAAGTGCTTAGACAAAAATCAAAGGTGCCATAATGTTCCGTGGTCTTTCTTCTACAAGAATAATAATGTCGAAGTTAACATTATTGTTGAAAACTAAACATACTTTTAATTTATTATTTATATGTCTTGCAAAACACGTACTGTTATTAAAGTCTATTTTATATGACCATGATTGACAAAATGTGTCTATATTTTCAAATCCCAAAATCCCAGGCATGCATTGTCCTTTAAGGGAAGCGTTGAGAATTTTTGTAAGATTCTTCATTTAACTTTACACAATTGACGACTCGAAATGGGCGGAGCTTTAAACGATCGATAGGTCACGTGACTAGTATTGGGTATAAATCCTTATTTCGCAAGTTTGCGCCTGCTGAACGGCGCATCACTTATCACGCTCTAACTTTTATTCTATTCATTATTTAAACAACACTTCAATGAATAATATTTAGCAAACATATCATTCCTTGTAATAGCGATTATTTCGATTTTTTACCAAGTCATTAGCTTGTTATAACAATGTACGCATCACACAAGTGAAAATTATCAATGACTTTAGTTTTCTCATTAATCAATTTGACAAAAAACTACTAATCGGATTTCGACAAGGATTCTTTGTAAAAATGCATCAGACTGTTGAGACAAGAAATAACAAACTTTCTAGATAGAAAGTGCACCGAACGAAAATTTACAGCATAGAGTAATATGCAGCGTGCACTTTTTCACGGCTCATCCGCACGTCAAGAGTGCGTATTTTAGATAAAAACACATACCCTCCATATTACTCTATGCTGCAAAGTTTCGTTCAGTGCACTTTCTATCTAGAAAGTTAGTTTATTTCTTGTCTAAAAAGTCTGGTGCATATTTTTAAAAAGGTCTTGTCGAAATCCGATCAGTAGTTTTTTGTCAAATAAATTATTGAGAAAACTTTAGTTATTGATAATGTACATTGTTATAACAAGCTAACGACTGGGTCAAAAAAATCGAAATAATCGCTATTACAAAGAATGATATATTTGTTAAATATTATTAATTTAACTATTGTCCAAACAATAAAAAGAATAAAATTTATAGCGTGATAAGTTGTAACGCCGTGAAGCAGGAGACAACTTGCGAAATGAGGATTTATACCCACTAATTCCGCCATGTTGCCTCGTGACGTCAGGAGGCGGGTACAATTCAAGTCGTCAATTGTACATTTTGTGGTGTTATTAGTTTTGATTACGTTAATCGAAAGACATAGCGAGTTAAAAATGTCAATGATAGTCAATTTTCTTCCCAAATTTAAGACAACACAGAATGGGCAGAGTATAATATAGACTCCTAGATGTTGAGATAACTATATTAGTTAGGTTTGTATATTACCTCAGATATAAACTCACAGAACTGAACCCAACCACTGGTGAGTATGTGTTGTTGCAAACTTCTTGTCTTTGTCATCAAACTTATTTGATGCTATGTGACTGGGATTGTTGTTTGGTACCACAGCAGAGACCCACGTTACTATGAAATGTACACATTCTGTTTGTCAACATCTAAAGCCAGACATGTCTTGACAAAATGATTTGGATCGGTTTAAATCTCTTCATTGCAACAGTTACCTTTTCACGTGAAAACGAGTTTGAAGATTCTTGAATTTATCCAAAATAGTCTTTAGGAAGTACAAAAAATGTATTTCATTTAATTTTTAAATTCAAATAAGATTATGAATGAATAAACAAAATAATCCTTGGGCGCAATTAACTAGGGGAATATCAAATTGTAAATAAATTATTAACGTTAACGAAAAAAAAAACTTATTGATCTGATATGATATTATGCATTTCACCATGATAAAGAAAATGGGCAAATACAACTAAGTACAATTAATTGACATATCCTTGATTCCGATGGCCGATCAAATTAAGGGAATAGGAAATACGTGCTAAATTGTTTACGTTTTAGTCTTAAGAAATTGTTATAACAAAATCAAAATTCTTACGATGGACCAATCAGACGTTTTGTTATTATTCGACGACCAATGAAAAGGAGTAACTTCATTATGACAGGCCACTGAAACATTACTAACCAATCAGGATATCGGATTTCTTATTACCATAACAACCCAATAACAATTTCTTAAGACTAAACCAAAGCCATGTGAACGCGGCCTAACAGCTCTTAACTTCTCTATCAACAGAGCGATATTTACCCTCTGGTCTGCTGCCATCGTTCCAAGGAACCGCCCAATGTGACAGATCACGCCAATATCGGTTTGATTAACCAGAAGAGCTGTGGGGTCAACAACCCTCGCAGGATAATAGGCGGCCAACAAGCCGGACTTGGGGCTTACCAGTGGATGGCGCTACTCGCATATCGGTCAGATACAGGTATACTTGCTCCAACGAAAGAATGCAGATGCTTGGTAGTGGTTGGGGTAGAATGAATGCTCTGTAAATGGAATGTCGCCTTTGTGTATGAATGAGAAATATATTTTACCAACACAGAGCAAAAATTATCTGTGCTAGATCACAGATATCCTCCTTGTTCAAGATCCACGCTGAGCTAGCGTGAATAGAATTGGCAAGTTTGTAATGTTGGGAAAACAATTTCTAACCACCTGCAATCTTTCGTTGGGACCACTATAGCTCTACGTGAATTGAATGAGAACACACCAAACAAATATGTAGTGGTTCCCAACAAAGAACGAAGATATAAGCAACTATGCCGATGCTGATATCACCGGCGGGTTGATCCATCCATCCAGCCAATCAGCGGTCTTTAATTATTTAAAAAACTGTTCGCTCATTGGCCCGACGAGGCCGCGCGCAAGGGCATACTTGCTATGGAACAACTATAGCTTCGATATAGTTTTACCAACATAAATAACAATGTTTTAACAAACAATAGCCAGAGATTATGTCCCTGGTATAAACGAACTTCTTCTGCCACCACGGATCTAAGATTACTTTGACTGCATTCGCCCGTACTATGTCCGGGTAATATAATATGTTTGGCTAATTATACTAGCTCCATCAAAAGAATGCACATGCTTACGTCACATGCGGTAATGGTGGGGTAGAAGTATGATGCGCAGTAAAAGAAAAGTCGTCTTTGTGTATGAAAGAGAATTCTTATAATTGGATGAGCGAAGCGAAGACTGACCCCCCAAAAAATTTGCTCGGGTGTTTTTTTGTTTGTTTGTTTTTTATTGTTTGTATTTTTGTCTGTTTGTTCGCTCTCTACCGGGCAAACGGCATATGCGATCTGGATGAAAATTGGAGGGGAACTTCGAAATCTCTGAACTTAGACTTGCCACGTTTTTGGAAACAATCGAAGAAATATTTCTCATGAATATCGTATTTTTTAACGACTTTTTCGATTTTTAATTCGATATTTTTCGTGACATTTGGGCCGATTCTGATTTAACGGGTGGTGCTACAACGTTCATATTATACATGGAAATTAAGGTTATGGTGTGTAGTACCATTTGAAAAAAGCTAGAAAAGTTGGAAAGTTTAGCCAGAATCCATATAAATAAAGATTTTAATGTAAGTTTTTTGAGGTATAAATAACAATTAACAAGTAAAAATAGAAACTTGACAACAATCACCTAAAATGCGTTCAAAAAGAACTTACAAAGGTAAAGAGATACTCACGCAAACTAAAAAATTATTAAAAAGCTCATCCATCAACGCGATTTAAAAAGCGTTCGCGAAGCGGCCTAGTGTATCCAACACAAGCAAAAATTATCTATGCTAGATCACGTACTTCCTCCGTATGCTACATCCACGCCACGCTGTGGACGCTGTGGACGCATGTGTGGATAACAACATTTAGTGGGTGATAGGTACTCACGGACTAAGGGGCAGATGCTCTTTCTGTCATTCTCGCATTTATTTTTAATCTCACATGTCAAATGTTATATACAAATAAATGCAAATATTAATAATAATTAAAAAAGCGTGATTCGAGTTGAGCCAGTTGTTATGTTGGGAAAACTATTTCGAGCTATCTGCATTATTTCGTTGGAACCAGTATGATAACCACACACACATATCTAATATAGTAAAACCACATTATTACATCAGTCAAAAAAAAATGTTGGAATAAGAGTTACAAATGAAATATCCTTTTCAGAACTGTCACTTATGAGCACGAGATTATGGTCGACACTTATTGGTGGTATTACCTGAGACCAGATAATTTTTATTGCCCACAGGGAGGGTTAATTAGCTGTGGCTCGAAGTTTTGATGAGGGGAGTAAGTGCGGGGAAATATTTCTCCCCTCCTTTATATTATGCATTCTTTGGTTTGAACTACTATATTAACTTTTCGATACTTTTCTTGGAGAACTGTGACATTCAAGGAGTCTTGACACTATATAGGCATTGAGTTGCCACATATTGTAAATTTTCTTTTCGTGCACAAAGGGCGAATATTCGAGGAGACTTACCTGATTACTGACAGTTCGCAGCAGAGCAGATTATGCAGCGAATATCCGAGAAGACACACCTAATTACTGACAGTTCGCAGCAGAGCAGATTATGCAGCGAATATCCGAGAAGACACACCTGATTACAGACAGTTTGCAGCTGGTAGCCTGTCTCCTTGTACAAATAAAGAATAACATTACAAGCAACATTTTCCCAAGGTCCACTAGATCTCATTGCGCCCACCTTTTTACTCGCTCGCTGGAATGTCCGCTAGGAGATTCAGAGGACCCTGTCATAATCCCGCAACATGATACAGCAATACGTCAACCTAAGAGATAATCCCGCAACATGATACAGCAATACGTCACCCAAAATCCGACTTTCTTGAAACCGCTATCCATGAACTAATAGAGATGTGCTTGTTTTGATTTGTCCACTCAGATAACTCGACCAGCTTCCGCTGCGGGGGCACCCTTATCAACAAACGATATGTGCTCACTGCAGCACATTGCATCGCGGGCGACAAGAATCTGTAAGCATAAGAAAACCTTGGTACCAATCAAAGATGGTAGTGTAGCCATTGATGCAACATTTCCAAAAACAAAATACAAGGTTATGCCCATCCGAGGAAATTGAGCAATTTTTACTAGTATTTTTATCAACTTTGTAGTTATCTTGTAATTTTAATTTAATTTAATTTAATTTATTTATTATGATTACAAGATGTGTAAGTCGCAAAATTGAAGGGGGATGGTACACTCGATGCTTATTCCAAATACTACAATACAGCTATTACAGTTGTACGAATCCGAATCTGAAGATATTTTATTCCTAATAATGGACTTCAAGTCCATCAGATCTTGGCTTAGGAATGTGTAAACTGTGACTTTGGAGCCGTTCTAGCAACGACGCACATAGTTAATTCTAAGGTTGTTCCGATTTAGCGTTGGCTTGATCTACTTTATATTTAAGGGTACTGCAATGAAAATCAGTTATTTGACTGAGTAGGTACACTCTAAATACTATTTTTATTTATCTATTTATCCTTCGTGCCCCCCTCCCCACTCATTGAATGCTCCTTCCCCTCAAGAGTGTCTGTCCGCCTTGGGGAATACGACATATCGTCTGTTGAGGACTGTCTTTACGGGATTAACGACGACAAGGATTGTCTGAAACCTCCACTAGATCTTGCCATCGAAGAGAAATTCGTCCACCCTCACTACTCCAGAGATCGTCTCGTGAACGATATCGCCCTCATACGACTCAAGGAAGACGCCGTAGGGGGTGAGTAGAGCCCTTTTATACGGGTTAACAACCAAGTAGGCCCCAGGCATAGCAATCATTTCGAAAATGTAAACAATTAAATGTTAATACAAACTGAGTTTTGATAAAAATTATTAAAGTTTAACCAAAGACTAAAATAAAATTAGATTATTTTAAAAGTGCATTAATAATAATCTTCACGCATTTACAACAATGTCGGGTTGAGTGGTGTTCTTCACTACTTTTATTTAAAATATTATATATATATAGATTATGTAAAGAACTGTAAATTTACAAATCATGTCTAGTTAAAGGGGTATTCACGCACTTACCTCAAAAAATACTTTTCATTCGTACTAACTAGTTATGCATTTACAAACTAACAAACATTTTTTGGGGTCCAAAATGACCCCCCCCCCCCAAAAATAGTCAAACTAAATTTTTTTCGAGATCTGCAAAAATCTCCCATAAGAATTTACATATGGGGACGATCATTATGCCCGGGACCTTGGAGGATTTTGATAAAAAAAAAATATTGGCCATTATTGACGTACACGATATAACCTATCTGTAAATCCGCTATATTTTGTTTTGTAATTTGGGCAAGTAGTTCGGTTAAAATATACCGATTACCATATGAAGGGGTATGATTTTCGAATGCAATTTTTTTGTGTTTTAATGTATATCTGTGACAGTTTCAAGTCAAAATGTTATACAAGGCAATTTTAGATTTGCGCAGTACTCTTGTAGGTATCTATGTGGAACAAAAATTAGCAGATAAATGCCGATTTGTAAATTCCCAAAAACTAACATTTTTGCAAATTTGAGGATTAAAAATCGTAAAAAATAATCGTGTTAACATCACAGTTACAAGATATAAACTCTCATTTGAGTGTAGTATTATGCTATAGAATATTTGATAAAAATAAAATTGGGGAAATAGCCCCTTTGAGGAACTTTTATGATTAGAATATTTTACATATATAATGACTCTCAGTTCTTCAAGTGACCAGCATAACCATTCCAACGTCGACTGGGTTTATCAATAAATACCAATCGAGTACAAAACAGTATACAGTCCGTTGTAGATAGTAGGTTGTTTATGGTATTCCAGTACTATGACAAATTGTTTGCAAAATACAGATAAACTACTTATAACCACATGTTATTCTATGTCCGACGTTATGCTTTGTTCCCGACAAGGACGTCGAACCAATCAGAATGAAGCTGCGCATGGCAGCGCAAGATCTGATTGGTTCGTCCGACGTCCTGCGCTCTTTGACGTCCATGTCGGGAATCCTGCAAAGCTCCACGTCAGATCAAGATGGAAGCCGCAAACATGTAAACTGAAAACAGTTCTTACCTTTGTTCAGGCTATGAAATATGAATGTGAACCATTTTTTTTTATAATTTACAGAGGTGTAACGCAGCCCGAGAGTACCATACCCATTGTTAACATCCCGAAATAATTTATGTGTATATGCTCTTTCCTCGGTAAAGTATACATGCGTTTGTACAATGGAGGGTTTGGGGGGGGGGGAAGGGAGGCCCTCCAGAATATGCGGGTCCGTGGGCACATCCCGGATTTTTTCCGTTCTTAAGGTGTGATTGATGTAATGTTAACGAGTTTCAGGCATGTTTTTAATAATATTTGTTATGACTACTGATTATTGATGTGATTGCAAACTTATATCATGTTCTTTAACATTACATTGGTATTTCTCATTTGAGAAATACATCGTCAATCCCAAATGAACATTAGCTGAAATCATCACTATCAATAAAACCATCATCAAATTTTGATTTAAACAACTCTGGTTGACTTTGAAAAGCGTTTTATCGCGTGTTTGTGTAGTTTTCTGACCTGGGAGTCAGAATCATAATTCAAGGGCAGACGCGCATGTCACCACGTTAAGGGCAAGAATCACCACCAATATTAAATCTTCGCGAAATTACCTTATTTTAGTAATATCGCTCAAACCGTATCGTAAAATCGAAAAAAGGGCTAATAGGTCTCAAGTAGTTTCGTTAGAACTACACCCTGCATGAAAAATTATTCAAATATTGTAATTGTAATTGTAATCAACAAGGATAAACAACAACAATAATAAAAATATAATAATAAAAATATAATAATAATAATAAAAATAATAATAAAAATAAATAATAATAAAAATATTCAATTTTATTTAAAATATTTTTTCAAAAAACAAATACACGATTAAAAACAATAAAACAATCATAATTACAATAAACATGATTAGAAGATCAGCTTGGAGGTTCTGAACATAGTTTGATGTAGTCATCGAACTAAAATGGTCAGGTTTCTTGTCCTGAAACTGTATCTTCACAGGGATCTTGTACTCCGTCGAAAGGTTGTGATTTTTAGAACTTGACGGAGAATGGGATCATTGGTTGGGTTTTTGCAGTAGGGAGAGCCTGGATGTGGTCCGAGAGAATGTGGCGCAGTTCTGGGTAAAAAATTCATGTTTCTCGTAGTCATACTCGCAAGGAGTGTCTTCCTCATAAATCTCTGCATACTTCGGGTTGTGTTGGAAGGCAGTGAAAAACTTGACGGAGAAAGGGATCACTTGGTTGGGTTTTTGCAGCAGGAGAGCCTGGATGTCTACGTGCGAGATGGTGCTGTACCACAGAACCGTGATAGATGTCCTTGTCTTGACGATGTACAATAATTTGTTCACAGGGAAGGTAGTTAACTCTCCCGATCCAGAGTAGTACAGGCAAATTAGACTTGACCCGGACATTTAATGTTCCTAAAATATTATTGCGGGAATGCGTTCAGGGGATGTCCCTGAACAAAAAACTCAAGTTCCCAAAAAATCCCACTTGGGGAAAATCCGCTATCTTGAAAAAACTCCTCCATGTTGTATTTTGCAGATTGTTTGCTCTAACAAGTGATCCAAGTGACCAAATGACTTGATTTTTTTTCCATTGTTATTATTTGCAACCCCTGTTGATAGAAATAATTAATTGTCATGGAAAAAAATCCGCCATCTTGGAAAAATTCAACCATTTTGAATTTTTGTATTTTCTGCTATAGCAGGCCTTAAGACATAACATAATTTCCTCTGTTATTATTTACAACCCCTTTTGATAGAAATAATTTAATTTCATCTGCCCTCCTTAATAATAACCAGAATTTTTACTATATTGCAAATCAATGCCACAAAAATAGCAACCAGCAATGTTATTTTTGCAGTTAAACGTTGCCAACCAAGAAATTAATGTACCAATTAAAAACGTTTATATAATAAAGAAACTTTTAGAGCAGTAAAGCCTAAAGGTTAATAAGGTTTTGATTTATTTGGACTGTACACTGCACTTGTAAATAACTAGGGAAACGCCAAAGTCGTTGTTAAACGAGTGAGTGAGCCATGTGTTAAGTACCCGATTACATTACTTTTCTTCCCCCTACCTTGGGCCCTACCTAGCCTATCATAGGCTAGAGAGGCGCATTATGACCTTACAGTTGACGCGCCCGTCCCCGTATACCAACTAAACTTTAAAAACTATTATTTATACGAATATAATTATCAAACTTAAATGCAAATGTTCCCGGGTACTCACCACATGACTCGCTCATTCGTCTCACTACGACTTTGGCGTTTCCCTATAGTCTAGTTGGCTAAGGCGCCCTTGTAGCCGAAATGTGAAAGAAGTGAGTTCAATTCCCTGGTCGGGAAAGATTTTGTAATTTCTAGATTGTATTTCAAAAATAATTGAACATGATTTGAAATGCATAATATAACGCAGTGTTGTCCATCATCTGTGGCAATAGGGCCTACTATGGTAAACATAGCCAGTACGAAATACGTGAAAATATTGCAAGGTTTACTCAATCTACGAGCGAATTTTGTGGGTACCTTGACGTGCAACATTCGACAGACCTTGCATGGGCACGGCATTTCACGGCCAGGCGAATAATAAACAAAAAATATATTTTCAAAATCTAAAACATTGTACCCGATTACATTACTTTTCTTCCCCTACCTTAGGCCTACCTAGCCTATCATAGGCTAGAGAGGCGCATTATGACCTTACAGTTGACGCGCCCGTCCCCGTATGCCAACTAAACTTTAAAAAAACTATTATTTATACGAATATAATTATCAAACTTAAATGCATATGTTCCCGGGTACTCACCACATGACTCTCTCACTCGTCTAACTACGACTTTGGCGTTTCCCTGGTCTAGTTGGCTAAAGCGCCCTTATAGCCGAAATATGGGAGACGTGGGTTCAATCCCCTGGTCGGGAAAGATTTTGTAATTTCGAGATTGTATTTAAAAAATTATTAAACATGTTTTGAAATGCATATAACGCAGTGAAGTCCATCATCTGTGGCAATAGGGCCTACTATGGTAAACATAGCCAGTACGAAATACGTGAAAACATTGCAAGGTTTACTCAATCTACGAGCGGAATTTGGGGGTACTTGACTTAAACATTCGACAGACCTTGAATGGACACGGCATTTCACTGCCAAGTAAACAAAAAACAAAAAATACCTTTACAAAATCTAAAACATTGTCGTTAAAATAATTTCATAACATTGGAAGTCTATTTTTCCGTTTATTATTTCTTGTATGTTTAAATCGCAATGAATCTTGCTGATTTTGTTAGCAGTTCTCAATAAACTCGTACCGGATGTCCGTTTAAAATTTCAGCGCAATCTGTTCAGCGATTCGGCTGATTTTTAACGTACACACACACACACACACACACACGCACGCACGCAGAAAAACAATAAGGGCCGTTTAAGTCGAATGGAAATCACTACGTTCGCTACGCTCACTCGTTCAAAAACTATGTGAAACAATATTTCGACAATTATCCAGTCGTCTTCAATGGGTATAATGACATTTTACCAAATAAATCATTACATTAATTAAAAATGTATTGCGAGTATCAATTCGTTTCAATTAAAAGTTTCATAGAACATCACTTACTTAGTGTTTCCCTTGAATTCACCATCATTCAGTAGTCACCGTTGTTCCATCGAAATGTCATACCAAGAGTTTACAGAAAAATAAATATCTGCTGTTCCTTAAACACTTTTATCGCATTTCTTGTACTGTTACGTAAGTTACTAACCACCCCCCCCCTACACATTTGTTCTCGAAATGAGTTTAGCCGGCGAACGCCTCCTAACTGGTTACATAAGACTCTCGCCATGACCATTACTATCATTATCAATTTCACTGTCAAACTAATTTTGCGACATCACGTCGTCTACAACGTTTTCGTCGTCTGTCTGTGCAGTTTATCTGTTGCTGGAGCCTTAAGTGTTGGGATTGGCGTCAGTTGTCCATTCTCAAGTTTCCACTCCCAATCAGCAGGATTGAGGGAACCCCTTTCCATTTATCAACGACATTAAACGACGCTTCTGGTAGCCGTCAAATACCACCAGGGTTTTTGAGCTTTAGTTAAGTTTATTTAAAAGAAATAGCTATAGTGACGTTTTACATACGACATGTACAATTGACATATCTGCCTGTACGTAGAGTGTCGTATCCACACAACGCGGCGCAACAATTAACCCGTTGTCGATGGCGAATGCGGCTACATTTGGGGGAAGGTCTTGTTCAGCTGGAGAAATTTCTTACAGAGGCCTGAAGAGGGTGGACTTCGTCCCGTTGTTTAAAGAGAATTCATCAAAAAGTGTAGGTGGTCTTGCTGCCTGTTCGTAGGTGAGATACTCTGCAAGCTCCTCGTCAGTCCGGACGATGCACAACATTGGTGGAAGAGCTGCGTATGATTGATGTGGACTACATCATTGCGGACCTGGATACCATTTAAGACGGTTGCCATAAATTTAACCTTCGCTTGCATTTTCAGTAAATTTGACTGAACGGTTTCCCAACCATTGCCTTTATGGACTTTAATTCCACATCTCTAGCACAGTCGCAATTGACACTTGTCTGTTGCCACCACATTGTTTTAAGGAGACACAAACAGAGGTGAGACGCGCTGGAAGGGGCTGTGGAGATGTAGCCACTCTTGCATCTTTGTGGTGTCTTGGGTGTCTCGTCTTTGACGGGACATGCGCATCTCGACGTGCTGTTCGGATGTGGCTAGGATGACTCCACACAACTCTTTCAAAAGATCTATAACCTTTGTCGATGCTGGCAAATTGAATGCACCCATTTGGCTAGTGTCGCTTCAGAAAGTCCCCGGCCATGGGTAAAGCCGCCAGGAGCCAATCGTAATCAAGTGTGACAGTGAAAATGATAATGATGGCAAGAGTCTTATGTCACCCCAGTTAAAAGGCGTCGTCGGCTAAATTAATTTCAAGGACAAATGGGGGAGGGGAGGGGTAATAATTTACTTAATCCACTACAAGGAACGCGATAAAAATGTTTTTAAAGGGAACAGCAGTTATTTATTTTTCAGTAAAACTCTTGGAACGACATTGCGATGGAACAACGGTGACTGCTGAATGATGGTGGATTCAAGGGAAACCAGTAAGTAAGTGATGTTCTATGAAACTTTTATTTGAAACTACTTGAGTACATTTCTTGGTTGGAAACTTTTAACTGCAAAAATAACATTGAACTTGCTGGTTGCTATTTTTGTGGCAATGATTTGCAATAAAGTATTAATTCTGGTTATTATGAAGGAAGGGAGATGAAATTAAATTATTTCTATCAATGGGGTTGTAAATAATAACAGAGGAAATTATGTTATGTCTTTAGGTCACTTGAATCGCCTGCTATAGCAGAAAAAACAAAAATTCCAAATGGTTGAATTTTTCCAAGATGGCGGATTTTTTTTTCCCTGACAATTAATTATTTCTATCAATAGGGGTTGCAAATAATAACAATGGAAAAAAATCAAGTCATTTGGTCACTTAGATCACCTTAGAGTAAACAATCTGCGAAATACAACATGGAGGAGTTTTTTCAAGATGGCGGGTTTTCCCCAAGTGGGATTTTTTGGGAACTTGATTTTTTTGATCAGGGACATCCCCTGAACATATTCCAGCAATAATATTTGAGGAACATTAAATGTCTGGGTTTTGCCCAAAAATTGTCTAACTGGCCTGTACTAGAGGTAGTAGAGTAATCATTTCGTCTCTCTTCGATCGTGGCGAAATGTCTGTCAACGCAACTGATAATCTTGACACTACACTAATGTTCCCGTTGATTGTTGCTTGTGCTGACGAGCGAATCTGAAAGTATTGCTGGTCTTTACCGGCATGTTTCACGCTGATTGTAACTTTCCCGCACTCCTCCTTTGTGTCCGTATTTTCAATTATCAACTCCTCGTAAAACGCGATCTCATCATAGATCTCGTCATCAATGTAAAATTTGTATCTTTGAGACAGTTCATCGTGTGGAAAGTGTTTTTGCAATTATAGCCAATCGCTTTGATTTGTGGGGCTTACTGAAATCTTTTGCCATGATAATGATATTCAGAATACCTCATTCCCACCCGTGGTTTTATCACCTTGAATGGTGTGATGACGCTATGTTGAGCGTATTCGCCACCGACGGACTGTCGTGAAGCGCTGCCACTGGCACTTCTTAGCAAATATCACCTTGTACCGGTACATAAACAGATCATTTTACTATCTTTCTAATCTGAATATTGTCTTATGCCGGACACGTGTTCCACATATATATTTCGAGACCACTTGATAGTTTCGCTGACCATTTTCTTCCTCATTGATGTAGCACATCTCTTACTAATACCTAAGGCGCGCAATACTCGTTCATTTTCTTGGTCCCATCCTCCAAGACTACCGACTATAAAGGCATCCACTGTGGTAGAGTATCCTTCTGATTCAAATACCTTAGCAGTCTCCCGGTATTTTTCCTCCTTACGTAGTCTTGCTAAAATGAACGCATCTGCGCCATTTTCAAATGGACAAGCAACATCTATAATTCTCACAGTTTTTAAAGTATCATCTTTGATAATGATATCAGGCCGTAATTTTAAGTTGTTATCTGCTGAATTACGACGATTCTGTACATCATTATGGCGTTTTTGCAATGCTCTGGAATGGCGCATACAATGGTTTATGACATGTGGCAGAGTCTCTTGCGGATAGTTACACAATCGGCATGACTTAGATCCCTCACCCCAGAATCGACTTCCATTTAGAGGCATGACATTCAATCTGGCTCTATTTATAAACGGCCAATCACAAAAACGGGTGTGTTTTCCTGTAGCGACAAAATGGTTGCTTGCATAACACTTTTTTGTAAGTATAAATACTTTCCCCTGGCTCTTCTTATGCAATAACTTCTCCCTATAGGAATCACGCACTGCTGTTCTCAGTGTCTTGGCTAATAGTCCGCGTGAGTCTGGTGGAACTACCGCAATGTCAGGCATCTTTTGTGGCCGAGAAACTTTGATACATAGCTCTTGTCGGGCAACATCATATGTCCATAAAAAGCCAATCCGGTTACGAAGTCGTCGTGATGCAGATCTTGCCTGTGTCCAGATTGAAGTGATTGCTCCTTCATGTCGCGCATAATCTCCTTCCATAGAGCCACTAAGATATTGGCAACATTCATCATTATTAGGAGCTCGGCCTATCTTCTTTTTAACAACACTTCTCATAGACGCCCACGCGATTTCTCGACAAAATGCATCTCTGCAAGTCAACAGTCTGTACGGATGAGTAACTGCAAGTACATCACTAGAATCACCTAGTGGCATAACACCTGCTCCTCCTTCATGCATGGCCATGTAAACAACTTCTGGACTAGCTCTTTGAGGAAGATTCATCCATTTCTTGGCCAGAGACTTTATTTCCAAGTCAAACTGTCTGAAAAGTGATTTTTTCATTGATCCACCTCTCATAATGAATTCCAGTCTAGACAAAAGAAACGTTCGGAAACCGCATCTAACTTTTGCCATGGCGCTAACAAAGAACAGTCTATTTTGTGCATATCTAATCTCATCTGTTGTATTTCAGCAATAAGTGTCTGTTTAACATTGTATCCAGTTGGCACTCCAAGATGTCTGTAAGCTTCTCCATCTTTCAATGTAACCATTATACCTGTTTTGTACACTAAACTGTGTGTTTATGGTTTGACTTTTACGTACGTGTAATGAACGCACACTTTTGGGTTTAAACCTTAATCCAGCCCAGGTAGTAACATCATCTAAAATGCGGAGAAGAAAATGAAGTGCAGCACTATCTTTAGCTACAGCAACAAGGTCGTCGGCATAAGCAAGCACACTTATATGCTTGTCATACAGCTTGTAACCCATTTCAGCACTTACATATGTCACTGTTCTAATAATTGGCTCCATTGAAAGGTTGAACAGGATTGGGCTCAGGGGACAACCCTGTTTTAATAATAATATAATAATAATAATAATAATAATAATAATAATAATAATAATAATAATAATAATAATAATAATAATAATAATAATAATAATATAAAAATAATAAGTAGCGTTTTTAATTGCGGTATGCATTAATTTAATTTAAACCTTGATTAAAATCATTACTGGTTTCAATAGTTGTGAAATGTTTTATGCCAAAACCACATGGGATTTAGTATCCACTTTTTCGTTTTTGTGAGAGTTATGTGATTGTGAGTTACTACTAAATTAGGCCAAAGGTTATTTCGCGTGGTTTTAATATTGGCGGTAGTCTTTCCTCTTAAACTACTCTTGTGGCCGATCAAGTAAGGAAGGGGCACGGCGTGTCGCCTCGACTTCACCTCTGTAGGGAGCTCATTTTCACACAAGGGTGTTTTTGATTTAATCAAATGCACTTTTTCTTCATTTTGAGCAACAAACACATGATTTATAACTAATTCAGGTAAAGTTTTCCGTAAAATAATTTTTCAATTATATTTTCTGAAACGCTTGTGAAAGTATTTGATCCGCTCACCAACTTGACAAGTTTTGAAACACTGATATTGTTGATTTAAATTAATAAAAATCTGATTTCAATCGAAAAAAATTGAAAAATCTGATTTAAATCGAAAAGTTGATTTTAATCAAATGAATCTTTTGTTTTATATTTTAAATAAAATTTAAAAAAAATCACACACCCTGCTTCGCACCCTACTCACTGCTTAGTCTTTATTCTACTTCGTTTACAACCCACTTCAAAGGGATCGAGAAATTGGTCTCTCATTGTAGAAAGTGAAGTGTATATTATGATAAACCTACCGACAGAGGTCCTTACTTTTTTTACGAGACGACCTTGGATAAAATCCTGTCTAGACCAATCCTGACTGAAGGTTTTTCCCGAGGTTTTCCTCAGTCGTTACTGCGAATGCAAGGGATTGAGTCCTCTTAAACATTGCTCGAACATCTCTTCACAGTCCTAGTTCCAATACACCTATAGTTAGACATCTGAAGAGGGACATGCATTGCACCCTGGCAGGTTTTCACACGACATTTAAATTCGTAGAACTGTCATTTGTTTCCAAATTGGCGAAGGATGTCTTGATTTGACAAAAAGGTTTGTAATATATTGACATTGTGTTTTGTCATGTTGTGCTAACTCTACTCGTCTTATGCAGACGACATATCCACCATCTGTTTGCCTGTGCGTCAAGACCGAACGCGCGATTTGGATGGCAATAATATGACGGTTGCTGGATGGGGAGCCACGGAAAACGGTAATCATAGGACACTTTTTATTTTAATTGAACTAAGGGACAATAAGACATTCTCCTAATCATATTTAAAAGTCACTGATTGTTAAATAAGGCATTTAATATATCTCAATTTTATTAATCGGGAAACACTCCCGTAGGTGTAATTGATTTTATAGATATAAATCCAGAAATTAAACAATCCATTTTAGCGGGGTATCGAAATCCGGTCTCCAAATTGCCTGTCGAGTCGAGTGCTTTACCCCTAAGCTTCATAACATCTGGATTGTTGGTGGATGCATTGTAGATCTGAATAGATTGGAGCATTATTGTAACAATTCTGCTGCCTTTGAAATATTTGATCTAATCAGATCTAGTGCACTAAGAATCACGATATTATCAAGGTAACCGTCTCTGTAGCTTAGGGGTTAAACACCCGACTGGCAATTGGGAGACCGGGGTTCTATATCTCGCTACATTTCTGGATTTCCATAATAGCCTATAAATATGTTGTGGATATACGAGCATGTTGATGGGATACGGTAGGCCTACCAGACAAGCTGATGGTGAACAAAATTTATTTAAAAAAAATTATTCGGTTTTAACATTTTGTATCTATATGCCTTACGGGGAATTCGATTGTGAAATTCACTGCTAGTTACGTTTGTGGTTGTTTTGCAACAATAAAACTAAAGCAAATACTTTCTGGTGAAGGGGGTATGCCTCTTCTGGTGAAGGGGGTATGCCTCTAAAAGTTTTGTATTCCACTGGTGAAATCACAGTTATCCATTTTTAACACCATTAGATCAAAGAAGAAAGAAATTGTTTTACAAATCAAATTGCTGGTCAAATTTGAAATAAGCTTTTAAAGTGAACAAATCTTATATAGTGTTAAAGTAAGTAGGAATATGTCATTAAGCATCGATTAGAGGTAAAATTAAAGGGGGCTGAAAGCGGTGAATTGGCTGTGAAACTAAAAGTGGTGTGTCTTTCCATCTCCGATATTTCTCATTAGAATTTATGCACAATTATACCCTGTAATCAAGTAAAAAGTGAAAAGGTGCAAGTTATTCATTCACATTATTGTAGTCACTTTTAGGCATAGCCTTTAAACAAAAACAATTAAGGGAAAACACTAACCGAAGTTTTTATTTTTTGAATACATACATATGTTTTTAACTTCATCACAATCCATTTTCCCCATATATTTAGAGAGAATTAATACATTGAACCCGTTTTTCTAGCTAATGAGCAACTTATGTCGATTTTGTTTAATTGAGCAATGCTAGAAAGGTTGTAACAAAATTCATTAGAATGGTACTAGGAAAACGCTAAAGTCCCGCCGCGTTGATGGATAAGCTTTTTAAAGTTTTTAGTTTGCGTGGGATATCTTTACTTTTGCAAGTGCTTTGTTTTGCTGCCTACGCATTGTAGGTGATTGTTGTCAAGTTTCTATTGTTTCTTGTCAATTGGTATTATTTACCATAAACAAATAATATTAAAAGCTTTATTTCTATGAATTCTGGCTAGCTTTTTCAACTTTTTCTTTCAAATGGTACTACATCACCATAACCTTAATGTCCATGTATAATATGAACGTTGTAGCCCCACCCGTTTGGTCAAAATTGACCCAAATGGCACGAAAATATCGTACAAAAAATCAAAAACTTATATTAAAAGCTTTATTTCTATAGATTCTGGCTAATTTTTTTCAACTTTTTTCTTTCAGAAAGCAATACATCACTATTACCTATGTCCATGTGAAATATGAACGTTAAAGCCCCACCCATTTGGTCAGAATCGGCCAAAATGTCACGAAAATATCGCACTTAAAATCGAAAAAATCGTAAAAGTACGATATTCATGAGAAATATTTCTTCGATTGTACCCAAAAACGTAGCAAGTCTAAGTTCAGAGATTTCGAAGGTCCCCTCAAATTTTCATCAAGATCGGATATGCCGTTTGCCCGGTAGAGAGCAAACAAACAGACGGGGAAAAAAAAAAAAAAAACACCCGAGCTAAATTTTTTGGGGGGTCGGTGAAATTGAAGTCTTCGCTTCGCTCATCCAATAATGGTATAATGGCAATGGTATCCTACGGTTTTTGCATGCTGTTTTTAAAAATGGTATCCAAATTTCAAAACGATATTTTACATAACTTATCTATTTTGCTAACTCAATGGATGCACAATTATACTGAGGGTGTAATCTGAAGGGACGGAATCCGCGATCCTGATGAAAGTGGTGCTCCCTGTCGCTGCCAACCACGACTGTCACGCAGTTTACAAGACAAAGTACAACACTGAGATTGACGAGAAACTTATCTGCGCCGGAGGAACCGACCAGAACCGTGACTCGTGCAACGGGGATAGTGGCGGCCCGCTCATGATGAAGGGCTTAAACTCAAGGTAACTACCAGTCTCTTTAACTTGTCATACTATGACAAGTAAATTAAATGTAATTGAAGTAACTAGGCCGCTTCGCGAACTTTTTTTTGTCGCGTTGTTGGATGAGCTTTTTTGTATTTTTTTTTTTACTCTTTTTCAAGTGCTTTTAGAACGCATTGTAGGTGATTGTTGTCAAGTTTCTATTGTTACTTGTTAATTGTTATTATATACCTCAAAGAACTTATATTATTTTTAAACCCTTATTTACATGGATTCTGGCTATAACTTTTGCAAATTTTTCTTTCAGAAGATACTACATCACCATAACCTTAATTTCCATGTAAATATGAACATTGTATCCCCACCCGTTTGGTCAGCATCGGCCCAAATGTATCGAGCGCTCCTTCATAACATCAGGGTCCTCGTTCTTTTTTCGCTCCGTGCTCCCTAACAATTGACAAAGCTTAGTATCGATTATACGATAATCTGAGTCTGTTTTGCTCCTTCAAAAGTTTCAATTAATGTGGTTATTTCGGTCATTTTATGAACAATCATTCTTATTCTGTTTGAATGTTTGTTGGCGATATCGGTCTAATCATTACAGTTCCGTTTTTTTTAAACTTCAGGACGTGTATCAAACATTTTCACATTCCTTCCATGGAGGTAATCTCGGTTATCCCTCTCACGTTTAGTCCATATTCTAATTCATCCTTATCTACACGATTTATCTCCATGATTAAATATGCAATTGACGATTTTTTTAAATAATCCAAAATAAATTAAGATCAGGCCCCACGTTCGGACGTCAGTTATTGCGACGCAATTTTGCCAGTGCTCAGGTATAAAGGGTATGGGGAGTGAGGGTTACAACTGTCAATACTACTCTTAATTATTTAAATAGGGCGCCACTTTGCTTTGTCACTCTTCCAAGTCTACAGACGTTATCAAACAAATAATATAAGCCTGGGGTCGTAATTAAGGTAACAGAGGGACAACCAAGCAAGATGTGCTTGTGAATGTGAATTATAGAGGTTAAATATAATAAAGCATACCACCAAATATCAACCAGAATTATATAACACAGGTGAGGATTCAACGGTTAAACAATTCTTAATAACATTCCATTTGACCAAAACAAAGTGAATCAAACAATCTTCTTTCTTCAAACAAAAAGGTTTACAAACTTATTTGCCTGCCCGAACAGAGGCAATACGCTTGGCTATAGAAAACCACACACCAAGATAGGCAAATTACGTATCAAAATGTATACAGTAATGTTTAGTTTAATAATCCCTCAAACAAGGTTCAGGTAAATTGCTAAACAAAAATTAATGCTCAGCACTCTCAAGCCGTGGCCGTGTATAACAGGTAATACTTCACTGTTCTTGTACACGCAAAGTTCGGGCCCACACGAGGGTATGAACAAGTCCTTCACCAAAGATTATTAAGTCAGTTACTTACAGTTCGTCCGGTTATTATTCAACACGTTACCAGAAGTCCTTACAGAGTTGCTGTGATCAATGATGGGTCGGTTGCCCGAAGTACCAATCTCGATCCGGCCAGAAGAGGTCGTTGTGATAATAGGGTACACGGTGCACTGTCAAATCGTCCAGGACAACGGTGCACTGTCAAATCGTCCATGGTCTCCACAATGTCCCACTTGGTTGTGAAACTTTCAAACTAACTAGGAAAACGCTAAAGTCCCGTCGCGTTGTTGAGCGAGCACCGGTACGTGCAACACGACCCGAGTACGACATTCCCATAATGTAACATACCAATAAGTCTTTAAGGTCTAGACCGATTTAGCTGAAAATTTGTAATATAGGAGAGAATGGATAAAATCCACCACCATCTAAAGGACCTTGACATCATTTCTTTGGAAACCTATTTTAACTGTTTGATAACAAATACTACACTGCTTCCTCGATAGTATTTTTATTGAGCGAGCGTAGCGAGCGTCTCCACTTGACTCTTATGGCTCGAATGTCTGTTTTTGTTTTTTTTGTTTTTTTTTTCTGTTACTGCTTCGATACAGGTCGCACCGTTTCTCTGATTGACCTGAAATTTTGCACACATGTACATACCACCTAGGCGGGTTGCTGTATAGTTTTTGAACAAAATCCGATCATTGGTTATAAAAACTAAAAAAATAAAATAAAAAAATAAGAAATTAAAATGTACCGATCGTTATGAAATTTTGCAGGGTCAATAAATACAACATTCTCTCCTATTTTCCAAATTTTCAGCTAAATCGGTCAAGACCTTAAAGACTTATTGGTAATCATAATTCGAAAAATGATGTTAAAAAATGAAGGAGGCAGTGAAGATACAAAGAATACACTTTAGAAGGCATGACGTCAATTAGTACATGCAAAGATGTTGGAATAGTATAGTGTACAATGTCAATATCCAGTTAGGCCTACACTGTGTGGTGGGCCTTATGGAAATGTCGTACTCGGGTCATGTTGCACGTACCGGTGCTCGCTCAACAACGCGTCCAACTGAGCGTTTTCCTAGTTACTTCTAGGTGGCAGTGCATCTCGTGCGACTTTTCGTTGCCATGGTAACGTTACTTTTGTTAAAATGTAATTTCTATCTACACAACTTAAGGTCTTGACCGATTTAGCTGAAAATTTGTGAAATAGGAGAGAATGTTGTACTTATTGACCCTGCAAAATTTCATAACGATCGGAACATTTTTTTATTTTTTTTTTTATAACCAACGATCGGATTTTGTTCAAAAACTATACAGCAACCCGCATAGGTGGTATGTACATGTGTGCAAAATTTCAGGTCGATCAGAGAAACGGTGCGACCTGTACCGAAGCAGAAACAGAAAAAAACAGACATTCGAGCCATAAGAGTCAAGTGGAGACGCTCGCTACGCTCGCTCAATTAAACGCTCCAACGTCACAAAACGTTCCAGTTGAGGGGTATGGAATCGCACGCGCGACACTGTTCCACACATCCCAAAAAGTTTCATGTCTCACATAAAGAGAATCAAACACTCACAATGTTTTATGAATCAAATAACATTGTCCATCCTGCATACAGCAGACGACTTGTTCCACCCTAGACGACAGCCTGACAAACAGTGACTGGCCCACATTCACAGTGTCCTCCCCTTACCAGCAAAACCGCATTGATGATTTCACTAGGTACTAAAGATAACAATATTATTATTACAGTATGACTATGATATAAACAGTACCGAATACAAACAAGCTACATCTTCAAAGGTCAGAGCAGCTGATATGAGATGGTGGTCAGGTGAAGATGAAAAGCATAGATATTGAACAACTATTGTACAATAGGTGTTCAATATCTATGATGAAAAGAGAGAGAGCGAGATAAGGTAAACTGGTCTGGGCAGGGTCCACTAGATACCTAACGGCTTACAGCAGCTAAGCATAAGTATCTAGTGGACCCTGGGTCTGGGTAGGTGGGCATCTGTGGCTTGCGCGTGGGCTGGTAATTGCTTTTGATTGTGTGGTGAAAAGTGATTTATGGACTGTTACAACATGTTGAAAAGATCTGATAATATAGTGGCATACATAATGTCAATTTTATTTACTAGGAAAACGCTTAAGTCCCGCCGCGTTGATGGATGAGATTTTTAAAGTTTTTAGTTTGCGTGGGATATCTTTACTTTTGCAAGTGCTTTGTTTTACAGCCTACGCATTTTAGGTGATAGTTGTCAAGTTTCTATTGTTTCTTGTCATATTGGTATTATTTACCCTAAAAAACTTGTATTAAAAGCTTTATTTCTATGGATTCTGGGTAACTTTTTCACTTTTTCTTTCAAAGGTACTAAATCACCATAACTTTAATGTCCATGTATAGTATGAACGTTTGTAAGCCCCACCCGTTTGTTCAGAATTGGCCAAAATGGCACGAAAATATCGCACAAAAAATCAAAAAACTTATATTAAAAGCTTTATTTCTATAGATTCTGGCTAACTTTTTTCAGCTTTTTCTTTCAGAAAGCATACATCACCATTACCTTAATGTCCATGTGAAATATGAACGTTGTAGCCCCACCCGTTTGATAAAAATCGGCCCAAATGTCACGAAAATATCGCATTAAAAATCGGAAAAAATCGTTTAGTACGATATTCATGAGAAATATTTCTTCCATTGGACCCAAAACGTAGCAAGTCTAAGACAGAAAAACAACAAAAAAAGAAACAAAAAAACACCCGAGCTAAATTTTTTAGGGGGTCGGTGAAATTGAAGTCTTCGCTTCGCTCATCAATTATATTGTACGTTTTATTCAGATATAATGGTTTGGCTCAAGGAAAAGAAACGCGCCAACATTAAAATTAGTCCTACATTCTAAATTTCCCGTTCGTTTGATGACTCATAAAATAAACCTTTAAATTCCAACTATGATTTGATTTCAGGAACAATCTAGTCCAGTATGGCGTCGTCTCCTACGGCCCGAGAGAGTGCGCCACTGCTGGTATACCCGGCGTGTATACTCGTGTCAGCCACTACATGAAGTGGATCCTGGACAAGATGCGCCCCTAGTGGATTACCTTCACTAATCATGGTCCACCTAGGAAGGCACTTCCCGCTGCTCGTTAGCCCATCTTACCTATATGTTAGGTATTCTGTCTTAAAAAAAAAAAAAACTTTCGCAAAAATCATCTGACTAATAAACGATTTAAAGATAGTGCGTTAAACTTTACACAATGTTCTTTATTAAGCTTAAGGTCGGATTCCTATGCGACGGCTGATACGACTGTAGCCGCGCGGCTGTAGACGCGCGGCTGTGAGTCACACTGCTTTATAGGTAAATGAATGGAACCCGTTCCTATGACGCGTCTGTAGCCGCGCGACTGATGCGGCTCTAAATGAGACGCTTGAGCCGGACGACTCAACTGCTCCATCGAGCAGTCTAGCCGCAGCCGCCACGCGATCGGAATTGTTTTCCTACATTAAATAATAGAACTATTGTTGTTTTCGTGAAGCTGAGTGACAAAACGTAATTGAACTGGTCATATTCAAGCGGAAAAATTTCCTAAATCTGATGCATCGTCCAAAAGATGTCTCTATATTAGAATACTTTGAAATCCCTCCTCCTCCCTCGCCAAGTACATTGGTTTAGGGTCACTTCTTTTTAATTGATTTAGCATATTTAGTAACAATTATTCCTCTTCCTCTTCTTCAAGAAAATATGCTACCAACAGTGTTTCCTCCATGCTAATCACGTGGCGACTGAAACAAGAGTCGTCGCATAGGAATCCGACCTTTAGATCTATGCTAGCAGGGGCGGCTCGTGTATAGGTGCACAGGTGCACGTGCACCCCCAAATATTTGCGCGAACTAAATTCCAAATTTAAGGTTCGAAGCCAATCTCGTAATATTCCCAATAAATCGTTGGATTGTTTGTATGGATATTTTGGCTGGCCCAGAGCAAGGTATATTCGGCAAAAGTCATTCTGCAGTAAGTGCTGCCGCTGGAGGATGACACTCTGAGTGTGCACACATTTTGACGTGGTTTTAACACGGAAAGGCCGGCAGAACAAGCCTCAGGTTGTCTTTTGTTATACAACGTCTGGTATAGCTGGGTTTTGTGCACGTGCACAAGGGTCAAAACCGTTACTTCCATTGAAACGCCTTGGTATTGTGCTCGCGCCATTCATTCACCCCCACACTCCGGCCAGTAGCCAGTGAAAGTTGTTCGCGACAGGGTTGATGAAGTGAGATCAACAGCAGTTTTCAAGTGAGCGAAAAGTGTTAAAATTATTATCGTGCCGTGAAGTGAAAATTACTATAATATGACTTCGTTAATTAGCGATCTAAAAATAAACAGTTTTTTAAAACGATTCGATGTGATGTTAGAGGCGCGTGTCGGAGGAGATGGAGAGACATTATTCGGGTATGTGATATTTTAATCAAGCATATAATAATAAGTTTTTGGATGGTTTTCTATGATTAACAATTACATATAGGGGAGTTTTTCCCGACCAATAAATTCGAAAAATATACTCTAAAGTCGTTTTCCGGGCACTTCAGACCATTAATGTCTGAAAAAATTTTCGCCTCCGGCGGCTGGGGCTGCGCCCCAGACCCCTTTGTTTCCCGCAGAATGACTTCGAAATTATGTGCACCCCCACAATAATAACTCACGAGCCGCCCCTGTATGCTAGTATGCCATTTTAAAGTCAATTTATAAACGATTTGATTTTAAAAAAAAACATCAAACATTCCCAAAAAATGTCAAACTGCCATTCAAAATCCGCATTAAAACGCATTCTAAAGCACTGAAAATTAAATAGCTTGTTAACATGCATGTTGGTTTCTTTTATACTAATGTGTTTACTTGAGTCTGCTATCTCTATTAGTTTAGCAAACAGACCGTTTCCCGTGAGCAATGTTTCGTGCCCTATAGATAGCCTCTATGTAATGAAGGTTGGATCCCTGTAATACATGCTGCAATAAGTACTGAAGAACCAGTACTTGTTTGTGGTGGTACGCAAACTTATGCCCGAACACTTTCGTTTTGAGAGGGCATACGATGTATCCTATCATCACTTACCCTACCTTTTATCAGATTTAAAGGTATTATGACAAGACGCCAATTAATTGCACTTTATAATAATTTACAAACTGTAAGGTATTATAACTCCTCCATTGATTTTATTGTTTTGATTCAACCTTTCCAGCGTTTATGTTTGATCGGTTTTGCAACCTGTGTTATAGAACAACCATTCCCGGCCCTCACACAAAAAATGGACAAAATGGACACAAATGGAACAATAATTTAAATGTGGAATTATGAGCTATGAAAAATTGAACGAAGATTAAAATAGAAAAACAAATTTTGATCACGAAAGAAATTTAGCAATAGTTTCTTTGAAAATAAAATATAAATATTGTTTGAGGTTAATGAACTGACCAATTATAAAAATAAAATGTAGATAGTTTATCATTTCAAATACCTTGGTAAAGTAATAGATTAAAAACTTGATTTTAAACAAACATCGATAACGTTATTATTTAACTTGCAAAATAAGTTTGTTATAATGGGAAGAATGAATAGTAAACTTTTCAAAATTGTAGGGATACAGCCAAAATGTGTATTAATGTGCAAATTTTATGAAGTAATGCATGTGTATCGTGAACCTCCGTAGTTAATGTGAGTTTATATCTTGTGTGTTTTCTAGATTATCATTATAAATAATTACTAGTGTGAATCATGCATTTATTTGTGTCATGTATTCCTAGGCTACCCTACCATTATGTAACATTGATATAAAGAAAAGTTTGATTGCTGTTCATGATATGTCGTTGCAGACATAATATAGGCTCAGCAGAGGTACCACTGATATAATATATCTTAATATATCGTCTTATTGGCACTTGTGTTAGCAATTTTGCATGGGAGAACACATCTTAATAGAGCTATCTGATCTTGAAATAAGAATTCAGGGACATTATCTTGAATACCGGTACGCCAAAAAAACACAAAACAAACAAATAGGGCAGAAATTTCGCCGTTAAATAAATACTTACTAGAATCCTGTGTCTTGGCCATGCCTCCCCGCGTGACGTCAACTGTGGCTCGGTTGGGTCGGGGCCATGACACCGAATCGACGAGACACCGAAAATTCTAGTAACATTTTTAAGTGTTACCGGATGGTTCGTTACACCGAAAATTATTTTTCTAAGTCCAAAAACAGTATGGGCCGTGGCACAGAAACGCTTTGACACAGAAAATAGTATGGGACGTAGTACATAAATATTTCGACAAGGGTATCCCTGACACCGAATCTCCTTGACACAGAATATTTCAGTGTCATGGCATATACTGTATGGCTCGTGACACAGAAATATAGTATTTCCCAAATTTAATGTCACGGCGCATACTGGGTACGTTACGTTCCGAATGATGCTCCAACGCGCCCACAACACCCAAACATGCCCAAGATGCCCGAGGTTTAACATTGGGCGTTACGGGCGATGTGATGGCGGCGGTGTTTACGGAATGCTTTGGGCATACCCAAGGCTGCAAGTTATCATCATTCGGAACGTACCCATAGTAGTATATGCCGTGAGACCGAATGAGACAGGCGAACAAGCGCGGCTGAGGGCAGTGAGCACGATGCAGCAGCCGAGCGCAGGCACCTGATTGAAGTAAAACATGTCGCCGCCAGAAATAAAATCTTACACAAAAATTGTTTTCCACAAGATTCTCTGATTTTCTTGTGTGTTTTTAATAAAATGGCTTAAAACGCTATTAACTTTCATCTGAACGCCACTTTTCAAGTTGAGAGTTGTCTACATTTTTAGACGTGAAAATTCAGCATTACATAAAATGTGAAACTCTACAAATATTGATAAGTTGTACGCAATCAAACGCATATCACAATAATATTTTTGTTGGGAGATTGCCATTTTATGCATCTCTAATGACCTCTATATGTACTCTATTAATCGGAAGCAGAGACCCCAGACTTGCTTTTTTCGTCACTAAGCCACCAGTCGTTATTACATTATTTTTTCATGTGCACTATAACTTCTTGATAACAAGGCCAAATGTGTTTGCAATATAATTTTAATATAATATTGATACCATGTTAGTAACAGTTATATTTTTTTTTTAAATTCAGTAATAATTTGCGTCGCAACCAAAGAATTAGCAATCATATGTTTGGTATTCCCAGGACACTATATTAGATATTATACCAATTCGTTCGGATTTTACCACGAAATGCCATAACATTGTTCTACTTGGTAAAGACCCTGTCTAAAAGCTTATTAGTAATATTCATACTTGACCAGATGTATGTCAAATTAGGTGTTACAAGTCTTGTTTTGCTAAAAGGCCCGACAGTAAATATACCATTTGGATGGTTATTGGTAAATTTTTAAGTTTTGTCGACCAACTAACCGTACGTCAGGAAAATACAACGATAACACGTAGGCCATAAGCAATTCTTCAAATTGTATGAGTTATTGAGTGAATTGAGCCCTTACCATCGATTATGTATCATTTGGTGCGGATTTGGTCTTCGGTCACTCGCGCGGTATTTCTAAACACCATTACTCGCGTGGGGTTTCTCAAACCCCACATTACTTTGGGCTAAAATTAGTGCAGTAGGATGTTTTGGATTTTTTCTTCTTTGCTCAAATGATAAAGGAACTACAATGTAGTTGGTTGTTAATGGGAGGACGTTGAAATAAAAATGTCAAAACATAATTTTTTATGAAGTAATTTGTTATTGTTTATTGCAGATTTAAGTTCGAAATCACAATCAAGATAGCATGAGAACTAAACAATACTAGACGTGAATGTGCATTCGTACTTTTCGAACTTATTTCAATACATTTTTCCACCGATCAAGATTTTTTGTGAATACTCATAAACAGGTATTACTTATCCTCGTACGTGATTAAATTGCTCAAATTTTGATCCTATTTGGTCACACTAGAGTTGCAAACATCGACCAAACATTTCAACGTGTATTCATTCAAGATTTACAGGATAAAATCGATCTGTCTTTTATGGAACTAACTATTTACGAGAAACTGATTATTAGTTTTTATGGTTATTATTATTATTATTATTATTATTATTATTATTATTATTATTATTATTATTATTATTAACGGAACGCGGATTACCCACCCAAGATATTAGTGCAATTTGCGTCTAGGAAAAAACGCGAAGAAGTACTTGAAGCCAGGCGCAAGAAAATTGTAAAGAGTTCGAAAATCCTAGGGGAAAATTGCACCGAGAATACGAATATCTACATAAGTGAGAATCTATCACCCTACTACCGTAGTCTGCTTTGGGAAGCGAAGCAGCGTGCCAAGGACGCCGGATTCAAGTTCGTGTGGTGGAAGAGAGACAAGATATTTGTGCGCAAAGACAAAACACCCGTAAAGTCATTAAAATAAAAGACGACAACGACCTACAACTCATTGCATGAAAACGGAATGCGAAATAATACCGACTGGCTTACGGATACAGGACAAGAAAGTGAGGAAGTGGTGGTAAGTGACTTGGACTGCTGGGTTGAGAGAAATCACGGTCATATTTTGTTACACCTCAATATAAGGTCAATAAAAAAACACTGGGATGAACTTCAAGTTGTACTCAGAAAACATATAGGGCAATTTGATGTTTTAGTACTGAGTGAAATTTCCATATCTGAAGAAGAACTGTCATATGAATTGGAGGGGTATATCAGCATTTTTAGTGTTCGGAAAGGAAGAAGAGGCGGGGTTTGTTATTGTTTGTGAAATCGAGTATTAATGTTGAGCAGTGCGTGAATAAGTTTACGTGTTGTGAGTGTATTTACTGTAGGCTCACCTTCCCTGATGACAGAGTGGTGGATGTGCTGGCTATATACCGGCCACCAAATAATAGCAAGGTCGGTTTTGTTGACGGGTTGGAGTCGTTCGTGGATGACAATCACAACAGCAATGTTGTCATATTGGGTGACTTAAATATTAACCTGTTGGATGAAAGCAACGACTACGTGCAAAGGTATGCTTATATTTTGAGCTCTTCTGGTTTTAGAAGTTTCATTAATAAACCAACACGGGAAGAGATGGTAGGAGGTTATTTAAGGACATCTTGTATTGACCACATATTTGTTAGATGTAATGCTAAGGTAACTTCATCTGCTATATGCACAACAAAAATATCAGACCATTATTTGACATTAGTATCATTACAGTTTAGTGGGGAGGCGAGTTCACAAAAAAATGAACATTTTAAAAGGGATGTCATAAAATATAATGAAAAGCATCTTCTAAATAGCTTGGAATCCGTTCAGTGGGCTGATTTATTAAATGTTGATAGTTGTGTACGATTATACGATGTGATATGCTCAAAGTTTGAATCATGTTACAGACATGCCGCGTTTACGAAATCTCAAACAAACAAGAGAATTCGTAAGACGTGGATGTCTGATGACCTTGATAAATTAATTGTCCAGAGAGATTTGTTATTTAAAAAATGGAAGCAAGCTGATGTATTTAACCCTTCAAAATAAGATTAAGGCATGACTATGTTATATTCAGGAACAAAGTAAGTCGACTTATTTTAAATGCAAAGCGAAAGTACTATAGGAACAAATTAAAACAAAATCAAAATAATATTAAAGAGACGTGGCAAACCATAAATGAAATTCTAGGAAAAAAGAAGAAAAGTTCGGTCGATGAGGTAGTAAATAACCATCTAGGCAAAAAATATACTCAAAAGGTAATTGCTAACAAATTTGCTGATGCTTTTACAAACGAGGTGAAAATTTAAATCATTTTTGTGAAATTAAAACTGCAAAAAATATATATAAATTTTCACAGATGCAATCAATGTACATGCCACGAGTAACCATTGAAAGGGTTGCGACTATAATTGCAGGAATGAACTCTGAAAAGTCACCTGGTATTGATGGTATCCGTGTAGTAGATAAAAAATATATGCGACCTAATATCTCCGGTAATTGCTCACTTAATTAATTTGTCTATAAAAGTAGGTGTTGTGCCTGATAAGCTAAAAATATCAGTAGTGAGACCCATATACAAAAAAGTTGATCACATACTTTTTGAAAATTATAGACCAATTGCGTTGCTACCTGTCATAGAAAAAATAATGGAACGATGTATTGCAGATCAATTAACAACATATCTTGAAAAGTTTAATATCATTAATAAAGAGCAATATGGGTTTCAAAAAGGTAAAAGTACTTCCGACCTCCTTGTGCGCTTTTCAAATTTGATAAATTCTAAATTAAATGACAACTTCCACGTGTTAGCTATGTTCATAGATTTTAAGAAAGCGTTTGATACGTTGAACCATGACAAACTTTTGGAATGTTTTGAAAATATTGGAATTCGTGGCAACATGTTGAACTGGTTTAGAAGCTACCTTAAAAGTAGGAAGATTGTGGTTAAAATAGGGGATTCTTATAGCTACGAGAAAGAATCTAATACTGGCGTAGCACAAGGCTCAATTTTGGGACCAATTTCTTATTTGATCTACGTAAACGAGATTTGTAAATATATTAAGCACTGCGTTATACTAATGTTCGCCGACGACGCTGCTCTAATCTCTGTTCATAAGATCTTAAAAGTGGCAGAACAAAACCTAAACTCAGATTTCAGAAGTTTGGGCGTGTTATGCTCACGATAGTGAATTAACTCTGAATTCAATTAAAACTAAAATTGTACACATTTGCTCGCCTTTTAATGAATCACGTGCGGATAGTATTCGCATAATAAGTTTACTCCAATGAGTGTTTGCATACTATTAATAGTGTAATGGTATGTGAATGTATTGAGGAGATCGAGTGTGTTGATACTCACGTGTATCTAGGGTTGATAATAGATAAATATTTTAAGTTGGAAGCCTCACATTGACTCAGTTTGCAAAAAGCTTAGAAGTTGCGCATTTCAATTATATAATTAAAATACATATTACTTATACTACCTTGCGAACTGTGTATATTTCCTTAGCTGAATCAATAATTTCTTATGGCTTATTATCATGGGGAAATGCGAGTAACATTCACTTAAAATCCATTAAAGTTCTGCAAAATAAAATGTTAAAACTCATTATCCCAGATAACAATAACTCAAACGTTTTCCATACACATGACCTGTACACATATTGCTTTTTATTGCCTGTATCATCATTGTATCGTTTTCGCCTTTTAATTAAGTATTACTTTAGCGACACCCACAAAATTTCACGAAATGACCATCAATATACTACAAGATTTGTGCTAAAAACTAACTTCAATGTTCCAAAATATGTCAATAAGTACGGACAGAGAACTCTTGAGTATTCCTTTCCGCATATATTTAATCAATTACCAGAGGACATGAAAAATTTCCAATCGTTTAGTGAGGCCAAAAAAGAACTTAAAACTTACTTACTTTGTTCCATGGATACTGATTAACTTTTAATTCATTTTTATTTTAATATAATTTAATTCATAAAACTGTTTTTTGTTGTACAGTTGCGCTTTCTGTGGTGTTGGAATGTTCACGCCTAAACTGTTATATCAAATTTCAATATTGTAAAGTAGTATTCTCGTTGTTTTATATAAATTTTTTTTTTAAGTTTTAATTTAGCCTATGAACTTTTTTTGTATAATATAATGTAATATTCAACTAAGTCTGTCTGATCCATGTATAATAATATAACTAATCATAATCCACAGACAAGCCACGTATGTGGCTTTGTGGACAACGATGTCAAAGTATTATAATACAAAATTGCATGTAATATTATTATTTTAATAAAAAAAAAAAAAAAAAAAAAAAAAAATTATTATTATTATTATTATTATTATTATTATTATTATTATTATTATTATTATTATTATTATTATTATTATTATTATTATTATTATTATTATTATTATTATTATTATTATTATTATTATTATTATTATTATTATTATTATTATTATTGGATGAGCGTAGCGAGCGTAGCGAGCGAAGCGAAGATTCCATTTCACTACACTGGAGAAAAAAATCCGGAATGTTTTTTTTTTTTTTTTTTTCTTTTTTTTTTTTTTTTTGTATTTTGTCTGTTTGTTAGCACGATTCCGGCTAAACCGATACTCCGATTGCGATGAAATTTTATTGAGACCTTCGAAATCTCTGAACTTAGAACTGCCACGTTTTTGAGCACAATCGAAAAAAAAATTCCCATAAAAATCGCAATTTTACGATTTTTTTCGATTTTTAAAAAAATTCTTCGATTTATAATACCTACACGCTTTGTCCGATTGTAATGATTTTTCACAGAACCTTTATTTTATGAATTTATATATTCGTGGAAAATTTAAGCGCAATCAAATAATTATTTCTCATAAAAATCGCAATTTTACGGGGTTTTTCTTTTTTAAAACAATTCTTTGACAAATAACACCTACATTCTTTATCCGATTGTAATGATTTTTTCACAGAACCTTAATTTTATGAATTTATATATTCGTGTAAAATTTGAGCACAATCGAATAATTATTTCTTATGGAAATCGAAATTTTACGATTTTTTTTCTTTTTTAAAATTACGATTAATTAAAAAAATTAAAAAATTAAAGTTTATTTTTTATTTATTTTAAATTATTTTTAAAAAAATCATCAACTTAGTAATGATTTTTTCACAGAACAGAAAATTCACATAACACATGGCAGCTCAATGCACCAATTACGCTCATCCAACAACGCGGCGGGACTTAAGCGTTTTCCTAGTTATTATAATCGAACAGCTCGTGTCACGAGTGCGTTCTTCCAGCGGTCGGGGTACACTCCTTCATTTAGTACGCAATTGTACAGGTAAGCGAGAGGGGACGCGAGTTCTACTGCACAAGCCTTGATTATGGAGACCGGGATATTATCTGTACTGGGAGACTTGCCAGTTTCAAGATTGCGTAGCTTTGCGATGACGTCATGGGCCGTGATTTTGAACCCACTAATCGAGTCTGAGTTGAAACTTTCTTGAAGAGGGGGTAGAGTTGTTTTGTCACTTCGCGGTTTAAAAACTGATTTTAAATATTTGGAAAATATTACACATGTAACTTTAGTATCGTTTGCAGTTTCCCAGTCAGATATGATTCCTGATGGAATGCGCCTTGAACGTGTTTTATTTCTAAAGAATTTACAGAAAAACTTGGGAGCGCTGGAAATAGAATCTTGGACACTTTTGATGTAATCACCATATTTTTTACTCTGCAAACGTTTAAAATCACGCCTCTTCGAGCTGTATTCGACGTAATCAGTTTGGAGATTGTTCCTCTTCCACCTCCGAAGAGCGCGGGCCTTAGCCTTTAACGAGTTAATAAGTTCAGCGTCGTACCATGTCAAGTATTTCGCCGGATTGACTTTGACGTGGTCCACAACATCGAGAATAGCTTCCTCAAGAAGTTCATAGAACACAGTAGGCCTACAACGCTCATTAACGTTCATACAAGACTGCATTAGGTTCCAGTTGCAGCGCGATAGCTTCGAGCGTAGATCTGTCAGACTAGCCCTCTTCCAGTTGAGTATTTTCCTCGGAGGGGGATTGTAGATTAGAATCCTCTGAACTCAGGAATAGAAATGTCACAATCAAAGGCCATGTGGTCAGTCTCGACGGGTGCTTCAACGGCTTTAATGGTAATGCTAATGTCAACCGCGTTAGTCAACAGCAGGTCGAGCACGTGATTTTTACGAGTAGGGTTGCGATTATGTTGCCTGATGTCCATTTCCGAGATCATTTCTAAGAACATAGTTGACGCAGGTGAAGGGGTGATGAAATCTGGTGAACAATGAGTGGAATTTGTTGTGGGCAGTCATGCAATACCTGGGAAGTTGAAATCGCCGCAGAGGACGTAGGCGTCAGAAGGGCGGAGGGTAGATTGCAAGCGAGACAGAGAATCTTAAAATAGAACAAGAAAATGTTGATTTTTCTGCATGTAATTCGAAAAAAGACGAAGGCACTGCACTCCAGACGGTGAGAGTCCGCACCCAAGCCAATCTTTGACCCTCTTCTTTTTGGCGAGTGGCCAAAGGTTACGATAATATAAGTTCAAACAAAATGTTGCACATTCGATAGTTGAGCGGTGATGACAGCTCGTAACTGAAGTACATCGGTATACATATAACCATAGAGCCAATTCAGGTATGTTGATCTTGTACTTAAAATAAGTTGGTGTAGTTTTGATAGTTTTTATATTGTTTCCAGCATTATTACCACAAGGCTCTGTGTTAGGTCCTTTACTGTTTATTATATATATATAAATGATTTGTATTTAAACATGGATTATGTATTTTTAAATGTTTTTGCAGATGACACATTAGTATCATATTCAGGTCTGGATTATAAAGAAGTGTGTTATATTATTAATATTCAATTAATGCGAATGATGGAGTGGCTCAAACTCAATAAATTAAAACTTAATTTAACAAAGACTAAATGTATGATACTGACATCATCAGTTAGTGTATTTAACAAAGTAATGAAGGATAATGATAATGAGGAAATGTTTTTGCATATTAATGGTGAAAAACTAGAAATTGGCAGTAAATTTAAATATCTTGGGGTTCTTATTGATATGCACTTAAAACTAACTAGTCATGTTAATTATATAGCCAAAAAAATTAAGAAAAAATTGGATTTCTGTCAAGGGTTGGTTCTTTTGTCCTCCCTTGGGTTAGAACACTTATTTACAAGACAATCATAGCTCCTCATACAGAATTTTGTTGCACACTCCTGTGGGGTAGAAATGAGAGAGATTTGGATATATTACAAAAATTACAAAATAGAGGGATGAGAGTGATTTTGAGATGGAATCAATACAGCAGAATATCAGATATGCTGAATGTATTAAATTTATTAACTGTCAGACAGAGAATTGCCTAAAATGTACTCTTATTCATATTTAAAATGATTAATGGAAATATGCCCACTTACTAAATTGCATGATAGAATACTCCTCTAGCAACCATAGTCATAATACAAGAGGAAATAATACTAACATTATTGTGGACAGAGTAAACAAATCAGCAACTCAAAAACATGTTTTTTATTCTGGGTACAGATTATATAATAAATTAGATTAAGTGATAAAACAGGAACAACGTATAGCAGTTTTTAAATTGAAATGTATTAAATTTGTTAAAACTCTATTTTATCTATGAGGAACATAAAAATTGTAATATGACTTGTATATATTTTGTTACTGTATTGAATTATCTTGTATGTATTTTGAAAATTTGTTTCAATTAGTTAGGCCTATTTTTTAAAATGAAATTGTATTGAATTGTACTATTACTATTGAAATTGCATGTAAAAAATAGCTTTAAGCTAAATAAGTACTGAATTGAATTGAATTGAATTGAATTGAATTGAATTGAATTGAATTGAATTGAATTGAATTGAATTGAATTGAATTGAATTGAATTGAATTGAATTGAATTGAATTGAATTGAATTGAATTGAATTGAATTGAATTGAATTGAATTGAATATTGAATTTGTTTTATCACTGGTAGGGTATATAAAAAGAGACATTAATTGGTAGAAATGATATACAGGTGAAAGAAGAACTACGTTTCATGTTTTAGTAAAAATGTCACTTCAGGTCAGGTGCGTAGGAACGTTTTGAAAGTTGGGTGGGGAAAATCCATTAGCAGATGTCGTGGGCGGAAGATGGGGTCCGGGGCCAAGCCCCAACCGTTGGAAGCCCCTTCGCCAAAGTCGAAAAAAATAATTCACCATACTACAGTTAATTCGTCATGTTTTAACTGCACTCGGACTCTGTAAACGATGGTTTACAGCAACTATCTACGATCTAAAAAAAAAAATTAACGTGACGTGGCTCATTTTAGTAAATTTCAATCAAATTTTGGTGTATTGCATGACGAAGCATTCAGGCAAACATATTCGTTTTGCCGAGGTGACTGTTGAATTGTATAAGTGTATGTGCATATTTACTACGGAAATTCTGGGATTAATATTTAGCTCAGTTTTACCCCCCTCTGCCCCCCCCCCCACTGGGCCAAAAACCCCCGGTTCCTACGCCACTGCTGCAGGTCAAATCATCGATCTAGATTAACACGAGATGCGAACAAACCATCATTCAGAAAGAAATATATCAAGACAGTCACAATGCCGGGGCGAGAAAGAAAGAGTACAAGTGTATTATAGAAGATTATAGAAGATTATAGAATATTATAGAAGATTATTGAAGATTATAGCAGATTATAGTATCCTTGAAGTCTTGTTTAAGAAGTGGAGGGTAGTTAAACCAAAACTAGAATCATCTTTAAAGCCATGTTCTGTACTCAATTATTTTTAAAGCTTTTATTAAACTCCAGAGAGTACAGCACCAACTATGGCGTAGCATGCCAACATTACATCATTTTTTTTGTTTACATTAAACATTATCTTTACAGAGTACATATTTACAGTCAGTTAAGCATTTCAGCTATTACAATGACAGGATTAATGATTAATAAAATTACTAGTCTACAGAGTACATATTAATATAGTTACAATCAGTCAAAACATTTCTGTATTTGAGACTATATTGTACCTTATATGCCTGATTCTAGACAATACCCTTTGTGGCAAGATCAGTAATGGAATAGGTCCTAGCTGGACATAAAACATGATATAGGTCGCAATCCCTAGAACAGTGGGAGCATTTGCAGTCGTGTATGATGAATGATGATGAACTTTCTATCTAGGCAAAACAAATGGTGAAAACCGTGAGAGCTGCTACACGGGTTAACACATGCCTGTGTTTGGCAAATTGTTTTTTTAACAGATCCATAGTAAAGTATTCAGGTCTAATTTCAAGGCGTTTTGACGTGCAGTTATGAAAGACAGTACGAAAGGCATCTTATTGGCTTAGGTTAAATTTAAACTGTAGGTCAGCAACAAACAATGATTCATCTACCATCTCATACACCAAGCGGGAACGAGTAAATTTACATAGAAAATGGATCTTTTTCATATATTAACCGATTCGAATTGTGTGAGATTGGCTTGGAAGAGGTAGGGCCAGATGATTTCGATGCCGTAGGAAGCAATCGGGGAAATTTCAAGGTGGAAGAGTTTCATTGCACAAGAGATTGAGAGTGAGTATAATTTGAAGATAAGGTGCATGGCTTTTATGACAGAGGAACATCTTGCTCTGATGTGGGGAGAAAAAGGAGTACCTTCATAATGGAGTAAGATACCCAGATATTTAAATGAAGATACAAACTCGACTTTATCAGTACGGTACCATATTAGAAAAGCACATCGCTTTTGGCTAACTTTCCCCCTTTTCTGAACTTAATAACTTTTGTTTTGTTAACATTTACTACTAAATGGTTGCTTTCACACCATGTTTTGAGTTTAAGTAACGTGTACTGAAGCTAAGCGAGGTTTTCCGTGTATTGTGCGATGTCATCTGCGATTCTGCGTACATTATCAAGTAAACGTCTTTGTTAAATTCCTCGAAGAAAGATTCTTTTATATCTGAAGTAAATAGGTAGAACAAAAGTGGGCTGGAAGGGTTCCCTTGGAGGACTCCGTTTGACTGTGTTATTGGATCGGAGAGGAAGATACCATCGTACACTTGCACGAAGTTAATATTTAAAATGACACTTAATATATGTTCAATAGTTCGACAGCGACAGGAATAAAGTTCAGGTCGCGAAGCTTATTGATGAGACTGTGCCGGTCTACTGAGTCGACAGTGGATTTAAAGTCCACAAAGACAGTGTATAGTTTGCCCTTTACTTTGACAAGAGTGGAGTCGATTTAATCGAGAAAATTTTAACAGCTTGTAAAGTTGATTTGCCCGTGCGGAAGCCGAACTGCTCATCTGGTATTACTTGGTCAGTGAGATCTTGTAGCCAATTATTAATAATATTTGAAAAAGTTTGTATACGACGGAGCTCTATCAGGACTTTAGCTATTTTCATATATAAAAGTGTGTCTGGTTGGTCTTGTGGTTAGCGTCTCTGCTCCAATGCAGAAAGTCCAGGGTTCGATTCCCTAAAAAGTCAGAAGTTTTTTAAGCGAGCGAAGCGAGCTTTTCCATTTGACTCTGCCGGAAAAATTAGTCACTGCATGTTTTTTTTTTTTTTTTTTTGTTTTTTTTTGTTTGTTTGTATGTCTCGCCATAACGTTCAAACGGAGGCTCGGATCGAGTTGAAATTTTGACCATCTGCAAGCTTTGTTCACGATTGAATGCCATTAGTTTTGTGGCAAAATCGTTCAAAAAGTTAAAAAGTTACATTAAAGTTAATCGAAAGTTTTTTTTTTAAACTAACCGGAGACAAAATCTGAGATGGCCAAATCATTATGAATGTCCGTCCGGTCACGAATATGTTAATTTTATTTTGATCCGATAAGTAGTGTAGATGGATATTACATTATAACAAAAGTAACGTTGCCATGGCAACGAAAAGACGCGCGAAGTTTCTAATGCACTGCCACCTAGAAGTAATCAAAATACTTTCGAGGAAGCAGTCTATTATTTGTCACCAAAGAGTTTAAATAGTTTTCCCAAGGAGTCAAGGTCCTCTAGATGGCGGTGGATTTTATCCACAAAGTAAAGGTTTACACACGGGTTTACCCAAATACCTTGACAATAATAAATAATTTTGGAAACATGGCCCTGTGGACAGCGAACGTCGCAAATTTTAAAATTTAAAAAAATGTGCAATGTGGGTCTAGCTATAGCACGTGCTCGCTTATCAACGCGTCCAACTGAGCGATTCCTAGTTAACTTCTGTTAAGTCCATCAGCTCTTGTCTCAGGAATTACAACGAGGCACATAATAAATTCAAAGTTGTTCTGAATCGGCCTTGTTGATTCTGGCGTTGTTTCGTGGGTTTTCGCACTGTCCATACCACTGATTGATATATTTCCAATTAAAAATATCGATCTTTGGTTGGTTATCGCATCACTCTTCGATTGCGTCGGGGTCTACAGCCTACAGGGTTGGCTTGGTAGCTTTGTTTTATTGTCCCCCACTGAAAATCAGTTATATGACTGAGTGGGTACACTAAATACGATTTTTTTTTTCGAAGCAAAACATTAAATGAAAAATTATAAGATATTCATCTACATAGAATGCTAGAAGAGGCCCATGAGGCGGCAGTCATAAAGTGTCTTACTTATTATGTTTAGGTTTTACCTCTTAAAACACATAATATACAAAAAAGTGAACAAATAATTTTTAAGGAGATACTTAAGGGTGGTCAAATAATGGTGTACAATATTTTGGTGGGAAAGCGTAAATTATTTAGCGAGCGAAGCGAGCGTTTCCATTTGACTCTGCCGGAAAAAATAGTCACTGGTTTTGTTTTGTTTTTTTTTGGTTTTTTGGTTTGTTTTTGTTTTGTTTTTTTTGGTTTGTATGTCTCGCCATAACGTTCGAACGGAGGCTCGGATCGAGTTGAAATTTGGACCATCCGCAAGCTTTGTTCTCGATTGAATGCCATTAGTTTTGTGGCAAAATCGTTCAGAAAGTTTAAAAGTTACATTAAAGTTAATCGTTTTTTTTAAAACTAAACGGCGACAATATCTGAGGGGCAAAATCATTTAGAGTGTCCGTCTGGTCACGAATATGTTAACTTTATTTTGATCCGATAAGTAGTGTAGATGGAAATTACATTATAACAAAGTACCGTTACCATGGCAACGGAAAGTAGCACGAAGCTAGTGCCGTTTTGGCTCATGATGGCGGTCGAACGGAGGTTCGGATCGAGTTGAAATTTGGACCATCCGCAAGTTTTGATCAGAATTGAATGCCATTAGTTTTGTGACAAAATCGTTCAAAAAGTTAAAAAGTTACATATAAGTTAATCGAAAGTTTTTTTTTTAAACTAAACGGCGACAAAATCTGAGGTGGCCAAATCATTTAGAATGTCCGTCCGGTCACGAATATGTTAATTTTATTCTGATCCGATAAGTAGTGTAGATGGAAATATTACATTTTAACAAAAGTAAAGTTACCATGGCAACGAAAAGTCGCACGAGAATCACTATGCACTGCCACCTAGAAGTAATCAAAATACTATCGAGGAAGCAGTGTATTATTTGTTATTACTAGGGAAACGCCAAAGTCGTTGTTAGACGAGTGAGAGAGTCGTGTTGAGTACGCGGGAACATTTGCATTTAAGTTTGATTATAATATTCGTACAAATAATAGTGTATTTAAGTTAAGGTCATAGTTTAGGCCATAATGCTCCACTGTAGCCTATGATAGGCTAGGGAGGCCTAAGGTAGGGGGAAGAAAAGGAATGTTACCGGGTACTCAACACATGGCTCACTCACTCGTCTAACAACGACTTTGGCGTTTCCCTAGTTCATACGAATATTATAATCAAACTTAAATGCAAATGTTCCCGCGTACTCAACACGACTCTCTCACTCGTCTAACAACGACTTTGGCGTTTCCCTAGTCGAGTTGGCTAAAGCGCCCTTATAGCCGAAATGTGGGAGACGTGGATTCAATGGTCGGGCAAGATTTTGTAATTTCTGGATTGTATTTTTAAAATTATTTAACATGTTTTGAAATGCATATAACGCAGTGTAGTCCATCATCTGTGACAATACTATGGAAAACATAGCCAGTACTAAATACGTGAAAATATTGCAAGGTTGACTCAATCTACGAGCGGAATTTGGGGGAACCTTGAAGTCCAACATTCGATTAACCTTGGACACGGCATTTCACAGCAGGGTAAATAACAAACAAAAAATATTATTTCAAAATGAAAACCATTGTCGTTAAAATAATTCCTATACATTTTAACGTATTTTTCAGTTTTTTATTTCTTGCAGGTTTAAATCGCAACAAATTGAGCTCATTTTGTTAGCTGTTCTCAGTTACCTGGTCACGGATGTCTGTTTAAAATTTAAGCTCAGTCTATTTGGCCGTTGGGCCGTATGGGACCGGACAGACAGACATTTAACATTTCACATTTAACAGAATTAATCACGACCAAGGCCCAATCGAGTAGCGTTGTAGACTACGTTCGCTGCGCTCACTCGTCTAACCAAAGAGTTAAAATAGTTTTCCCAAAGAAATAATGTCAAGGTCCTCTAGATGGCGGTGGATTTTATCCACAATGTAAAGGTTTTCCCACGGGTTTACCCAAATACCTTGCTAATAATAAATAATATCGGAAACATGACCCACCCCCCTTCCCAATCATACAGTCTGGAAAAATCCACTACTCCGCGTTCTCATCATCAGGCACCCCCATCAAACCGTAATTTATCGCCATCAGTGGCCGGCATTTACATTGCAACTCACGGACAAGGCGTTCCGATGAGAAGAAGATAGATAGATAGACCCCGTGGACTGCGAACGTCGCAAATTTTAAAATTTAAAAAAATGTGCAATGTGGGTCTAGCTATAGCACGTGCTCGCTCATCAACGCGTCCAACTGAGCGATTCCATGTAAATTATAACTTATTTAACATTAAAAAAAACGTTTTCACTAGGAGTGTTATTCAGCTATATAAGCTAATTCCAGGAAAATATATGGTTAAAAGACAATTTTGCATAACATGCAAAATTTAAAATATTATTACAAAAGCAAAGCTATCGATTGTATTGACCATTCAATATTGCTCTCCAAGATTGGTTTATGTGGGATAACAGGAAAATGTTGGGATTGGATAAGATCATACCTTAGTAACCGTTTTCAGTTTGTTATAAATAAGTATAAAACATCTCGAATGCTAGCCAGCACAAAATCACATAATTTACCGGTCACATCAGGTGTGCCTCAAGGATCTGTGTTGGGCCCTCTGTTTATTTCATTTTAATAACCCCCAGAATCACTACGTATACAATGATCCATCCCATCGATTTGAATTCTTCTGCTCCATTTCGACACAAAATATTAACTGTGGAGGGATGTTACATTTAGATGTGTGGACTTAATGGGAACGGTCTTCCTCATATCCATGAATGTACCAAATTTATTTCAAGTGGCAGATAAATCCCCACCAGAATTTGTTCATGGTTATCGCAATGATTCAATATTTTAAATATAACAATTAACCAGTGCTGCCATACGAACCAATGCTGCACAAAATTATAATAATATACTACGGATTTTACATTAAAGGATTATTCATCCGCTAAACTCAAAAAATATATTTCATTCGGGCTAACTAGTTATGAATTTAGAATTCAAAAGAAAAATTATTGGGTCCACCTTGACCCGGAAAAAATTGTCGAACTTGGTATTTTTCGAGCTAAGTCCCATTGGCAAAAATCTCCTACAAGAAATAACATGGGGACGATCTTTATTCCCCGTGACCTTGGAGGATTTTGATCCGAAAAAATACTGGCCAGAATTGACGTAATCTTAAAATCCCATATATTTTCTTTTGTATAAGGAAAGTAATTCGGTCAAAATATGCTGATCACTAAGAAGGGGTGTGATTTTGGAATGCATATTTTTGCGTGTTTGAATGTATATTTAAAAAAAAAACAGTTTCAAGACACGATGTAATAAAGGGTCATTTTAGATTGGTATGATGCTCTAGTATCTGTGTAGAACAAAAAATAAGCAAATTAAAGCCGATTAAAAAAAATTCCAAAAGCCAAACTTTCTAACAAGACCAGACAGGACATAGCTATAATTTAATTATGTATATGAACGAAATGTTATTGATTGCATTTAATTTAATTAAAATGTTAAAAACCAAAACAAATATCTGGTAATCTCTATTTACACTGTAAAGCAAGTTTAAAATACATTGTGGACTTTGGTTTGATACGCTCTCTCGTAATGTAGATGCTGGTAGGCTTGCTGTAAATATCGCTGGTGTTTATATCAAATGGAATCATTGGATGTCTGAATAGTTTAATAATAAAATATGTATTTATTGTAATTCCCTTTTAAATAGATACGTTCTGGCTTCTTTTTAACATTTCGCCTATAAGAAACACAAATGTATAATAAATTGATGCCAGCGGTTGAGCCGAGCTCGTTTAACCGGTTCCCACTCGAACACCGAAGTAAAGCGGAATCGGGCGTAGTCATGGGTAGAGTGGGTGACCGCTCTGCCTTGAAACTCACGTATACCTCTGGTTAGAGCAGATGGAGGGTTCGAAAGCTAGTGTAACGGCTTAGTTCTCCTCGACGTCTGTTCGGCAGTCCGGGTTAGTGGAGGAACCTACATGACTGTCAAAGTAACACCGCCCATTTGGATGGGCCGTTAAGCCGTTGGTCCCCTTGGTACTTTTCGAAAGAAGTAGGCTACGTGCCGTACCAGGTTTCCCCTCCACCCTTCTGTTCATACTTCATCCTCATCTATCACCACTCATCGTCTCGATCAGCCAAAGTGCATAAATATGAGACGTTAAGCAATATACAATCAATCAATCAATAATGTGATGATTCCAACAGGTGGACCTTCCAGTTACCGTGATGGCAGCCAAGCTGTGTGGAACTCTGATCAGGCTGGCCCTGATGGTGGCTGTGGTCGCTAGCACCCAAGTAAGTACCTTCCAGTTACCGTGATGGCAGCCAAGCTGTGCGGAACTCTGATCAGGCTGGCCCTGATGGTGGCTGTGGTCGCTAGCACCCAAGTAAGTACCTTCCAGTTACCGTGATGGCAGCCAAGCTGTGCGGAACTCTGATCAGGCTGGCCCTGATGGTGGCTGTGGTCGCTAGCACCCAAGTAAGGACCTTCCAGTAACCGTGATGGCAGCCAAGCTGTGCGGAACTCTGATCAGGCTGGCCCTGATGGTGGCTGTGGTCGCTAGCACCCAAGTAAGAATAGGAACCTGTTCGGTATCGCGGGTGAAATTACTAATACCGGAGGACCAGAGGATTACTACTCACTAAAATTAACATTATTTTATAGTCTGGTTCATCACTGGATGAAGAAGTAGTATTTAACTATAATTTACCACGGGGTGATACACTGAATAAAACTAAGTAAAGCGAAAACAATACATACTAACGACTGTTAAATCGCAGTGCTGAGCAGTGGCTGTAGCAGCGCCGAATCAATGTCATGCGAGATGAGAGACATGCCTGGCACCCCGTTGGGTGAAACTGATAGTTACGTATTCCCTAGCACTTTGTTTGGCATGGGCGCACTACCTGAGCTTTTTCAAAGCGAGTATAAATATGATTATGTAATTCCTTTTAAATAGATACGTTCTGGCTTCTTTTTAACATTTCGCCTATAAGAAACACAAATGTATAATGATGTGTGTTTAATTCCATCAGACGGACCTTCCAGTTCCCGTGATGGCAGCCAAGCTGTGCGGAACTCTGGTCAGGCTGGCCCTGATGGTGGCTGTGGTCGCTAGCACCCAAGTAAGAATAGGAACTAAGTTGGGAACCCGATGATGTGTGTTCTTGAACCCACACATAACAAAAACTTGTAAATATACAGCCAAACCTCACACACTCAAAAGAAATGAGATCTAAAAAAAGTGCCAAGCTCATCTACTTTTCCACATTTGCGCATTCTTAATTCATAATCGTACAGTGTACCGTAACAACATCCTTGAAAAGCTTCGCAAAATAGAATTTGCAACTATTAATTTAAACGTAATAGTTCATTCAAATTCTTTTCTTTAAATTAATTTTAACGTAATGGTCATGCAAATTCTATTTTGCCAAGCTTTTCAAGGATGTTGTTACGGGAAACTGTAAGTTTATGAATTATGAATGCGCAAATGTGGAAAAGTAGATGAGCTTGGCACTTTTTTAGATCTCATTTCTTTTTGAGTGTGTAAGGTTTGGCTGTATATTTAGAAGTTTTTGTTATGTGTGGGATCTCATTACTTTTTCAAGTTCCATTGCAAAATTATTTGTTAAAATATAATAATTTTATCAAAGTCGATTTAATTGCTATGGTATTACCAATTAACAATAGAATGAAAAATATAGTGGTCTAAAGAATTGCTTTTTGTAAACAATGTAGGCGATTATTGTCACGTAACTATAGTTACTTGTTGATTGTGTGCCTGTATAAGGCTTATTTTAAAACCTTTATTTGGAAGCCTTCCAGCAATTTTTTTAAACTTTTTCTTTCAAAAGGAATTAGATCACTATTACCTTAATGTCCATGTAAAATATGAACGTTGTAGCCCCACCCGTTTGGTCAGAATCGCTGGGCAATTGAAACTGACGATTTAGATAGTAGCCATTAGCCAGTAGTTACTTTTGAACATATTTCAAGTCATATTTTCACCAAGAAGGAATGCTCGTACCCCAACCAAATTTGGCATGTGTTGTCGGGTACCTAAATCTCATCGATTTTGATAGTTTTCAAATTCACATCACGTTTTATGATGGCTGGGTGACACCTCGAAATCACCCCAACTCTGCTTGCTGTATAAGGTGCCTGAGTGTGTAGCGCACCGCGGCTTGGCTGCGGCGCCCTAACGGGCACCTTGATACTTGCGGTTATAACTGGAAATTGTCAACGGTGAAAGATATGCGACGATCTAGCTGTCACATTTTTATTTGATATTATAGATAATCTTGCAATAGGCCTAGACTGAAGCTCAGAATTAAACTAGATCACAGCAGGCGTGGCACAATTGGCTCAAATTTGGGACCAATTTCGCCGCGTATGTAAGATAAAACCAGACGTTTCAAAATGGTGTGTAAGAACTAAACAAGTTCAGCCCATTCTGGGTTACTTGTCAAGCATGTGGTGTAGGTTTTTGTTTGTGAAAACAAGTAATGTCCACATATTTTAGTGTTTTCTTTTGAATTTTTTTGCGATTTTGGACTTGCCTGGTTCTTGCACTGTGCCCTTCTAATTTCTTATTTTTTGTAAAGGATTGCGTAAACCAAATACCGTCGACGATGTGGCTCTGATTAGTATTGATAAGATGTCACAAATTGCAAACGGATAGATAATTGGATGAGCGTAGCGAAGATTCCATTTCACTACACTGGACAAAAAAATCCGGAATGATATTTTTGTTGTTGTTTTTTAACACGATCCCGGTTAAACCCATACTCCAATTGCGATGAAATTTTCTGGAGGCCTTCGAAATCTCTGCACTTAGAACTGCCACGTTTTTGAGCGCAATCGAAAAATTATTTCTCGTGAAAACTGGCAATTTTACGATTTTTTTTTATAAATTCTTTGGCTTATAACACGTACATGGTTTATCGGATTGTAATAATTTTAATAATGAACCTTAATGTTATGAATAAATATATTCTTGTGAAATTTGAACGCAATAAAAATTATTTCTCATGATATATTGCAATTTTACGTTTTTTTTTCATTTTTAAAATTTCTTCCACTTATAAGATTGTAATAATTTTTTCACAGAACCGTAATTTTATTTTAATATTTTCGTGGGAAATTTGAGCGAAATCGAATCATTATTTCTTATGAAAAACGCAATTTTACGTTTTTTTCGTTTTTAAACAATAACGCTTATCCAACAACGCGCCTGAAAAAGCGTTTGCAAAGCTCCCCAGTTAAAAGAAAATTCATATGCAGCAAAACTTCTTTTTTCTCTATTTGGTTAGTCGGGAAATACTCCCGTAGGTGAATTTGTTAATATTTAATACAATTCAGAAGTTAAATCGGGGTTCGAACCCGAGTCTCCCACATTCTAGGTAGGCGCCTTAGCCATCTTGAACCTGACCACCAAGACGGTAAATATTTAACTTCTGAATTGCAGCTGCATTATTGATCTGATTGGACAGAAATCTTTTGCCTTTGAACTGACCAAACAAACATTATTAATAATGTCATTACTTTGTGCAGGTATGAGCGAAGGTTTATTTCTCGATTAAGTTAGTCGGGAAACACTCCCGTAGGTGGAATGAAATTGTTAATTTAATTCAATTCCGAACTTAAAAAATCCATCCCGTTCAGGGTTCGAACCCGAGTCTCGCATATTCCATGTAGGCATCTTAGCCAAGACCACCGAGACGGTAACTACTTAACTTCTGAATTGTACTTGCATTATAGATATGAATTGATGAGACAGTACTGCAACGAATATCTGTTGTCTTTAAGCCTTTGTCAGGTAGGCGCCTTTGCCTGGAATGTGGGACAATCGGGCTCGAACTCCGATCGGGATGGATTTTTTAAACTTCTGGATTTGTTTAATTAAATATTAACAATCCCCCCGAAGTGAGTGTTTCCCGACTAACCAAATCGAGAAATAAACCCTCGCTCATACCTGCGTACGGTTGACATAAATAATGTTTTGTTTGGTCAGTACAAAGGCAACAGATATTCGATGCAGTACTGTTCCATACATTCAGATGTATAATGCAACTACAATTCAGAAGTTAAATAATGACCGTCTCGGTGGTCTAGTTGGCTAAGGAATGTGGGAAATTGATTGGATATTGCTCATATTTATGCACTTTGGCTAATCGAGACGATGAGTGGTAATAGATGAGGATGAAGTATGAACAATAGGGATGAGGGGAAACCCGGTACCGACACGTAGCCTTCTCCTTTCGAAAGTACCAAAGGGACCGACGGCTTAACGTCCCATCCAAAAGGACGTTGTAACTTTGACAGTTATATAGGTTCCTCAACTAACCCGCACTTCCGAGCAGACGTCGAGGAGAACGAAGCCGTTACACTAGCTCTCGAACCCTCCATCTGCTCTAACCAGCGATGTACGTGAGTTTCAGGATAGATCGGTCACCCACTCTACCAGTGACCACGCCCGATTCTGCTTAACTTCGGTGTTCGAGTGGGAACCGGTTTAACTATCTCGGCTACATCGCTGGCTGGTAGGAGATTCGGGTTCGAACCCCGATGGGTATAGATTTTTAAGTTCTGAATTGAATTAAATATTAACAATTCCACCTACGGGAGTGTTTCCCGACTAATTTAATCGAGAGATAAACCTTCGTTCATACCTGCATAAGGTATGTTATAATTAATGTTTTTTTGGTCAGTTCTTAGGAAAAAGATTTTCTTTGCTTTACTGTTCTATCCATTCAGATCTATAATGCAACTTCAATTCAGAAGTTATTAGTTATCGTCACGGTGGTCTAGTTGGCTAAGGCGCCTACCTGGAATGTGGCAGACTCGGGTTCGAGCCCCGGTCGGGATGGATTTTTTACCATCTGAATTGTATTAAGTATTACCAGTATCTTACGTCTTCGTTTTCTTCTATATTGGCATAAAAGAGTGTTTAATTAAAATAAATTATTAATAAGAAGGGTTTTTAATTTTCGTGGTGTGAGTGAATGAGATTGCCGTCCGCGGTGGCTCATTCGATTAGGTCGCGGGTCCAAAGCGTATTGCACTTAGGGAATCGGGTTTGAAACCAGTTTTAAGGTCTGGGTTTTTGTAATTGTCATCCTGCCTCTTACTAGTATCACACCTCGTCGTCTCTAATTGCAATAATAGAACGTCTGGCAACAAAAGTCAATACTTCGTTAACTTTTCTGTATGAAAGAGTGCCTTAATTTAACAAAAAATGTATTTGTTTTTGGTTTTTTTTGTGGGACAAAACCTCATTATTGGCCATTATATGTCGTTTTTTGACAATGGTGTGGACAGCACAGCTAGCGCAAAATTAAATTTTGAGAATCGGTTTTCTGGATGAAGTTTCTTAACACCTTTAGCTTCTACTTCAGGTACAAGGACAAAATATATAGATTCTGATAATATAGTTGGTGTACGATTATTTTTGTCAAACGGTCCAATACGAGTTTTTTCGAGTTTTGTATCGTCTGGCAAAAAAAAATCGTTAACCAACTATTATAAACTAAAACTAAAAACTATAAACTAAAAATCTGGAAGGTGATTGCTATATAATATCATCCACTTTCAATTTGATAGTAAATACCCTATGTTTTAGATGTCCGCAGCCAGCAGTTTGCCCAGCTCCGAAGTCCTCAAAGAGGTACAAAAAACACTAGACCTGCTCAAGGAGGGTGAAACAAAAATTGTCCTAAAAGATGATAAAAGGGACGTCGTGGTTATGTTGGGAGTTACGGGCTCCGGCAAAAGCACGCTGACCCAATTCATCGCTGGGGACAGCGAGTCACTGACAGCAGAAAGAAATAACGGTATTATGTTGATCAAAGACAAAGACATGAAAAGAATCGGAGGGACATCCATCAACTCTAAAACCATATACCCCGAGTTGGTGACCGAGCCCAAGACGAAGACGGCTTTCTATGACTGTCCAGGTTTCAGTGACACGCGCAATGCTTCCTTTGACATCGCGGCCAATTACTTCATCAAGAAGGTATTGGATCACGCACTCCGTGTTAAATTGGTATTCACAGTTTCACAATCCATGATTGATCTCAGCATGATCGCGAAGGGTTTATAAATTTACTTCGCCATGCTTGCAGACTGGTGACAAATGTAGACAAGTTTCAAAACAGCATCTCTATTGTGGTTACCAAGGTAGAAAATAAATATGATGATGAGCACGATGATCGTGAAAATCCGTTTTTTAAAGACGAGGTTGAAATTGAACATCTTGCAAATTCCATGAGCCACGTCAAAGTATTACTCCAAGATCCAAATAATCCTTTGGACGGTAACGTTGAGAAATTAAGTAAGTGTGCCATTAAACTTCTCGATATATTTACACTGAAAAGTGGAGAAAAGTACACGAGAATAGGTATCTTTAGACGACCTGCGAAAGAAGGGCCGTTAAGTAAAAGCCCTTTACTCCAGAAGGGAAAACAAAACATTGAATCCATCTTGTATGCCCACACAAAGTACACAGCCAAAGATGAAGCAGACTTTCAATATTCAATAAAGGACAATTCTATTATTTATATAACTGATTATTTGAATCGAAAATTAAATGATAAAATTGTGGCGTCGTTGACAACCCTGGCAAAGACCATCGAGACAAAGTTTGTAAGAGAATATGTTCGTTCTGAGGACTTGTACGCTTTCCAGTCTCAATTAGAAGCTGTATCCAAAAGTTTAACATCAATAACACAGATTATCAAATTTAACAACCTAATGGAATTTATTGGAGAAATCGAAAGGAATCTGGAAAGTTTAAGCGTCAATGAAGAGAGAATATTAAAAGACGTTAAGACTGAATTAAATTACCTAGAATTTTTCAAATGTTTTTCAAAAAAAGAAAGTGAATATTTTAGTATTCTCCAGGTGTCAGTAGGTTTCACTGAAGCAAGTGAGTTCATTACTAGCTTAAACAATTGGTTGCTAGTTCTGTTGGATCTGTACGACAAACACTCAAATTATCAAATACAAACGCCCAAGAAAAAGTATAGTATGAAAGATTGGCCGGATAGTAAGAGAAATGTGTTCAACTTTGATAAAAGCAACGTGCACATGTTTCTAAAAGACATCGCCCAACATAATGATTCAGAATCGTGGACGACGAACGTGCTCAGAGCATTGCTCTGAGAGACCTGAACAATGTCATGAACCTAGCGTACAGTCAATACGCTACCTCGTGTGAACAGTTCCTGGAGACGTCCTTGAAAGAATTGGCCAAGGAAATCAAGCAGCAGTATTTCACCAAAGGCGAGAAGGACGTCACTGGTTTCGTAGGCATGCGTGGTTTACACCAGACGATACAGCGTTCCTCTGCTTCACTAGAACGACTTATCAAAACTAATTTTACAACTGCAAATGAATTTAAGGTTGCAATGGAGAAAACTCTAAAAGAGATGGGAATATCCGGACAAAATTCTTTAATACACATTCAACACCTTATTACTCACGCGGACCTTTACCAAAACTTCAGGAGTGGCAATATACACAATGCTAAGCCAGAAGTATGGACTAGTCTACTGAAGCCTGCGCATGAGTACATCAGTAAACTAGAGGGCTGGTACGAGTATATTCTAAATGTCCAAGATGAACTTACGAAAATGTCAGTGAAAATAAACACTTGTCACAAAAACGTGAAACAAGAAACGCAAAAAGTGGTAAATGAAGTAAATATGCCTATGTTTTTAATGAAATTAAAAGAATTTGTACCCTTTAAAAACGAAGGCATTTTAACTGATAAAAGTTTATCCGAGGTTGTAGTGAGAGGCCTCAATAGTGTTGTGAATTTCGCATCTCATCTTGCTACGTCCTACGATAATGAAATTATCTCTGAGCTAGCGAAGCTCTCTAATGAAATAGAGGCGCAGTTTAGCAAACAGTGTAAAAATTCTAATGACATGCGTTCGTTACGAAAGGACTTAGATGCAGGATACAATTCTTTGCGGAAGTTGATTGAAAATAAGTTTTCTAACGCGGATGAATTTATCAACGAACTGTCTAATGTCATAAAAGATATGAAAGTCGTGTTCGATCCAGACACGATGTCACAGATATCGAATAGAATTAAGACTTTTTTATTGTTGGAAAAGCTTTCAAGTGACGAAACGATACCTTTTAATCCCAGTAAATGGTTAAACGCACTCTCTCCTTCCAATAACTATTTACTAATCATCTCAATTGGTACACTTTGTTGCCAGATCTATACGATAAGCTCTCCGAGTATTCGTTTCAGAAAGACACAAGTAAATACGATGTCCACGACGTAAGTGATTGGGGTGTTGGAAGTTCCAAAAAGGGGCATTAATGTAAATAGTCAAAACATCAACACATTTTTAGAAAAAGTCAAGAATCTTAAACTTGAGGGTTTTGAAGTGATCAAAACTGACCATATTGACGAAATAGTTTACCGGGATTTAAATATTATCCTGGAACAAACATTGCAACACGACACGATATCATCCGAAATTAACGGTCGCTTGACTATTAAAGGCAAATTTGTCGTGCTTAGCCATTATCAGCAAGAATTTCAACGGGCAAAATACAATTCAATAGAAGTATTTGCATTAAATAGAATATTTATAGATGTAGATATCAAAAGAATTGGTGAGGAGTTTCAACTTACAATTATCGCCCCTACTTGGGATGTCCAAGGAGATCGTAAGATTACGTTAGATGGAGTGTCTGCGAAGAATATTTATCTGTATAATGGTGCACAGCAAGGAGAGGACGGAAAGCCAGGGTTGCCAGGTGGAAACGGGGGAAGTTTCCTGGGGATAGGTCAAAACTTTCTGCGTGGGACAAGCTTGTCCGTGTCTTCGAGTGGCGGTGTGGGGGGCAACGGTCAAGACGGCGGTGATGGGGCTCCTTTTACAGAGGAATTTGATGGTGAATTCGCGATAAGAAGTATTTGCGACAGATCATTTAAGCGTTACACCTATACCTTGGCTCGTGATTTTCAACGCTTTTTTTTTATTCAACGTGATTATCATATATACCCAGTGAAGACTGGCTGGTTGGGGGATGCTGGTAGTGGTGGGATGGGAGGTGCTGGAGGTAATGCAGGAAGAATTCAAATAGTAACATTAGGAACGGAGTCGGGTGTTATCACAAATACTGTAGGTGGGAGCTCGGGCTCGGGGGGACGCGGTGGAACTGGTGGAAAAGGGGGAATGGAGAGATGGTACTACTATTCCATTGCCAATCCTTTGACCCAACATTGCAGGTTAGAATCAAGACACCATGTCGATGATAAAAAACTTGAAAACGGCCGAGACGGTTTTTGGAACTGGAATACTATAAATAGGATTATGCCAAACACCCCTCTGGATCTGTCAACAACTAGCTACAGAAATATATTCAAAAGCTATTCGGAGCAACATATGGGTAAGGATATGACGTTATCACCACTTAAATCTTTTTATGGGAAATTATAAATAGAATAAAAATGAAAGTTTGTTATCAGAAGTGCAAGGAAATTATTGGTTTTGTTCAATATGTTTGCAGGTGAAGTTTTAAATTGCTTGAAACTCCTTGGATTATGTGATATCCAAATTTGCAATGACAAATGAAAAAAATTGTTTCAAATAACTCTGAGTACAGCTTTAAATCAACTAAGGGAGGTTTTTATATCTTGTCAATAAAAGGCTGTCACAATCATGAAGATCTGTGTCAACAGTAACAGCAGAGTCAACAGTGTTGGTATTTCTTGTGTGGCTTGTTGGTCTTATAGTTAGCGTATCTGCTTCCAATGCAGAAAGTCCATGGTACGATTCCCGCTTTAGGCAGAAGTCCTATAACAACAAGGCAAATAATAAATTCTACGGATGCTCCGAAACAGCCTTGTTGATTATGGCACTGTCTGCGGGTGAAATCGTGTCCATCTTGATTGATCGGTATATGCCGGTCTCTAGTTGGTTGTTGTTCGCTCGTCTATAATGCGGCGCCTACAGGGTTGGCTTGGCCGGCTTAAAATTATATTGTACGTACCCCACTGAAAATAATTTCTGTTACTCAGTAATTGGACTCTAAACACTATTTTTTTTAAATTTGTATTGCTAGGTTATAGGTTTAAACCTTATGTTCAGTAAAATTTGTGTTTAATAGCGTTTAAATCAATGTCTACCTAAAATTTTCAAAAACCTATAACGCTTAAATTGCGTACAAGCACCAGCGCTAGACAACCGATTCAATTTCGTTCTACAACAGCGATCTTTTATCCGCGAATTTGTATCTCTAGTGAGTAGAGGTCATGTGTGTTGTTTTGTTTTAAAAGAGTTTATTTTTCATTAATTATGTATCGTTAATAAAACATTTTAAGTATCTAAAATCCTGAGCTATATATTACGAATCTGATACAGATAAATACCATATGCACTGAAACTCGGGTAGAACCATTGGGAAACACTCCCATAGGTGCCATAGATGTCCATATCATAATTACGTTTCCTATATCCAAACGTAAAATATGTTGAGAAATAGCAGTCCCATCTACTTTCGAGTCCCTTACATAGAAGCTTTTAGAAGTCCAGTATGCCCTTTCTTAAGTTTGCTTTGAATTTTATATTTGACTATTTTACACGAAAAAATCGTTTATATAAATAGCTTCGAAACTAATGAAAAACATTAACGGTACCTCTAATGTCAATCTCTTTGTGGTTTATTGTTCAAATGCCTTGGAGAAGTCTATGCACATTGTTGATACATAAAGTTCTTATGTACTTATTTCCTTTTGGAACCCAATTGGTTTTTAGATATATATTAACTATAATATCTAAGCTATTTGTGAGACATGTGTATGACGTTCCATGATTTTTATCTTACCACTTACACTGGCTCCAAATAATGAGAGAAATAGCTTCGCTATTAGAATAGAAGATATGGATGAAAACAAATGACAAAGATATCGATGAAGTTCCACCTCGACTCACCGCCGCGCCACCAGCGCCACTGAAAACATCCTTCTAATCGACAAAGAAGTTCCAGTGAAATTTCTTTACCTACTTTGGTCCAATTCCACGACGCAAAGGAACATCAATGCGATCTAGCGGATAAAGGGGGCAGCTTCTCATTTGTGTTAGTTTTTAAACTACTAGCGCAAACACGACAGCAATAGCTAGAGAAGACAGTGACCTTCTAGATTAGCACCTTCTTTTTTAACACTTTGCATCTATAGTTGGCTTTGTACATGAATGGTGTCGACAGTGAAAATAATTATTGGATTGATGACGTTCGAGTTTTTCTAATTAGCAATTATTTCTTTCTTTAGAATCAAATGAAACCAAGTTACTAAACTAGGGAAACGCCAAAGTCGTTGTTAGACGAGTTAGTGAGCCATGTGTAGAGTACCCGGTAACATTCCTTTTCTTCCCCCTACCTTAGGCCTCCCTAGCCTAGCATAGGCTATAGTGGAGCATTATGGCCCAAACTATGACCTAAACTTAAATACCCTACGAGTATTATAATCAAACTTAAATGCAAATGTTCCCGCGTACTCAACACATGACTCTCTCACTCGTCTAACAGCGACTTTTTAACATTCCTTTTCTTCCCCCTACCTTAGGCATCCCTAGCCTATCATAGGCTACAGTGGAGCATTATGGCCTAAACTATGACCTAAACTTAAATACCCTATTATTTTTACGAATATTATAATCAAACTTAAATGCAAATGTTCCCGCGTACTCAACACATGACTCTCTCACTCGTCTTACAACGACTTTGGCGTTTCGCTAGTCGAGTTGGCTAAAGCGCCCTTATAGCCGAAATGTGGGAGACGTGGGTTCAATAGTCGGGAAAGATTTTGTAATTACTGGATTGTATTTTTTAAATTATTTAACATGTTTTGAAATGTATATAACGCAGTGTAGTCCATCATCTGTGACAATACTATGGAAAACATAGCCAGTACGAAATACGTGAAAATATTGCAAGGTTTACTCAATCTACGAGTGGAATTTGGGGGTACCTTGACGTCCAACATTCGAATAACCTTGGACACGGCATTTCACAGCCAGTTAAATAACAAACAAAAAATATTATTTCAAAATGAAAATCATTGTCGTTAAAATAATTCCTATACATTTTAACGTATTTTTCAGTTTTTTATTTCTTGCAGGTTTAAATCGCAACAGATGGTGCTCATTTTGTTAGCAGTTCTAAGTTACCTAGTCACGGATGTCTGTTTAAAATTTCAGCTCAATCTATTTGGCCGTTCGGCCGTATGAGCCCGGACAAACAGACAGACAGACAGACATTTAACATACAGACAATGCTCACGGCCAAGGCCCGATCGAGTATAGCGTTAGGAAAGACTACGTTCGCTACGCTCACTCGTCTAAAGATAACAAAAACAAAATATTAAATAAATTACTTTCTTCAAAGTCAAGCAGTTTGGTCCCTAGTCTAGATTACACATGAAACCATATAAGGTATACAAGATCCACGGGATAATATAGCTAGCCATTACGATCATTATGGAGTGGCTATGTAGCCTATAGCTCTGCTGGTGTCTGGTGATGAGTGATGACTAGAACTTAAAGAAACGCAAAAAGCGCTATCTGGATCTTCTTCGCATTGCGGATTGTTGAATGGCTAGATTTTTGTTTAAATTAATAATAAATTGTATTTAGAGTCTACCCACTCAGTTGTATAACTTGTTGTTTGTTTTAATTGTTACCGCCGCCTGTGTAACCTTGGGAAGTATACTTGTTCTGTCCAGTACTTCAACAGGAAGAAGCCTTGTCTTGTGACGTCACGTCTTTGCTTGTACGGTAGGGCGATAATTGGATGAGCGAAGCGAAGAAATTCACTTACCCAGTGAAAAACAGCTGGGATATTTTTTTTAATTTTTATGTTTCATCGCTCTTTACCGGACAAACGGCATATGCGATCTTAATGAAAATTGGAGGGGACCTTCGAAATCTCTGAACTTAGATCTTACACGTTTTTGGGTAGAATCGAAGAAAGATATTCCTCACGAATATCGTACTTTGACGAATTTTTTCGATTTTGAATGCGATATTTTCGTGATATTTGGCCCGCGACCGGGCAAACGGCTACTCCGATCATGATTAAACTTTATGAAAACGTTCAAAATCACTGAACCTAGAAACAACGTCATGATTTCAGAAACAACCAAATAAATAATTTGCATAAAAATCGTACCATTAGGGCAATGATAATCAACCATAAAAGCTCATCCTTCAACGCGACTGGAAAAAATGTTCGCGAAGCGGCCTAGTTAGAAAATATGTGGTTGCTTATTTTTTATATAAACTTGTCGCTTATCAGAATGTTTATATTATTATTTTGTACTACACTATCTCTTATCGAAAGTGTCAGATTCGAAAGAGGCCTAGATGCTCGGATGGGATCTAAGATCTAAACAAGATTACGTTGAAAGGGCTGGATAGTTAGCATTGACTAGATTAATAGTTAATATTAAAAAAAATACATTATAAAAAATAAATTTACTATTTACTCACTTATTAATCCATGTCCTTGCTGATGTTGTTCCTGTTCCTGATGAATCAATGCATTAAATCAAATTTCACCATTTAGAAGGCTAAGTGGTGAGGAACTCCAAGTGAAACTTGCTACAATAATGTATAAAAATGTAATAAGTGCCTATTGAACATGTACCTGGCAATTAGTAAGTTAAAACCAGTGTCTCTGCTTGCATGACTTAGCTCAGCTTAAAGGTGGGCTGTACTCAAGGATCCGAGAATTTTCTTAAGAATGGCAATGTAAAAACGAGAATGCCGAAAACCCCATCCAAAACGGATAAGAACTCGCGAAACGACAGCGCGTTGAAGTTCTGGGGTGGCCGTCCGTGACGTCACCGCTCCCACTCACCCAGTGGTCGCAGCCCGCGGACCTCATGCTGTCTGACCGGACTGTGCTACGGGGAACAACAACATATTTCCTTTATATATGTTTGGGCGTTATAGGGGTAGCAGTGCGAAGTGACCATCCTTCTAATTCAATGTAAAACGTGTGTACATACTGTAGTTATATTGAAGCGGTTTTTTTAAAATTATTATTCTTATTGACTAAATGCCAGGCGGCAGTGTTGTGATTTTGTGCTAAAACGTATTATTGTGTATTGTATTGCTAGATAACCCCATGATTATGAATATAAACACGCGTCAATATGACTATATGTTGTGTATTCGGGTGCAGTAATCAGCCAGGAAAATCAGTGATCGTCGATGGAAAGAAAGTTAGTTTTCAGTTTCCAAATCGTGATAGATCGCCGATTCGTCATAAATCTTGCTTGAAGAAAATTAATTGCGTGGGGTTTACACCTAGTAAATATTCAGTTGTGTGCTTCCAACTTTTCTGACGAAGACTTTGAAATATCATCTAATTTATTAAAAAAAATCAGTTTGGCATGCCGCATATTAGGCTCAATTTCGAATCCCGTGTTAAAAAAGGATTCAAAACCGTCAATAAAATTAAAAGGGGGAGATTCATCGTTTCAACATGTCACAAAAAAGCGCCGAGTGGGACTTAGTATTTGTACCTAAGAAGAAAGATAGTGAGCGATGCTGTCACAGAAAGCGAGAGTTTTGAAACAGAGTTACAATGTATTTATTATTAGTATTGTAGTTGGTAGTTATTAGTATTGTATAGCCCGAGATAAAAATTCATGTCGGCACAACTGTGTTGAACGAGAATTCCATCCAGGAAATAGAAATTCAACGTGAATTAATCGGTTATGACTGTCGTTGATAGACAATCGAAGATGACTCCTCTGTGGATAATGATAAAGATGTGGATGGATATCTTCATAGTGTTCTTCCTCAGAGTGCATTACTGCATGACGACTATGTGTCATCTAGTTACGACCAAGGTCCTCTAGATCTCCGCCACCTGGCGGAGGCTCGTCTAACTCGCTCGTGTGGCCACGAAGTTAGGTCGTCGCAACCCGTTCCACAATGTATAGCAGCCATTACGGTGATTTGCACGAGAAATAGAGGGAATTTTAAAAAGCAAAGTGAACATCTACTTATAGCGCGCCCTAAAACTTGACCATAAAATGACGATGTAGAGGCCAGAAAAGATTCGCGTGCATTTTGAGATAATAAAAGTGACAACCCAATAATAATGAAGCTAGTAATTTGTTGCAATGTAATTTAATAAAATGAAATAATTTTAAATACACTTTGTTATAACTTTGGGTTTGTTATAGTGTGATGTGTAGGATATCCACGAGCAATTTTTCTTGCGATTTTAAAAATTTATTTCTTTCATGTCACTACACTGAAGAAAAAAATCGGGAATGTGTTTTTTCTTTTGTCTTTTTTTTTGTACTTTTGTCTGTCTGTTAACACAATTCCGGCTATACCAATACTTCTATTGCGATGAAATTTTATGGAGGCCTTCGAAATCTCTGAACTTAGAACTGCCACTTTTTTGAGCGCAATCGAATTTTTTTTCTCAAAAAAATCGCAATTTTACGATTTTTTCGATTTTTAAAAAAATTCTTCGACTTATAACACCTACATGTTTTATCCGATTGTAATGATTTTTTCACAGAATCTTAATTTGTTGAATTAATATATTCTTGTGAAATTTTAGTGTAATCGAAAAATTATTTCTCATGAAAATCGCAAATTTATGATTTTTTTATTTTTAAAACATTCTTCGACATATAACACCTATACATGCTTTATCCGATTGTAATGATTTTTTCACAGAACCTTAATTTTATGGATTTATATATTCTTGTGAAATTTGAGCGCAATCAAACAATTATTTCTCATAATAATTGCAATTTTACGATTTAAACAGCGTTTTGATAAAAATGCCAAGGCTCTTACAATTTTAATTTATTTTTTAAAGTGAAAGGTGTTTTAGATTAAAAAAACAATACATCTAAACATTCACAAGACGGATTTTATAATTTTCGTTTTGTTTGATAAATATGATTTTTTTCCTTTGCATTGTTGGAAATGTATGTTTTTTTTAACAAATCTATATTTCCCATATTTTAATTAAAAAACCATAAATCTCATCAAAAAAGTGTCTGGTGAATTTGTCAGAATAAGACTTGTGAGCCATTAAAAAATAAATTATCCTTTTATCTTAAAAACTGTAAGCTAGAAGTAGGAAAAATGTTAGCAAATGTGCTAGAATAAAAGTTTTGAGAGAATAGCATTTAATGTTTATTTATGTTGTTTTTTGGTAAATTTGAGTACAACATAGCCTAAAGGCTCAGTTTATTTATTAAACATGAATTCACTGGGCCTTTATAACCTGTTAATCTAGGCTTCTTTAAAATTGACTAAAATTGTTATGAATAACACTCTATACAGCCCTAGATTAGGCCTAATATAAGAACTGGTAAGCCATTTTCCCATGTAAAATAGCATACAGCGCTAAAGAAAAAATTCATTTAATGCTTTTAGCATTATATCAATACTAAATAAATTTATGTATTCAATAAATAAAAAAGTAAACTTAAAAAGAAATTAAAACAATAATAATGTAAAATTGCCGTTTTTTCATTCATTTTCAGTGAAATACCCCTTAAACAATTACGCTCATCCAACAACGCGCCTGAAAAAGTGTTTGCGAAGCTTCCTAGTTTATTACCAACATTGCTTGTGCCCAAAGCAACATAATATGTGATGATAATAGTGTACACAAATAATCATAAAAACACTAGTAAATGACGGTATTTTTCAAGGTGGCGTGTGAAAAATTCCGAGAAATGCTCGTTTTAATGGAAAACGACGATATGTACAAACATAACCACTATATAACGTTATAGTGGCATTCACCCTTATTACAATCATGGTATTCAACCTCGTTGACAACCTCCATTTTTTTTTCTTTTACATATTTAGCTCATTCATATACAAAGTGCGTGAAAAAGTACTATATGTTCGGGAAATGCTCGTTTTAAGGGAAAACGACGAGATGTCCAAACAAAACCACTATATGACGTTATAGTGGCATTCATCCTGATCACTTACATGGTATTCAACCTCGTTGGCAACCTCCTGTTTTTTAGGTAATCAACTCATTAGTATACAAAGTGCGTGAAAAAGTACAACATTCCCGGGAAAAGCTCGGTTTAAAGGAAAACGACGACATGTCCACGCATAATCACTATATGACGTTATAGAGGCATTCATCCTGATTACTAACGTGGTATTGAAAGTCGTTGACAACCTCCAGTTTTGTAGGTAATTAACTCACTAGTATGCAAAGTGCGTGAAATAGTACTAGTTACTACATTCCCGCTCTAGAATTAATCACCAAGATGGCTTCTAATTCGCTGCTGCGACGACCTAACCTAGAGAGTTAGACGATCCTCCGCCAGGTGGCGGAGATCTAGGGGACCTTGGTTACGACGACGTACCATCTAGTGATGACGACTTGTTATCTATAGTATTTTCCACATTGAGAAGCAAAGTACCAAATTGGCTAATATATTCATTGGGTTGTCAAGACAGATTTGAGATCTTGTGTTAAAACGTCACTCACTGATGCAGACTGGAAGGGATGAGCAGTAATTTGTCGCCAGCCTCCCGGTCAGTTGTCCTGGCAAACCGGGTGGCTAAGCGATCAGTATACCCTTGGTTCAGTGTGACAGTGTTGAGACTGCATTGTTCAGGAGAAATTAATTTCGAACATACTGTAAACGAGTTACTTATCTTTTCCTATTAAAGAGAAAAATAGAAGGGTTGGCCTGTGGTGGTCAACCCAAGTGAATTCGAAGATCACCGTTTTCGTGTTGATTGACAGGTAGGCCAATAAATGTCGCACTCCCGCAGTGCTGAGTGGCTTTGACTGTGTGTGCCGCACTTTGTTTCTCAAGGTGGAAAATACTATAGTGATGTCAACGTTCCTAGTTCATTGTATCACTCATGCATTTCAAAGCAAATCAAAGCGTAACGCAAGACTGAATACTCCAATTCACATCTTCCCCATTTCCGTTTCCCCACCCACGCAGAAAGAGTTAGTAATGAAATCAACAACTTTCATACACTGTATAACATGACGTGTATATATTAGTTTATTGGTGCAATATATCTTTCAACTGTCCAAAATGATTGGTCACAGTTAATGGGGGTTAAGGGGTTGGGGGCTCAACAATGACCGTTTTACACAATAAGACACCAAAGTTATTTTCTGGAGTCTTCTGTACTGCATCATAAACTTTCACCACGCAGTCAGTACGATAGTGTTTTGTGAGTGTGGTGGCCGTTATTCAACCCTATCATTTTGAGCGTCGACGTTTTGATAGAAGGGAGAATAAACCAAAAAAATCACTTATAGGCAGATCAGGGAATATTGATTGGTGTAATTGTGGGGAGTGCGTAATAACGTTGATAGACGAAACTAGTGTGTATTCACTGTGTTGTAGTGACAGTAAAGTAATAAGGGAACATCGGGGCAGTGCTGACTGTATCACAGAACATATTATTTTTTTAAAGTGTTGTGTTAAATCTTGATACACTGAAGACAGCAAATCACTTATTAGCTTCGCATGCGCCTGATAGCCAATTAGTAATTCTAAACGAATCATTTCATAATACATGATATCGCTACGTTGCTCACCAACAATTTGTTTACTGGATGAATTCGTGGTCAACATTTGGCAAAAAGAAAAGGAAGGTTATTTATTGGGACACCCATCGTGTGTTGTGAACTGTATTCGCGCGAAAGGTACCCAGAATCAACAGGGTTCAAAGTTGGTTTTAAAGCAGCTGACGGTTACGAGCCTGAGTATTTTGAATAACTTCTTCATTGGTGAGTTATTTGAGTTTATTATTTTGTTATTATGGTGGTTATTTAGTATTACTATTATTGGGGTAGTGAGTCCGGCGAAAGCACGGGCTTGAGCGAGGCCGTCGCTAACTCACTTCGTTCTCGGCTTGAGCCATGCACGCATGGTGTGTAGTTGGCTGCAGCCAGCGACCCGCGGCCGTCGAGACTAGGGAGCGGTGACGTAGGCACCCCCACCCCTCCAACTTTGAGGCGGGCTAGCTCTTGAACGGCTCATGCGTTTGAGCTCGGGTTTTTACTAGGGTTATCGAAATCGTGTCAAAAATGTGTTTGATACATAAAAACGCGTTTTTGAAATTTGCCCCACTTTAACTACAGCCCACCTTTAAGTAAAGTTCTACAGAGCAATTCAAAGTCACATTGAGAATGTCTGTTTCAAATACGGTCACTTCTTCTAACTCTACTTTCTTGGGAATGATCCATCTCAAGGATGAATTGAATTCGTAATCAGGAGTGTGATCTAGGCGATTTTGCATTTATTTGACTGACTGGAATACTTACATATACTCAAACCGTGTCTTACTTGGCCCAGTACCTGAGCGAGACCCTTTTATTTCCTATGGATTATCCATTGACCGCAAGCCGGAGCGGATGTAATTAAAAGAAGGGTCGCTCAGGTACTGGACCAAGTAAGACACGGTTTGAGTATACATTCATGTAGTATGCCTGCTGTAGGGTATAGGGAACCGTCACGTGACGTCACAGCTAGTAGTCATGTGGCCTCGAATCATACTGATGGACAAGCAGCCTCATTTCGCAAGTTGACGTCTGAAGAACGGCGCAACAAATATCACGCCCTTACTTTTATTATATTCATTATTTGGACAAAACTTAAGAGGAATAATATTTAGCAAACATATCATTCCTTCTAATAGCAATTATTTCGATTTTTTACACAGCCGTTAGCTTGTTATAACAATGTACGCATAATAAATGTCAAAATTATCAACGACTATAAGTATTCTCAACTTTAATTGACAAAAAAACTACTGGTTGGATTTCGCCAAGAATTCTTTCTAATATATATCTAACTATTTAGACAAGAAATAAATTAACTATCTAGATACAAAAAGCGCTGAACGAAAATTTGCGGCATAGTGTGCAGTTTTTCAAGGCTCATCCGCACGTCAAAAGTGCGTATTTTTTTTGTGAAAACACAATACCCTGCATATTACCAGTGTTGGGTAAGATACTTTTTTTTAAGAATCTAGGTATAGGTAAAGATACTTTGGTTGAAATGTATCTAGATACAGGTAAAGATACATTTTTTAAAATTTATCTAGGTAAAGATACAAGATACTTACAAAAAGTATCTGTAGATACAAGGTACTTTTTAAAACGGAACTATAGGAACATAGGATTATTATCCAGGAATAGGATGACCGGAGGTCATTAGTGAAAATATGTTAAAAAATTTAACTATTGAAACAACACTGTACTGCCATTATTCCTTGTATTCGACAAGGCTTCCGTTTAGGTTTGTTTGTGAATGTTATTTTAATCCTTACCTACTTTACTTATAATTTTCCATAATTTATATTTACGATCCAAAACGATGGTACCGATTGGTACGTATATAATCTGTACCATTGATTAAAGAAAGCTATCTCAAGAAATCGATTAAATTTAAGATTTATGCATTTATAAGAATTTATTTAGAATTTTATTACCGCCTCTGGATCATGTAGAGAATTTGGCCTAGAGATCGTAAAAGGCGAGAAAAGAGGAAAAATCCATCTAGGAAACATCAGCTAGTATGTACGGAAGTATTTTACTTTCCAAAACTAGAGGCGAACTCTTGCCAGCAGCATGAAAAACTTCCCCCATATCCTCTAGGCTAGAGTGGAGCATTATGATATAACGGTTGTGACCAAATGAACAAATTAACGAAATCTAGAATTTTTTAACATGTGCATATTAAAATTTAATTAATTTGACAGAAAGTATCTTGTATCTTTGTATCTGAACTTGCTGCAGATACACAAAAAATAGTATCTAGATACAAGTGCAGGTACAATTTTTTATTTGTTTCTAGGTATAGGTAATGGTACACACAATGTATCTAGATACAGTATCTAGATACATGTATCAAGGTACTCCCTAACACTGCATATTACCCTATGCTGTAAATTTTCGACCAGTGCACTTTCTATCTAGAAAGATAATTTATTTCTTGTCTAAACAGTCCGATGCATATATCAGGTAAATCATTTTAGTATCAAAGAATAGGACATATTTGTGCTCTGATGTTACTTTAATATTCGTTAATGATCCTTTATATGAAATTAGTGGCAAACTTGTCATTTAACTGCAAATTACGAGAGTCCATTTTTGACCCGACAATATTGAGAAGTCTTAAAAATTTTACGATTTTAGAACCATCCCAAAAAATGTGTCTAATTTAATTGGGGATTGTCTGTAGATACTAAAACAGTCATAGGTTCCTCTCTAACATCGCTTTTAAGGGACTGAGAAGCCGTTTAGAAAAATATCGTGCATATCAGATAGTCCATTTTAGTATCGAAGTATGGAACATATTTAGGTTCTGTTGTAATTTTTATGTTCGTGAATCATCCACGATAACAAACAAACAACCAACTGTTCCATTTTTTACAGGACAATTTTGAAAAGTCTGTAGTAATTAGCACAACCATCGAGCGCTTAAATCAAAATTTTTGTTGAGTTCACGATATCGTATGACAGTGTCCAAACAAAATACATGATGACGTAGACTGTCTATGAACTTATTATCCTAGGTCTAGACCCAAGCCGGGTTCATATAACTTAGGTCTAGGCCCTCAGACATACCTTGACGCACGTTTCCTCGTTTTTTTATTTCTTTATTTCAGTCCACTGATATATGCATTGCATATATATGGGACAAACACAAATTACAAATAATAACAAAAAATACAAGTACAATTAATACAGATTATGGTAATTACAATATACTACAAAATATCAATAACAATGCTGATGCATTTTGTTATTATACATAATAAATAAGATAATATTACATGAATACAGTTTACAATTTTTTAAATCATAGCCAAAGTGAAGAGAGAAAAAAAGTGGTGTGAGAGAAGTGTGAAAATAATAATTTAAATTGTCCAATGGTCATCTAGGAATTCTCTAAATGAGTAATATGCTTTATTTATAAGGAATTCTTTCAATTTGTGCTTTAAAGAGTGTTAGTGAGTTGGAATATTTAATTGAAGCTGGTAATTTATTAAATATTGTACTACAAACGTGAGTCGGGCTTTTGTCAAAGAAAGTGTGGCTAGATTTTGGTATGAAAATGTAAGTATTATATCCAGTAAAATGGGAATGGTGGGCATTATTTAATGGAAAATGGTCAGGATTGGAATATACAAAAGTTACTGCAGAGATAATTAGCGTACATGATAGTGTGAGGATACGTAAATTTGTGAAATTTGTTGTTTGTTGATTACGAACACACAATAATATAGCAAATAATCATCGTCTTCTTCTTCTTCTTCTTCTTCTTCTTCTTCTTCTTCTTCTTCTTCTTCTTCTTCTTCTTCTTCTTCTTCTTCTTCTTCTTCTTCTTCTTCTTCTTCTTCTTCTTCGTAAACGAATTATTCCATTGCTCCTAAGAAGGCGGACCACCTTCTTATGATGCCTGTGTACTATGATTCCAATGTTTTTGTTGTTTCACGAAGCAAACCTCCACCTAAGGGGGCAGGCCCAGCAGAGCGCCATAGAGCGCCGAACACAGAAGTTGGATTAAACCAACTTTCAGCGCCGTTTCATCAAGATCGGTCAAAACAACAACTTCCGGCCTCGGGCGCTCTCCGACGTGTAGGTAGTGAACGCTAGGTGTTAGGCGGAAGATAGGGAATTCATCCGGGTACTCATCACATGGCTCAATCACTCTTCTAACAACGACTTTATCGTTTTCCTAGTTATCTATACCAAAACTAAACTAGGAAAACGCTTAAGTCCCGCCGCGTTGTTGGATGAGCGTAATTGGTGCATTGAGCTGCCATGTGTTATGCGGATTTTCTGTTCTGTGAAAAAATCATTACTAAGTTGGAAGATTTTTTTTTACATTATATAAAAACAAATAAAAATAAACTTTAATTATTAATTCTTTTAATTAATCGTAATTTTAAAAAGAAAAAAATCGTAAAATTTTGATTTTCATAAGAAATAATTATTTGATTGTGCTCAAATTTCATTATTTGATTGTGCTCAAATTTCACACGAATATACCGATTCATAAAATTAAGGTTCTGTTAAAAACACATTACAATCGGATAAAGCATGTAGGTGTTATAAGTCAAAGAATTGTTTTAAAAAGAAAAACCACGTAAAATTGCGATTTTCATGAGAAATAATTTTTTGATTGCGCTTAAATTTTCCTCGAATATATAAATTCATAAAATAAAGGTCCTGTGAAAAAATCATTACAATCGGACAAAGCGTGTAGGTATTATAAATCGAAGAAATTTTTTCAAAATCGAAAAAAATCGTAAAATTGCGATTTTTATGAGATTTTTTTTTTCGATTGCACTCAAAACGTGGCAGTTCTAAGTTCAGAGATTTCGAAGGTCTCAATAAAATTTCATCGCAATCGGAGTATCGGTTTAGCCGGAATCGTGCTAACAAACAGACAAAAATACAAAAAAAAAAAAAAACATTCCGGATTTTTTTCTCCAGTGTAGTGAAATGGAATCTTCGCTTCGCTCGCTACGCTCGCTACGCTCATCCAAAATAATGAGATATGATTTGTTGCGAACTATGAGGATAATATTAATTAATACAATTCAGAAGTTAAAAAATCCATCCCGATCGGGGCTCGAACCAGAGTCCCCCACATTCCAGGTAGGCCGACTTAGAAAACTACACCACCGAGACTGTAAATATTTTACTTCTGAATTGTAGTTGCATTATAGAACTGAATGTATGAAATTCAAAAGTTTAATAGTTTACCGTCTCTGTGGTCTATTTGGCTAATAAGGCGCCTACCCGGAATGTGGAAGACTCGGGTTCGAAACCCGATCGGGATGGATTTTTTAACTTCTGAATATATAAAAAATTAACAATTCCACCTAAGGGAGTGTTTAACGACCAACCAAATCGAGAAATGAACTATGAAGACTAGGCAATCGTTATTAATTTTAAACTTTAATATCGAGATCAAAGATGCATTATAAACATTCAGTATAACCATATTTTTACCAAAATATTTTAAAGTGGTGCCAACCAGCAATAAAAGGAATCAAATAACCTTTTGAAACAAACAATAGTTTTCGTAGAGAACTATTTGTTGCTGATCATCTGTGTTTCTTCTTGGGCCAACATTGTCGGTAGCTGGACCATGCAAACATACAGAGTTGAGGATGGGAGGTATGCATGAGGGCAGCATTAAATACGCTTGACGGTGATTTGACTATGAATCTCCATGATTAGGGAAGCGAAGTAGTATATATTGTTGAGTATAGGACATGTACTAACAATGGATAATACATTACAATAACAAAATCCAACCGTACAAAAAAATGTAGCAAAGGAAAATTAACTAATTAATTACATTTTTACTTAATAGTCTTTGATATGTCATTGTTTTCGACCTTCACTGGTACATACGTGACAAAACCGCTGGGCGAATGAAAGTGAATGAAAAGTGGAAAAGCAGAAGAAAAGCCATGGCTTAAACGACGATTGATTTTGAAAACAATTTGTATGCATTTTTTGCCATTAAAGATTTAAGAAAATTAATAAGTGAATCTGGTCTGATACTGTGCTCACCTGAATGCTGCGCTAGGAGGGGTGGGTGGGAGAGTGGGGAGGGTGGGGAGGGGAAGGGGGAGAACATAAACAATGTGTACATCACGCCCGGCGAGTTAGCTCTCGTTGCTCGAAACAAGATCTGGAGGAGGATTAGAAAATAAACATTTTAGTGTCGTCCTCACCATTTTGTGTGCAGTGCTAATCCCTCAATTTACAAACAGGCCGACTCATGTACCAATTATACCTTCGTCACAACTTTGGACCCACCACCAAGATAATGTATCTCGACGTTGCCAAATAGAAATCAAAACTAACAATGTGGTCCTGCGACCATTTTTACTTTTCTATTATATTGAATAGAGTGGATCCTCTGTATCGGCATCGATGTCTGAAGTCTGAGGCGCACGCCTAGCGAAATAAGGGGATGACAGGTTGACAAGACCACTTATTCCGCTCGAATGAAGAGCGGCGAAATAGGCACTGCACTCAAAATGGTGAGGACGACTCTACCAACTAGTTTCGTTGCCCGAGGCTTTATATTCGCTCCAACAAAAACCAGTATCTCGACATCTGTGGCATTGGAATCAGTTGGTGCGGAACGAGACTGCAACCATGATTGAGGTAAGTCCGGCGTCTTGCGCGCACCGTTCACAAACACAACAAGCACCAATCATCGCTCAGTGCTCGTTGGTCTTGTGGTTAGCGTCGCTGCTTTCATTGCAGATGTTCCAGGGTTTGATTCCCGCTCTGGGCAGAGTCTTTTAACTTCTCATTTGGAGTCCGTCAGTTCTTGGCTTAGGAATGTATAAACGGTGACTTTGGAGCCGTCCTAGCAACGAGGCACATAAATAATTGTAAGGATTGCTCCGAATCCGTGCTTCCGCGGGTGGAATCGTGTCCAGATTATTAGTGATAAGTCGGTGTTTCCAACTTTAATATGCCGGTCTCTAGTTGGTCATTGTTCGCCCGTCGATGGTGTCGGCGCCTACAGGATTGGCTTGGTTGGGTTTAAATTTAATGTCTTCCACTGCAAATCAGTTTTGTGACCGAGTGGGATGGAACCTAAATACGAATTTTGTGTTTAGTATTTTTATTTATTTATTGTTCTTTTAGTAACTAACATCCTACTCTTAATCCAATAACTAAGTCCGGTGGCGCGTAAGAGTCCAAGGCCATCGATTCACTTTCTTCCTCGCGTCTAAGGTTTTTGAACCATTTTTCTATCTTCTAACAAATTTTCCATTTTTAAAAACTTTTTTCTTGCTTAGCGTTTTGTATTTCCACATATTATACATTTCCTCTTCCCACCTAATTTGCCTCCCTCATATAGTGTTTGTTCTCTGAACTTCTTCAAATTTTAAATTCGGAATTCTTTCCTCCTGTATCATCTTCATGTGTCCGAACCGCTGTAGCTTAAATAAAATATATTGTTAGTTCGAGCTAGTTTTCGACGTCCAAATAAATAAAAAAAAAAAAATTAAATCCGTATTTGGAGTCTACCCACTCAGTCACACAATTAATTTTCAGTGGGGGACAGTAAACCAAAGTGACCAAGCCAACCCTGCAGGCCCCGACGCAATCGACGAGTGAACGATAACCAACCAAAGATCAAAATTTTTAATAGGAAATATAGCAAACAGTGGTATGGACAGTGCCAACACCCGCCACAATCAACAAGGCCGACGATTCAGAACTACTTTTTATTTATCATGTGCCTCGTTGCTAGGACGGCTCCAAAGTCACCGTTTACAAATTCTTAAGATAAGAGCTGATAGATTTCAGTCCAAATCGGAAGTTAAAAAACTTATGACTTTAGCGGGATCGAACCCTGAACCTTCTGCATTGGAAGCAGGTAGGCTTATCACAAGACCAACGAGCCACTAATATAAAATAAAATGAAAATAAAATATAAACGCATATAATTAATTTACTGATAGTACTAGTTTTAGAACACATTTAAGAATATTAAGGGGTAGGTTCACCCGGTAAAAATTTCATGGTTTTTAATAACGCCCAAATACATAGAAGTTATGATAAACATAAACTATACAAAGAAAGGGTACCAGAGTTCTCAAAAGAGGAATTAACAGACCATTAACAACGTGTTGAACTTTTTGGTGGTGGTGCCAAACAAAATGTTGATCGCTTAATCTTGCATTACATCTCACGTAAAGTTTTGAACTTTTTGGGAGTCACCCCCCCCCCCCCCCCCCACTACCCTTTCCATCAGGGTAAACAAAACCGGTCTATATTTTTGTTGAAGCGCAATGAAAACAAAAAACGCATGTTCATCGGAAGTAGTGTTCGGTTCTTATCGTTAAGATAAGATAACAATTGTGTTTATAAGCTAAAATTAGCTTTCAGCTAAACATTGACAAACATACATATAAACTTAAATAACCAAATTAAAATTCCATAACTAACTTACAACATTTCACCTTTCATTGATAAGATTTTACATTGCATTGCATACAAAGAAAAATTAAACAATAAACAACAAATTTACAATTAATTATAATCCAAAGTAGCATGATTATAAAACAATTTATTTTATACGGTACATACAATTTTTACACTCTTGAATTCACTCTTAAAAACATCCAACGATTTGATTAAATCTTTAATCTCATGTAAGAAAGTAGTATGGTCTTTGGTTCCAAAATAAAAATCGATTTAATTAGTTTGCTTGGTTTATAAAAGTTAATTTAGAATTGTTTAGAATTTTATACCTCGTAATTAAAGCTTGAGATGTTATAATTTGCATGCTGTTTATACAATCCGTTATATAATGATGTCATTCCACTCTTGATTTTGAAAATAAGTATTGAAACTAAATACATACTCTTTTTCGTGACAGATACACAGACGTACTGGCATACAGGAAAGTGATTGATTTATATATGCATCGCCCCCTTATAACTTTATAAACACCTACTAAGTTTATTTGTTTTAAATTTAATGTAACTATTACGAGACGAGGGAGCGCAGCGACTGTGTATATCAAATATAACTCACACGACACTTTGTCTGTGTCTGCTCATCCATCAACGCGACTAAAAAAAGCGTTCGTGAAGTGGCCTTGTAAGATACAAACTCCTTTGAAAGTGGAGACAAGATGGAAATTTTTGTCTGTAGTTGCAATCATCTTTTTTAAACCATTCTTAAAGATTGTTATAAGGAAGCCTCCATTTTGTAGGGAAAGTACTACAAAACAGTATCCTAGAAATGGTTTAAAAATTTAGTGCTCGAGAGCAGAATTACTTATTTAAAAATACCAAGGATGAAATTTTGTCCGAACAGGTTTAATTTTTTTTAAATCGTTTATATTAATTTTATTTAAAATTCAGTCATTCTCAATTGCCCGAGGAGGAATATTATGTGCAAAATTTACAGGCTAAAATCCAAAGAGCAAAATGTACAAGATAAATTGCAAATTTTCTAGACTAACAGATGATACACCTTTAAAACGCACTGAATTAGGTATGCTTTTAACCAATCTCTTCTCATTTACATACCTAAACTAGGAAAACGCTTAAGTCCCGCCGCATTGATGGATGAACTTTTTTGTAAGTTTTTAGTTTGTGTACGACCACTTTTCCTTTGCAAATGCTTTTTGAATGCATTGTAGGTAATTGTTGTCAAGTTTCTATTGTTAATTGTTAATTGTTATTATAGACCTAAAAAAACTCATATTAAAACCTTTATTTCTATGGATTCTGGCTAACTTTTTCAGCTTTTCTTTCAAAAGGTACTACATCATCATAACTTAAATGTCCATCTGAAATATGAACGTTGTACCCGTTTGGTCAGAATCGGCCCAAATGTCACGAAAATATCGCTCTAAAAATCGAAAAAAAAAATCGCAAAAGTACTATATTCATAAAAAAAATCTTCGACCAAAAACGTGGGTTAAGAAATTTTGAAGGTCCCCTTAAATTTTCATCAAGATCGCATTTGCCGTTTGCCCGCTAGAGAGCAAACAAACAGAAAAAAAAATATATTAAAAAAAAATTGGGGGGGGGTCAGTGAAATTGAAGTCTTTGCTTCACTCATCCAATAATTGCTTAGGATTTTTTAACTGCCTTTTCAAGTTTATTTAAATTTTGAATATAAGCTAAATCCTGATTTTTTTAAATCTAAATAGACTTAAGAATTTTCTTCCAACTAAACTCAAAAGATGCTTGTACAATCCCTCATATTTCCTCACTTTGACTACTGCGACGTTATATTTTATAATGACTTGACTGAAGACTTATCTATTCGACTTCAGCGGGTCCAAAATACGTACGTTTTATTATGGGTATTAAAAAATCCGATTATATAACTCCAAGTTACAAAGATCTTCAATGGGGTACGTAGTCGGATTGCAATGAGGAGATTTCCACCTCCTACGCGCTCTACAGTTAGGTTTCCAGGGTGCACTGCATCCCGCGCTTCACGTATCTATCTAGGTATATTGGAAAAGAACAAATGTGATGGGATTTCCGAGTTCTGATTAAGGGGTCACAATCCCTTGCATTCGCATTAACGACTGAGAAAAACCTCGGAAAAACCTTCAGTCAAGATTGTCGGTGTTGACGGCATTTGAACCCGTGACCTATACCGAATCAGAATCACGCACTTAACGCTCGAGCCAACACTCTCGGTATTTAAAAAATATAAAATACTTTTATGTTATTGATTAGGCCTATATTGCATATATAATGTTGAAAACTTAAAACAAATATCTTCTAATCTCTACCTACACTGGTAAGCAAGTTCGAGTTTTTTGGATGAGCGTAGGCGAGCGTAGCGAGCGTAGCGAAGATTTCATGTAACTACACTGGAGAATAAAATCCGTAATGCTTTTCTTTTCTTTTTTTTCTGTTTGTTAACACGATCCCGGCTAAACCGATATTCCAATTGCGATGAAATTTTGTGGAGGTCTTCGAAATATCTGAACTTGGAACTGCCACGTTTTTTAGCGCAATCAAAAATTATTTTATGAAAATCGCAATTTTGCGAATTATTTTTATTTTTAAAACATTCTTCGACTTATAACACCTACATGCTTTATCCGATTGTAATAGTTCTTACACAGAACCCTTATTAAATGAATTTATATATTGGTGTGAAATTTGAGTGCGATAGAAAAATAATTTCTCATGAAAATCGCAATTTTACGCTTTTTTGTTTAAAAAAACATACGCTCATCCAACAACGCGCCTGAAAAAGCGTTTGCGAAGCTTCCTAGTATGTAATGGAATCATTGGAGATCTGTATTTCAATTAACATTTTTTTTCATTTTCCTTAAAGAAAGATACGCCGTGGTCACTTGTTCACTTTTCGACTGTTATAAAATAGCATACATTTGAACTCTGGCCAACATTTGTTCAGTGTTAAATGCCCACTAAAAAATTCCTTTCATTCGAAAATTCAGCTAATTTTACAAACATTCTTCATCACTCTACGACTTCTTATATTGAAAGAGAAAAGAAGAGCGTATGAGCACATTTTAACATTTGAAATATTTTGTCTCCCGCACAAACTTGGGAAATAACTACCGCAATTACCACTGTATGGTGGCATATTCATGATCAGTAAAGAACGTACTGCATAAAAACCTGGTTTTCTTGAGTTCAACCAACAGGCTTAATGATTTGTTAATTCCAACAGACGGAACTTTCAGTTATCATGATGGCAGCTAAGCTGTGTGGAACTCTGATCAGGATGGCTATGATGGTGGCTGTGGTCGCTAGCACCCAAGTAAGTACCTTCCAGTTACCGTGATGGCAGCCAAGCTGTGCGGAACTCTGGTCAGGCTGGCCCTGATGGTGGCTGTTGTCGCTAGCACCCAAGTAAGTACCTTCCAGTTACCGTGATGGCAGCCAAGCTGTGCGGAACTCTGATCAGGCTGGCTATGATGGTGGCTGTTGTCGCTAGCACCCAAGTGAGTATAAGAACCTATAAGAAACAACCCGATAATGTGTCTGCCTTGATACTTGAGGTTATCATTGGAAATTACCAAGACGATGGATCAGAGATCTTTGATCTGGCTAGCACATTTTTATTTATATAAATTATCTTGCAATAAGCTCAGATATAAACTAGTTATTTCGTGACACAATGATCAATTTCGGAACCAATTTCTGAATTGGGTATATTCACATACTAAACTAAAAAAATGCGTTACCTTGATCCGAAAAACAATTTTCAAACTTGACAATGGTAAAATGCTCTAGTATTATATTTGGGGAGGAAAATCAGGTTTCCCAAAACGCCTATTTTCGCAAATTTTCGTTAAAAAAAGTATCAAAATTCTTGAACAATCACAATTAAAAGATAGATATTTTTAAAAGGTCATTTAGGTGTTCTATTACGCTATAGACGAAGTCGTTAAAATATTTAAGTAGTGTAATAGCTCATTTAGATTTTCGTATACGATATTTTGACCCATTTTAGGGCAAATGATTGGGACACAAAATTTCTCCGAAAAATTTTAAAATTTGTGTATCTTTTTTTTTTTTAAAATTTCTTTGTTTTTTTTCTTTATTTTTTACAAAAAAATAGCTGATTTTGGTTTCCCAAAGTTGACATAAATTTGGAGGTAAAAAACAAAATCATCATCGATCTTTTAAAAAAAATTTGATTTTTTTCTGAAATTTTTTTTTTAAATACACTGTTTAATTGAATTACTACGTTTAAAAAAAGGGAAACAGGACATCAAAGAAATGGTTAATTTTTGTGTTTTTGTACAAATTTTTTTTTTAAAAACCAGTACAAAAATCCTTTTAACCATCAGAATTTAGTGTGTAAAATTTTACCAATTCCAAACAAAACAAAGCAACTTTTTACCCGGGTTATAAATGAAAAACTGGCATAGTTGTGTAGATTTTGAAAAATTGCGGGAAATAATTATCCCACTGTCACGAAAAGCAATATTTAAAATGATAGAGACGTAAGGCAACAAAAAACTCAATCGTGGTTGAGGTGATAAGTCTGGAGAAATATCTACCCGCATTGAATTAATAGTAAACAGCTATAGGTACGTATAACTTAACTTGATATCTAAAAGGTGAAAAAATTCCTCCACATTCAGCATGACAGGCAATACCCTATGTTTTAGATGTCCGTCAGCGGAGGCAGTTCAACCGAAGTACCCCAAAACCCTTGTCCACCCCAAAACCTCGCCAAAAAACAAGAAACACTCGACCTCCCAAAGGAGGGGGAGACAAAATTTTGTCCTTGATGATGATAAAAGGGACGTCGTGGTTGTGTTGGGAGTTGGGGCTGGGGAAAAAGCACGCTGACCCAATTCATCGCTAGGGACATCGAAAACACTGATAGCAAAAAGAATCATGCTGGTTTATTTGATCAACGAAAAAAAATGGTACCAAAATTTGGAAGACCACCCTAAATTTAAAACCATATCCCCCAGTTGGTGATCGAACCCAAGACGAAACGGCTTTCTACGACTGTCCAGGTTTCAGTGAACACGCAATGCTTCCTTTGAACATCGGGCCAAATTATTTCACAAAAAGGTATTGGATCACGCACTCCCGGTTAAATTTGGGTTTCCAGTTTCACAATCCATGGTTGATCTCAGCAATATCGCAAAGGGTTTTTAAAATTTTTTACTTCCCATGCTTGCAGACTGGTGACAAATGTAGACAAGTTTCAAAACAGCATCTCTATTGTGGTTACCAAGGTACAATACAACTACTTTATCGATGAAGATGACAAACCTCAGTTAACTACAGACGAGGTTGAAATTGTAAACATTGCGAAGTCCATGAGCAATGTCAAAGTGTTACTTCAGGAACCAAATAATCCTTTGGACGGTGAACTTGAGAAATTAAGTAAGTGTGCCATTAGACTTCTCGATATATTTACGCTGAACTGGAGACAGTACTCGAAATAGGTATTTTAGACGACCTGTCAAATTAGGGCCATTAAGTAAAAGCCCTTTACTCCAGAAGGGAAAACAAAACATTAAATCCATCTTGTATAACCACACAAATTACACAGCCAAAGATAAAGCAGACTTCCAATATTCAATAAAGGACAATTCTATGATTTATATAACTAATTATTTGAATCGAATATTACATGATAAAATTTTGGCGACGTTGATAACACTGGCAAAAACAATCGAGCCAAAGTTTGTAAATGAGTATGTAGGTTCTGAGGACATGTACGCTTTCCAGACACAATTAGAAGCTGTATCCAAAAGTTTAAGATCAATAACACAGATTGACAAATTTAACAACACAATGGAATTTATTGAAGAAATTGAAATCAATCTAGAAAATCTACTCGTCAATGAAGAGATCATATTAAAAGACGTTAAGACTGAATTGAGATACCTAGAATTTTTCAAAGGTTTCTCAAGAATCCAAGGTGAATATTTTAGTATTCTCCGGGGATCAGTAGGTTTCACTGAAGCAAATGAGTTCATTACTAGCTTAAAACAATTGGTTTTCTTTTTGCTGGTCTGTAACAAACATCAAAATTTTCAAAAACAAAAACCAAGAAATTTTTGTAAAGAAAAGATTGCGGATAGTAAAAAAAATGTGTTCAACTTTGTAAAAACCCAAAGTGCACATTTTCTAAAAGACATCGCCCAACATAAAGAGTTCAGAACGTGGACGGGCGAAAGTGCTCAGAGCTTGCCTGAAGACCTGAAAAAATGTCATGAATTTGCGTAAAAGTCAATACGCTACCTCGGGGAAAAATTCCTGGAGACGTCCTTGGAAGAATTTGGGGCCCAAGGGAAAACAAGCATCAGTATTTCACCAAGCGAGAAGGACATCACTGGTTTTTTCGTATGTTTTGGTTTTCACCAGACTAACGCGTTCCTCTTTTTCACTAGAACGTTATCAAACAATTTTACAACTGCAAAAAAATTTTAAAGGGTTTAAATGGAAAAAACTCTTTAAAAAGATGGGAATATCCGAACAAAAGCTTTTAATCACATTTAAAATTCATTTCTCACGGGAAAATTTACCAAACCTTTGGAGTGGGACTATACACAATTCCAAACCAGAATTATGGACTAGTCTACTGAAGCCCGCGCTTGCGTACACCAGTAAACTAGAGGGCTGGTACGAGTATATTCTAAATGTCCACGGTGAACTTACGAAAATGTCAAAGGAAATTAACACTTTTCAGAAAAACAAGCTACAAGACACGGAAAAAGTAGTAAATGAAGAAAATATGAGTAAGTTTCTAGAGAAATTAAAAGAATTTGTACCAATTAGAAACGAAGGCATTCTAACCAATGAAAGTTTCATCTGAGATAGTTGTGAGATGTCTTAATATTGTTGTGAATTTCGCATCTCAACTTGCAATGTCCTACGATAATGAAATTTATCTGAGCTAGCGAAGCTCTCTAATGAAATAGAGGCGCAGTTTAGCAAACAGTGTAAAGATTCCAATGACATGCGTTCTTTACGAAACGACTTGGATGCTGGTTACAATTCATTGCGGAAGTTTATTGAAAATAAGTTTTCTAACACGGATGAATTTATCAACGAACTGTCTAATGTAATAAAAGAAATGAAAGTCGTGTTCGATCCACACACGATGTCACCGACATCCAATAGTATTAAGAAGATCTCGATATTGAAAAAGCTTTTAACAGACGAAACGATGAATTTTAATCCCAGTAAATGGTTAAACGCACTCTCTCCTTTGAATAACTATTTAGTTAATCATCTCAATTGGTATACTTTGTTGCCAGATCTATACGATAAGCTCTCCGAGTATTCGTTTCAGAAAGACACAAGTAAATACGATGTTTACGATGTAAGTTATTGGGGTGTCGGAAGTTCAAAAAGGGGAATTAGTGTAAACCGACAAAATATCAATACATTTTTAGATAAAGTTAAAAATCTTAAACTTGCTGGTTTCGAACTGGTCAAAACTGACAATATTGACGAAATAGTTTTCCGTGATTTAAATATTATCCTGGAAAAAACATTGCAACACGACACGATATCATCGGAAATTAACGGTCGCTTGACTATTAAAGGTCATTTTGTTGTACTTAGTAAATTTGAGCAAGAATTTCAACGGGCAAAATACGATTCAATAGAAGTATTTGCATTAAATAGAATATTTATAGATATAGATATCAAAAGAATTGGTGAGGAGTTTCAGCTTACAATTATCTCCCCTATTTGGGACGTCCAAGGAGATCGTAGATTACGTTAGATGGAGTATCAGGGAAGACACACGATCAATATGTTGCAGGGCAAGGAGTGGACGGAAAGCCAGGGTTGCCAGGTGGAAACGGGGGTAGATTTCTGGGGATAGGTCAAAAGTTTCTGCGTGGTACAAGCTTGTCCGTGTCTGCTAGTGGCGGTGCGGCGAGTAATGGTCAAGACGGCGGTGATGGGGCAACTTATACATCGGAATTTGATGGTGAATTCGCGATAAGAAGTATTTGCGACAGATCATTTTTGCGTTACAGATATAAAATGGTTGATAAGACAGATCGTTTTCTTTATAATGAATGGGATTATCATATACACCCAGTAGTAAGTGGCTTGGTAAGGGATGCTGGTAGTGGTGGAAGCGAAGGTGTTGGAGGCCATGCAGGTAAAATTCAAATAAGATCGTTGGGAACGGAGTCGGAATTGTCACAAATACTGTAGGTGGGAGCTCGGGCGTGGGAGGACGCGGTGGAACTGGTGGAAAAGGTGGGATGGAGAGATGGTACTTTTATACCATGGCCACAAATAGATCAGTCAGAGGGTGTGGTTAGTATAAAGACACCATGTGATGAAAAAAAATGTTATTAACGGCAAAAGGGGTCAAAAACTAAAATACTATAGGTAAGCTTTACCAAACCCCCAAAAGGATCTTCAACATTAGCTACATTAATGATTAAAAAGTTTTTCGGAGAACATAGGGGAAAAGTTATGACGTTTACACCACTTAAAATTTTTTTAGGGGAATCTGTAAAAAAAAAAAAAAAAATTGAAAGTTTTTTAATACGAAAGTGGAGGGAACTAGGTTTCGTTAAAATGTAGTTAAAGCTTGAATACCTTGGAGTACGTGAAAAACAGAATTGCATAAGCTCTAGTTTGAGCAATACAAATTGGGAAAGGGTTCAAGTGGTACTAAATTGTAAACCCTTGCAAATTTTCACATTATGCAACAGGAAGCTTCATGAAAACTCACCGACCCCATTCATCCAAGATAAAAAAAACTTGAAAGGTTACGAATCAATTCCCTTTTAACTTTGATTTGCCCATTTTTCATATGAGGGGTTTTCCTCTAAACATCTAATCAAATTTCCTTATCCAAGTAACTCAAACAGAACCGTCAGCCCAAAACCAAAGCAAAACATTTCTGTTTTCAAAATAGGGAACCTCACGCGGGGTTTTTTTGGTTTTCTGAAAATTAATAAAATTACAATTTCCCATATTTATAAAAATTTTTAAATATTAATTCCCAAATTTACAAAAGGCCTTTAATAAGAAAATAAAAACCATGAAAAACTCTAGCAGCCCTTGTTACCTTGAAATTGAATATTTTCAGAAAAAAAATAAAACGATTATTTGAAAACTTTGAAAGCCATTGAAGAACATCAATTAAATCTAAGTTTTGTTTTCCAAAAAAATGAAGGGGTTTGTGGTTTTTTGTGTAAAAGTTTGGAGAAGTATATGGACAGGGTTTGTAACATGGAAGTTAATTAATTTAAAATTTAATTTTGTTTAGCAAAAGTTATTTTGTATTTTTTTTCCTTTTGAATCCCAATTAGTATTTAGATACATAATAGTTCAAAAAAGACCTAGTTTAGTTGAACATTGGTTCCAAATGAGTGAAAAAAAAAATAGCTTCGCATTCTACGGTCTACTCGATAGGAGATATGGGGGAAAAAAACAAAGGGACAAAGATAAAGAAAGAATTAAGTATTTTTTTCTTGGGGACAAATACATGGTATCTTTTTAACACATTGCTCTGTAAAGAGGGTAGTGCAATGAAAATTCAAATTTTTAATTTAATAACTAATAATTTTTGATATCTAGGATATTGTGCCGTCTGGTGTGTAGAGATTCCGTACCGGAAAAAGATCACCAAACCTTTGCTTTGAGACTTTTTGTTCAATACGTTTAAAGCATTCACATTTTTTACCCCAACTTGTTTTTTCATTTAATTGTAAAGAAAAACCATATCTGTTATTTGCTTGTATGCATTTAAATGCAGAAGCGGGATTTGCGCACAGTTGGGGATTTATGGTACCCACCGCAGTACCCGCACGAAAGGTCCATAGGCAGCATTTAAACGGGTTAAATGTATATTCGACCACCTTACATACACCCACCCTTTTTAATTTATCACTCATCCATCGATGAAGTTTCACCCCGACCACCGACGCGCCACCAGCGCTCTAACAACAACATCCTTCCACCGCAAAGAAGTTCGGGGGAAATTTTCTTTAACTACTTTGGGCCAATTCCACAACTCAAAGGAAACAATGCAATGCGACTGCGGTAATGGGGGCACCTTGCATTTGCGTTTGTTTTAGTTACTGCCAGACCCCGCAGCATGTAGCTAAGAGAAGAAGACCTTTTAGTTGAGCCCTTCTTTTTTAAACACCATGCATCTATTTTGGGTTTGTACACGAATGGTGTGACAACAACAAAAAACTATTTGATTGGGGCGTATGGTTTTTTATAGATGACAGTTAATTAAAAATTTTTAAAATCAAATGAAACCAAATTATTAAAAGAAAAAACAAAAGAATATCAAAGAAAGTATTTTTTCCAAAATAAAGCAGTTTGGACATATCTAGTTAAAAACTAAATTTGCAACAGCTGTATGGAAATATGGCCCCCGGGGGGGCCCGGGGTCAAATTTTACCCGAGCAGGCTTTCTAAATTTTTTGGGTAATCTAGCTAGAGTTCAAATTGCTTTTCTTTGAGAAAGTACTTCCCTTTGATATTCGTTTTTTTTTTTTCTTTAAAACTACTAATACTGTAATTTGGTTTCATTAGACTGGAAAATGTATTGATTTAATTGATTGGATATTGCTCAACGTTATATTTAAAAAACTTGCCATTCGAGACGATGAGTGCTGGTATAGATAGGATGAAGTAGAACAGAAGGGAAGGGGGGGGGGGGAACCCGGGCCGAAGTAGCCTACTCCTTTCGAAAAGACCAAGGGGACCAAATCTTCCGTCCCATCGAAAAGGGCGGGGTAAAATTGCATTCATAAAGGTTCCTTTACTAACCCGGATGCCAAGCGACGCGAGGAGAACCAAGCCCTTTTCACTAGCTCTCGAAACCCCCTCGCTCCAACCAGCGGTTTACATGAGTTTTTGGGCAGATCGGGGGCACCCATTTTACCCCCGACCACGCCCGAAGGCTGCTTTAAATTCGGTGTTCGAGTAGGAAAGGGTTAAAAAGACCTGGCTAAAACCCCTGATCTGGGTAATTAAATAGCCCAAAAAATCATTGGGATGTATTGCTACAGGCTCTGGTGTCTGGGATGATAACTAAAACAAAAAGCAAAAAAAGCGCCGCTACTGAAACTTTTGCAGCAGATAGTTCATGGCTAGAACGTATTTTTTTTTTTTTTTTTTTTACCACCCCCGCCTGGGGGGTCTGTCCATGCGCGCGAGGAAATACTTTCCAAAGGTACCCCAGATTTCGCTAGGCTTTGCGCCGCGACAGGGCCCAAGTTGCGAGCTCGCAAAACCTTCGCCAGGAGTAGATACATATGGGACCTTGGCCTTTCCTTGTGACGTCACGCCCTTCGCTTTGGTAGTACGATTGGGCAATTGGCAGAAAAGTTGGTGTGGTCGCTTTTTTGTATTTTTGTCTCACATCAAAATGTTTGTATTATTATTGGGTACGGGACTAGCTCTTTTTGAAAGTGTCAGATTCAATAGAGCCCTAGATGCTAGAAAAGGATCTGAATGATCTAAAGAAGATAATGTTGACCCAGGTGTATAGTTGGTACAGTGGGCCTAGTTGTGATTAATAGAGTAATAATTAATAAAACAATAAATACATTTTAACAACAGAAATCCACTGATTACTCACTTACCCCTCTCCTGATGCATCCCAGGTTCCAAATGGTATTGAAACAAATTGCATCACATGAGAGGCCTAGTCATTAGTGTATCCACTGGCTACAAGAATTTTATAAAAATATATCGAGTGCCTATTAAACATGTACCTGGCAATTAGTAAGTGAAAACCAGTGTCCCTACTTGCATGACTGAGCTCAGCTAAGTCAAGTTATACAGAGCATTTCAAAGTCACATTGAGAATGTATGTTTCAAACACGATCACTCCTTCGAACTCTACTTTCTTGTGAAGGATCCAGTTCAAGGTCAGTTAGGTCAGTTAGTTACCGAGAGTGTGATTTAGGTTATTATGCATTTATTTGCGTTATGTATGACCATAGTTGAGGTTGTCTGGTATCTGTTTTTAATATAGGTGCCCACGAACCGCTTTCCGCTTAGCCAAAACCTAACATCACCAATTAAATTTTGGTGTGTTCTTAGGGAGTTACCGTATTCGAGTGCTTCTTAAATGTGACTCTGGAATGCAATGAAGGAGAAGACCTCATGCAACTTTTTAGGAGGTCTTTAGAAGGTTTTTAGAAGGCCTATGATCCATGTTATTATATGCATAATTATTGCAAGGCTGATTTTATTATAATTGTGTATTGTATATTCTACCTAGGATCTTGTTTGGCTATGTGTTTTTCTTTCATTCAGAGGTAACGAAACCTTGAGGTACGTACAGCCGTGGATATAATTAAATAAAGAAGTGTGGAAGATACATACGATAAGTTGGACACAATCACTTTATATATGTATCATCCCTTGTAAAACCGTGGTAGAATTTGGGGCAGAGCAGCTCTGCTCATTCGTACAAGACGAAGAACGAGACAAAGTCCAACTTGCAAACATCAACCAGCAATTATGGGGTTTTCTCTGAAACTAGAGGCAAGTTCTGGCAATCGTCATCGGGGATCACTCTCCCTTCCCTTGATGACCTCCCCGGGGACGCCCCTGGTCCTCCCCTTACCCGCGGCATGGTTTTGACCGGCATGGGACTCCCCTACATCCCATTAAGCTAGAGTGGCGCATTATAACCTAACGGTTGACGCGCCCTTAATCTAAATAAACTTTCAAATAATTAAGAACACAATCATAAACAAAAACAACCCAGACCTATTTTGTTTTTAAATAGTTCTAAAAAACAAAACATTAAACTAAACTAGACAACCCACGTGGCTTGGTTGGTTTTCAATCATTTCATTCACTTGTTTCATTGTTGTTTAGAGACTATGTCATCCTGAAAACTTTTGAAGGTTATTATAACAATGAATACTTTTCGCTCGCAATCGGAACGTCATGCTAACAAAAATAAACTTTTTGCACTTGATGGTAGATAATAATAACGTTGAATATTAATCTCATATCCCATGACAGATAACAAATGATTCATAAACTTACGATATCACAGCAACACTCCTTGTTGAAGCGCCCCAGTTTCTCGCGTCGAGGTAAGATACAAATAATTAATTGTCTTTGAAATTCCCGGCTGGGACGTCCGTGGTAGAATGTGTTCCGGAGCATGGCTCTGCAGGAAACGTCCATCTCGCAAACATCATCTATAGAATGCAATGCAAAGGAGTATAATTCACTCCCCGAAACTAGTGGCGAACTCTGGCAATCATCGTAGGTGAGACCCCCCCCCCCCCCCCCCCATTGACAACCTTCCCGATGACGAAGACGACGACAATGACACAATGGACTATGACAAAGACGATGACGAACTTAACGAATCCAATCCAAAAAAACTAAATAAACTCGAAATATAACAACAATCGTTTTTAGTGTTATTATAAAGGCTACTTTTCCGATAATTATCGTCCCTATCATTTTATGTCATTTTATAATTTCGAGCACATTATTATAATATATAATATATATATATATATATATATATATATATATATATATAAAATATAATATATATAATTTTGAGCACATTATTAAAATACCTACAAAACGACATAATAATATACAATTTATTAACAATTACAATCTATACGCTGCGCGTTATGAGCAATTCATTAAAATCATCCTAATTTCTCTCGTTGTCGAGTGAATTCTAGCGGCTGTTGCTGGACCAGTCAGCATGAGTTTTCCCGTCCTACATTCACACATTAGCCAGGGTTGAGTATTTTGACTGTCTTTTCTCTGTCTATAACTGGTGCAAAGTCCATCTCGCAAACAACAGAAAGTATGTATGGAAGTATTTAACTCCTCGAAACTAGAGGCGAGCTCTGGCAGTCGTTGTCGTGTTCCTCTTCCCTCGAAGACCTACGCGTTTTGATAAAAACTCTTTTTATTTAAATTACGACAGTGCATTCAAAATTAAATTCATTTGCCTGACATCAAAGGTTTACTTTGGTTTTCACAGATGGCTCCAAAATTGACAACAAGGTTGGATGTGCCTTTTAATGCTCCACCTCCACCACCTTCACCCACCAACGTTTCAGGCTAAGCGATGTATATTCAGTTTTCACAGCAGAGATTATTTACGATCCGCGAAGCTCTAGAGTCAAGAATACATTCTACATTGCCGTTGTAGAGTATACCTTTTGTGTTCTTATATAGCTTGAGCTCACATCAAGCCTTAAAACTCATTTGTCCAAGTCGTCATTTGGTACAAGAAATTAAATTCTATTTAGAAAAATTAAACTCTAAGGGTTCTATAATAGAGTTTTGCTGGATACCTGGCCACGTGGGCATAGAGGGAAATGAACAAACTGATCGGGCAGCTAAGGAAGCTTCCCAGAGCCGCGGGAACAATCTTAATCCCGTTCCAGATGTCAAGAGTATAAACAAGCAAAGATTGTTGGATTTGCGACAAGCATCTTGGAATGCGGTGCAAAATAGCAAATCGCGTAGTCTGATGCCCACACTGACTAATAAAATTCGTCCTTCTACGTCTCGCCCCTTACGTAGAGAAGAGGTGGTATTGTCCCGAATTCGAGTAGGCCACACACGTCTAACTCATGGATATCTTAACCATTTAAAAGGTTGCCCCCAGATGTGACACGTGCGATGTACCTTTAACCGTACATCATAATAATATGTGAGCAGAATATACCAAATATGATGCCTTGCGCACGTAATTTAATCTCGCTCGTCATGAAGAATTTCTACCATCTGATAATGAGGACATTCTTTCTAAATTTATCATCCACAAGTTATTTATTTAACAAAATCCAATTCACACCAAACACTTTATTAACTTTATTTATTTAATTCTAATCAAATAAATCATTATTATAAATGAAACTATATAACAGGTAGTAACGTTGTAAATAAAAATCATTGGACTTTCCACTGTTATTAATATTTTTTTATTTAAAATGTGATATTTCGAATCCTTTACAGGAGTCTTTATCAAACTAACAATAAAAAAACTAACTAAATAACTAATAATTTGGTACTAATACACAGCCATATTTATATTCTTTGTGAAATGTTTTTTGTCCTGTCTGTTGTGGTTTTTTAATTGTTAGTTTGATAAAGACTCGTGTAAAGGATTCGAAATATCACACTTTAAATAAAAATATTAATAACAGTGGAAAGTCCAATGATTTTTATTTACAACAAATAAATCATGTCTTCTTTTTCTTTTCACAATCAATTTATTTCCTATTATAAACTTAGAAAACAATATAATTATTATTATCACCGACAGTGTTGGCTCGGGCGCTAAGCGCTCGACTCTGATTTGGGAGGTCCCGGATTCGAATCCCGTCGAGACCAGCAATCCTGGCTAAAGTTTTTTTACGAGGTTTTTCTCAGTCGTTAATGCGAATGCAAGGAATTGAGTCCTCTTAAACAGCCCTCGGACATCCCTTCACAATTGCCCTATCCGCAACATACCTAGATCACCTATAAAGAGGGGCATATTGCACCATATCACAGGTTAAACTCCCACAGAAAAAAATAAAAATAATATATATGATATAATCATAAATCATCAGTCATCACCATAAACTCATTTAATTAATTTTCAATGTCACAGGCGGCGCAAGATGACCTAACCGGTTGAAGCACCCTAGTTTCTTTTCTCACGTCATCATAACTTTATACATTTCGAAGATTCCACAAATTTCATAAAATTGGAGTAATGTAACCGTCTAATGGTAATAGTCCAAACAAAAACAAACACAACAAGCTCGCGATCAGTTGACGTCAACGTCATGCTTATGACTCGTTGAACTCATCGGAAGTGCAACCAACAAAATAAAACATAACACTACCATCAATGTATAATTAAAAACCAATCAAATAATAAATGTATATTGTATAATGATGTGGTAATGCAAATATAATGGTCGTTCCATCATACTTTTTTTATCAAGATATCTCCTCTCTTGATCTTTTTTGTGAATATTATCTATTGGAATCAGTTCAACACCACGGTTCGACCTATGCGTTACGGAGAACTGTGTTAGCAATGTATATTTACGCTCGTTATGGAGTTGTGGCCTTCTTGGTGATATACATGGTGAGTATATAACGTAACATTTTATTTGGAGACAATTGTAATAATTTAAAGTAAAAATTAAAATTAAACAAGCATTTAACAAACGTAAATTATGTCTTGACGCGTTGTTTTAAACAAAACACCACCCAAAACAAGGGGCGGAGGCTGCATGGGCCTCATATTTGTTTAAGTGAGATCGTCTAATAAATCAGTTTTTTTTTATTTTATTTTTTGATGTTTTTTTTCTTCCCCCTCCACTTTTTTTTTTTATTTATTTATTTATTTACTTTTATTTTATTAATATCGTTTTTGAATTTGTTAGAAAAATTATTGTGTTCTAATACATTGTTGTAATTTTTATTATTTTAAATATTTACATAACTGTTAGTTCATTATTGTGTCTACATCAGATGTAGACATTACATAGTTTTTTTTTACATAGATTCTATCTAATTAAATTTATTTAGTTATCCTCCTTTGAAAATCAGTTTTTACACTGAATAGGATTTACGTTTAATAAATAAATAATATGAATAACTAAAAGCAAAAACCAAGTATAGGTCCTAGTTAAAATTTTAAATTATAAACTACATCCATCAACTCAAACAACTTTATTTAGACAACTATAAAAGGAAAATAAATAAATAAAGGGTACATGTCCTCTTTGTCACACATACGCGTGTTGTGCTGTGGATGCCAAATTTTTGTCCACACATTTGTCTAAAGAGTGAAGACTATATGCGTAGTATGTGCTGCCATTACCAACGGCAACTAATTGTGTAGCTTGAATGGACAATGAACTGGATGAAGGAAGAAGTCAACCTTGGGAAACTAATGGGGTCCGGGGAAAAGATTAAAATTACAGCTGTGCCAATTAAGGGCTCTTAGTCGCCAAAGGTGAGATTTGTTTTGCAAATTTGCACCTTGTAAATGCCCTAAATACGTTTAAAAGTCTTAAATGAGACAATGGTGTTTTCTGATAAATAGCTACCCAGCAAACATGAGACTCTGGGCCCCGTGCGGGACAACCAAGGGAAGTGCGGGTAAATTGCGGGTTAGGGACAGCTACGGGACAACCCGCACGGGTCCCGCGCGGGACATGTTAGGGACATGTTAGGGACATTTCTATCTGGGAGAGCTACGGGACAACCCGCACGGGTCCCGCGAGGGAAACTTAAGGGACACCCCTTTAGGGAAAACTACGGGACAACCCGCACGGGTCCCGCGAGGGAAACTTCAGGGGTAACCCAAAATGTGGAGTAATTATATTGAAACAATACGTGTGTATAGATTTATGTTGAATACTTCCGTTGATTTATTCTTTTAGTTCTATTTCATTGCAAAGCGTTTTTTATAACTGAATATAGGATAGGCCTATATAGACGTTAATTAAATAAATAAATAAATATAATCAATTGATTTCAGACGAGTAAATCGTATTAAGTCTTAGTTAAGTTGTGAAGGTATGTTGTCTGGTGGCCGGCCACTGGTGAAGCTCGCAACTTGAGTTAGGTGTCCTATATCATTGCTGTGATCAGTTTTTGACTTAGCCTATACAATTCCTAATAATTATATGTCTAATATATTAGAGTTAAGATCTTTTGTACTTTATTATTATCAAGATTTGAAAACAAGAATGAAGATTCGCGTTCGGTCGTTTCGCGAAAGTTTGATTACTCCCTGATTTGCTGTTCCTGATTTTTGAAACCTCATATTCTTTTGAGTTGGATCGTCTAATAAATCTGTTTTTTATTTCTTTGGCGTTTTTATTTTTTTAATGATTTTTTCCTTTCTTTCTTTCTTTCTTTTTATTAATTTCTACAAATTAAGTACAAATTAATCTTAAAAATATGTTGAAGAGAATCAGAGAGTGCATACGATAGCCTCATAGCAAATTATGCGTGATATCCCTTCGTTACAACTAAATACACGTAAACCTAATTTTGTATAAACAAAATTAATTAATAAATAAACTAAATGTTGTAGAATCAAAATATGCTATAGACATTACAAAGAACATACATGTTAAATGATAATTTAACTGAAATAATTTTTTATTGTAACTAGTATTAAAATATGTATGATGATTTGTATTGCTTAACGCCTTTATGCACTAAGGCTATTCGAGTTGATTAGTGGTGATAATATGACGATAAAGGACGATCACAAAAAAATATGCCTTATTCGGGATTCAAACCCACGTACTCGATGAGCGCCCTAATTGTATGTGCCACCGCGGACGTCGAGGGGGGGATAATTGATCGCATTCGATTGGTTATAAGATATAAGAAACAATTATCTGTTCTTGGCCTACCGTCGTCCAATGCAATATATCCAGCCAGCATAAGATTTAATGATCGAGTATTTGTTAAAGCCTAATAATCGAAGAGGATAGCAAGGATTTAAAAAAATATATAATAGTATCATGTTTTAATAAACACCAAAACACATTTTCAATATCACAATAGTTACACTGCAATGTTGTGTTCCGCATCCACGCAAGCGTGCTCCCTTTCATAAGCCATCTAACGCGCCATAGACAAGTATAGGTGCTGTAGCCGAGTGGATAGAGCGTCTGACTCCGGAAGAAGGCATTGCGGGATCGAGTTCGGCTGTAGTCATAAATTTAAATGTCTGATAATTCTTGTCTATATTCTATGTACTTATTCCCCTTCACATTAAATGTAAAAATTGAGAAAGTGGCATCGCGTAATAAAAAATTCAATTTTAAATTTTGGCCTGTTTTATCTGTTGAGTTCTTTGAGTGTCTACTAGATGGCGCTAGAAGCAATGCACGGGAAACACTGGGACGAATGCGGGACACGTGCGGGACCCGTGTGGGACCCGGACATGGCCCATAGGACACTTCCGTACGGGGCCCGTACGGGCTGCCCGTACGGGTCCCGCACTAGCGGCATTACGGGACAGACTTCGGGAAACGTGCGGGACACCGCAAAAATGTTTGCTGGGTACGCATTGCAAACCGGAGTGTCATGAGGGGACCCCTCCCTCGCACCTCTTTCCAACTCTTCCGAAAATTGGGCCAGTGATAAAATGATTTAATTATTTGAATGACAATGTACTGTATTACTTCTGAGTAAAATAATGATTTCTTGTTTCTTGCAACATATATTTGAAGCTATTATTTTAGTCACTGTAGTTAAGTAAGTTAAGTAGTTAGTCACTGTTTTGACGAAAATGAGTTAGCATCAAATTCTTGCTTATTTTACCTAGACGCACATTTTATGTGAAAATGGAACAAGTCGGATAAACCGTTGACTCGTTAGAGGGGTGTCCCATATTATGCGAGTTTGCTTGAAAAGGGGATAAGTCAGGGACACAATTTTTTAAGGTGGCTTAACTATAGATGGAAAATTTAAAAGAAAAAAAAATGTATAAAATGACATAAATATCACAGTCCCATTCACATAAAGGTAAAACCATATATTTTGAAGAGGGGATAAGTCAGAGACACAAACATTTCTTATTGGTCAAACTAGAGATAGTTAACTTAACGCTATTGCATTTTTAATAAATATTTATACGTGTTCAAAATAAGTACAGTTTGAAGCATGTAATACGATTACTCAATACTGAGAAAAGTTTTTTCTCGTTTATCTCCGATGTTTAAGTTTTAGTGACTTACCCCTTTTTCAAAATAACTGATTCATTTGTTTTAACAATATGCAGACATTTTGGGAAAAACAAAGTTACCTTTGCAAAATGCCCCTCCCCTCGAACTTGCTTCCAATCCCGCTTTCAAAATAGTGGAGGCGCCGGGTAATAAATGTTCAAACTTTCTGGGGTAAGGCCACTCCCACTTATCCCCAGGGTCACCAAAAGCATTCTGCATCATCCACGTTCAATGGAAGTGTAAAAAAACCACCCCAAAAACATGCTAATCAGACGTCCTCCCGTCTGGGCTCGGGGTAGGATTGGCCCAGAGCATGGCTATGCTAATCCAAGAGAGAGAGAAAAAATCCCACCCCGATAACATCATCTAGTAAGAGGGGAATATACTAGGTCTACTCTCCGAAACTAGAGGCGAGCGCAGGCAATCGTCGTCGAGGACATCGCCCCTTTCCCTTGACCACTTCCCCAACGACGATGACAAAGACGAATGACGACCGACGTGAGAAAAACCCCTTTCCTCCCCTTACTAGTGGCTGGTTCTAACCAACAAGGGCCCCGCCACCCCATATCCCCAAGACTAGAGTGGCGCATTATGACCTAACGGTTGACGCCCTTAATCCGAATAAACCCAAAATAATAATCAGGTGTCATGGATTTTTACCGTGAGACGTGATACACGCACTGATGGGCATGACGGAAAGAAGCACACCATCTGGGCCCGGACTCTCATAAGTATTTCCGCCCTACATCCACTAGACCAGGGTAGCGCATAATTTAACAATAACCTCTCATAGGTTATAGTGGTGCATAACGATCTAACAGTAACTGTTGGAGCGCCATTTTTGCAATTAAACCACCGTGTGTGACCATCCAGACCATCCAGAACCATCCATCCAGACAAAAGTTAAAGTTTGCAATTTTTTTTCAGGTGGCAGAAAGTAAGCAGAACTCCAGTCCATTGGCTCGCGGTCTGCGTCTTAAGAGACATCTCTCGTGGCTGATTAACGCCGACAAAGCAATGGCCGACCGCGTCCGTCAAATGGACCCGGAGAAACTACGCCAGTTGAAACAGAACATCTATGACATGCGCGTTAGAGCTCGTGACACCCTCCTGAACAACCCTAATTTGCAACTCACTCTCCCGCCATTTACACTCCCTCCAATCTCACTCCCACCGTTCTCACTTCCCAGCTTACCACCATTCACATTTCCCACTACGCCTGTTACCGAAGCCACTCCAGAAGTCATTACCACTGCTGCCACCACCAAAGCCACTACCACTACTACCAAAGCCACTACTACCACTACCAAAGCCACTACCACCACTACCAAAGCCACAACTACTACAACCAAAGCCACTACTACCACCCCTACAACTACAACCCCCACCACTACCACAGCCACGACTACTACACTTACCACTACTACAGCTAGCACTGCTTCTACTGCTTCAACTGCTGCAACTACAACAGATGCAACTGCTTCCACTGCTGCAACTGCTGCAACTACAACAGCATCAACTGCTGATACTGCAACTGCTTCCACCGCTTCCACTGCTGCGACTGCTGCAATTACAACTGCTTCCACTACTGCTAATACAGCTGCTTCAACTGGTGCTACTACAGCTGCTACAACTGCTGGGACTACCACAGTTTCTACCTCAGGCACTACTCAAATCACAACTAAAGGACCAACTATCGGAGAAGTTATACAATCTTGGTGGGACAAGCTGCAGGTAGGCTAAGGCCAGGTAAGGTTTATTACATTTATCTACCTTATTTTTTGTAAAATTTATTGAGAACAAAAAATATATTGGAAACAACTTTAATATTATGTAAAATTTACACTCACAATGGAATTTTGAATAAATCTTGTGTTGCAATCGATTGGTTTGTATTAATTTTTCACCTTCTCCCTCCCAACATTCCTTTCCCAATAACTATAGACAAACCCAGGCCAGCAACGCGAAGAATTCATCCCCTACTTACGACAAATATGTGGCTGGATCTGACGAGGAGAATTATTCCTGAGATTGCTCGTCAAGCAAACGGGACGGGACGAGTCGTTTCACTACTCATTTCATTCTTAAAACGTTGTTTTAAATCATTATTACCCCGTCTGGGCACGGGGTAGAATTTAACCCATATCATGGCTCTGCTAATCGTAAAAGGCGAAAAAAGAATAAAAGACCATCACGCAAACATCAGTTAGTTTGTAAGGGAGTGTTTTACTCCCCGAAACTAGAGGAGAACTCTGGCAATCGTAGTAGGGGACCTTGCCCCATTCCCTTGACAATCTCCCAGACGACGACGACAATGACGCCACGAACGATGACAAAGACGATGACCACCGCTACGTGATAACCCTCATTCCTCCCCTACCCGTTCCTGGTCCTGACTAGCATGAACACCTCCTCCCTATATCCCTTTAGGCTAGAGTGGCGCATTACGACCTAACGGTTGACGTGCCCTGTTATCCAAACAAACTTCAAATTTATATAACAGAATACTTATGGGGCTTACAAAAATATGTTTTCATTTTGACAAATCACAACCTGCAGCAGAATCCGCCATCTTAACTTTATTATATAGATAATAGATAAACGTCTTTATTGTTCAGCAGGCGGGATTATCTAGATTATTCAAAACAGTGATAATCATGTAAACACTTACGTAACGAATTAAATCAAATATTAGAAATATTACGCAATGCATTAAAAACGCTCATCAACAACATGATTGTAAAGAGAGTTCGTGAAGTGGCCTAATTACGTTAGAAAAAATAATTTGAATCAATTACTGTTGTGTGATAACTTTTTTAATCTGTTTTTGACACCTCTAATAACATACATTATGTCATCTAGACATAGTTAGGTGTCCGCATTTCAATCATCAAGGTTTTCAAACATTCAATATAAAAGAGCTCGGATATTTTGAAGTTTAGTTCATTGATAATTAAACTTTAAACCACCTGTGTCGCCGAATACTTGTCATTATGAATAGTTTGTCATATTTTACTGTGTTCACAACAATCGCCATGATTTTTGGGGTAAGTACACAACTATACATTGCCTTTTAGAAATACTAGGAAAACGCTCAGTTGGACGCGTTGTTGAGCGAGCACCGGTACGTGCAACACGACCCGAGTACGACATTCCCATAATGTTACATACCAATAAGTCTTTAAGGTCTTGACCGATTTAGCTGAAAATTTGTAAAATAGGAGAGAATGGATAAAATCCACCGCCATCTAGAGGACCTTGACATATTTCTTTGGGAAAACTATTTTACTCTTGATTACTTCTAGGTGGCAGTACATAGTGACCAGAATTCTTGTGCGACTTTTCGTTGCCATGGTAACGTTACTTTTGTTAAAATGTAATTTCTATCTACACTACTTATTGGATCAAAATAAAATTAACATATTCGTGACCGGACGGACATTCTTAATGATTTGGCTACCTCAGATTTTGTCGCCGTTAAGTTAAAAAAAAAACTTTAGATTAACTTTAATGTAACTTTATAACTTTTTGACCGATTTTGCAACAACTAATGGCATTCAATCGGGAACGAAACTTGCGGATGGTCAAAATTTCAACTCGATCTGAGCCTCCGTTCGACCACTATCATGAGCCAAAAAAGCTGTGCGACTTTCCGTTGCCATGGTAACGGGACTTTGTTATAATGTTATTTCCATCTACACTACTTATCGGATCAAAATAAAAATAACATATTCGTGATTGGACGGACATTCTAAATGATTTGGCCACCTCAGATTTTGTCGCCGTTTAGTTTGAAAAAAAAAACTTTCGATTAACTTTAATGTATCTTTTTAACTTTTTAAACGATTTTGACACAAAACTATACAGCAACCCGCATAGGTAGTATGTACATGTGTGCAAAATTTCAGGTCGATCAGAGAAACGGTGCGACCTGTATCGGAGCAGTAACAGAAAAAAAAAACATAACAAAAAACAAACAAAAAACAAAACAAACATTCGAGCCATAAGAGTCAAGTGGAGACGCTCGCTTCGCTCGCTCAACAAACTTTATACCACCTAATTGTTCCTTATACGTTTTATGATCCCTTTGTGGTTTATTCTATGGCGTGTGATTTAAAGGGGTATTCACCCGCTAAACTCAAACGTATATTTCATTTAGGCTAACTAGTTAAAAAATTAGAAAGTAACAACAAAATTATTTGGTCCACCATGACCCGAAAAATATTTCCAGACTTGAGCTTAGTCCCATCGGCGGAAATCTATTATAAGAAATAACATGGGGACGATAATTTGCCCCGTGACCTTGGAGGATTTTGATCCAAAATATATTGGTCATTATTGACGTACTCGGCAGTCTGTTTTGTAAATCTGCTTTATTTTGTTTTGTAATTTGGGCAAGTTTGTCGGTCAAAATATGCTGATAACCAAGAAAGAGTGTGATTTTGGAACGCATTTTTTTAGTGTTTGAGAGTATATTTGGTCACAGTTTCAAGAGACGATGTTAGTTTTAGGTTGGTGTGTAGAACGAGAAGTTAGCAAGTTAAAGCCGAATTAAGATATTCACCAAAACAACAATTCTTCCAATTTTTAGAAATAAAAATGTGCTTGTTAAATACACTGGTCATAGGCTAACCATTGGCATTCGTCACACGCCCTGCAAATTTCAGTACTGAATTTGATCTAAATAAGATATCTTAATATTGAACTTACGCTTTTCTTTATAGAGTACCGCATTATTACCTAACAGTTAAAGCGCCCTTTAACCTAAGAAACAAAAACCTGTGAATTGGCTTGCTCACAACAAACTTGTGTTTTCAGTATGTTCCAGATAACGGAAACAAGACATCGGTCAAGACGGCTGTAGGGTTGCGCCTGAAACGACACCTGTCCTGGCTGATAGCCGCGGACAAGGCCATGGCTGAACGTGTGCGTCAGGCTGCCAACGACCCGGCGAAAAAGAAACAAATTCAAACGCTGATGCAATCCCTGAACCCCAGTATGCCTTCTTTTGCACTTCCGCAATCTCCGTTTGATCTAGGATCGCTACTTGGTTCATTTTCTCTTCCACCAACCGTTGCTACTACTAAAGCAGCTACAACTACTAAAGCAGCTACAACAACTGCTGCCACTACAACTGCTGCCACAACAACTGCTGACACTACAACTGCTGCAACTACAACTGCTGCTGCAACTACCGCTGCTGTTGCACCCTAATAGAGCCAGTTCCTAATTTTAAAACCTCAGTCTGGGTCAGGGGTAGAATTTTTACCAGGGTATTACTCTGCCGATCGTACAAGGCGAGAAAAGTGGCTTAGTCCAACTCGCTAACATCAGCTAGTTAGTAGCACAGTATATTACTCCACGAAACTAAAGGCGAGCTCTGGCAGTCGTCGACTATATACCCTTCCCTTCCCCTCGACGACTTCATCAACGACGATGACGACTATACTAACAATGACGAGAAAACCCCATCTCTACCCTTGCCTGTACCTGATGCTGTCTGGCACCGGTCTATCCTCTCCATAAACCTTTGAACACACTGGCACATTATGACCTAACGATTGACGAGGGACCGTAACTATATCACCACCAACATATACCTCCCCTACTTCCACCTCAACAATTCTCTCACTACTATCACTTCTGCTGGAAAACAATTTAACCATCAAACACACCAACACAACTCATTTAATTAACTTACAATATCACAGGCGGCGCAATGAAAATATAACCTACCCGGTTGAAGCGCCCTAGTTTCTCACGTGGTCGTTGTACTGTAAAGCGTAAGACTACGATTAAAATGGCAGCAGGTTTGATTCGTGCTAAGGGGAATCCTGACTGAATGTTTTCCAAGGTTTTCTTTAGTCGATAATGCGAATGCTGGGATTGCCCCCCTTAAAACACCCCTTGGACTTTCCATACACAATCTTCCTAGCACCCTACCTTATATTGTAGTGAGTCAACCTTAATCCAAATAACATAAATAAAAACTTTAAAATTTATTTTCTATTATAAACTTAGAAAATAATATAATCGAGGCATGTTAATGGAAAAGGCTGTAAGTGCCTCGAATGGAAAAAATCACTTTTTTCACGGAAACGAATGAAAATGCCATTTTTAATAACATAGGAATGGATGTATGTGCTTTTGTATACTGACTTAGTCCACAGAGTAGTGGAAAGGTAGCGCCACCCACCAAGATTCATCGAGCCGAACCTGGGGAAGGATCTTAGTGCCAGCGACATGTAAATGTATTGTGTGTTCCATGCAGTTATTACTCTTTAGGTTGTTTATGAGATGACTTTCACCTTTATCCATGCATCATTTATCCGTTTAAAGAAATTTAAAAGTAATAAAACAATATTATGCAAATTTTAAAATGCAGTAAGATGCTTTATTTTCCAATACTGAAGAATAAAATTAGCATTTATCAATACATATATTTGATTTCTGAACATTTTGGTCCGCGGCACTTACGGCTTTTTCCATTTACGTTCCTCAACAAAGCATAAACACAATATTACCTTTACAATATCACAGGAGGCGCAATATGACCAAACGGGTTGAAGCGCCATAGTTTCTCACGTCGTCTCCCTCTATCAGCTACTTACTTTTTCTACTAGTGCTGCTCGCATTATGACCTAACGGTTGACGCGCCCTCAATCAAAATAAAAAGCTAGTTCTGCAATAATCGTACATGCTCACAACGACACTTATTATAGTCTCATAGAAAACAAAACCACCTTTAATTCCAGAAGAAGAAGAAAATGTTTTGACAAACTGCGTACATTCTAAAGCAAGACTGGTTTCCTTATAAAAACCAGTGTCCATGCTTGTGATACATTTAAGGTTGTACAATTATTTATTTACACAATTTTTATAATTGGACAATCGTTTTTGTATATAAAAAATTGTATTGTGAAGATGGTATCTGCAATAAATATTGTGTTAAAATAAAATGAACACATTAAAATTTAAAAAACATGACATATTTTATAAACCCTCTTGTGTCCATGTTCTCCGCCTGGGCCCGGGGGAGAATTTGGCAGCAGCAAAGCCTGGCTCTGCTCATCGTTAAAGGCGAGGAAAGAGGTAGAGTCCATCTCGCAATCATATAGCTAACAATTTGGGGAGTACTCCCTGAAACTAGAGACGAGCTCCGGCAGTCGTCATCGGGGACCCCACTCTATCCCCTTGACGACGACGACGTCTGTGTCAACTTGAACTATTACAAAGACGATGACGACCGTGACCTGAGAACTCCACATTCCTCCCCTTACTCCTGTCTGATTCTGACCAGCGAGAGACTTTCCTCCCACATCCCCTAGGTTAGAGTGGCGCATTATGACCTAACGGTTGACGCGCTCTTAATCCTAATAAACTACAAAACATCTTTGTACCCCTCCTCATTCCCTTTAACGACCACCCACAATGACAACGCGAACGATTGCAAAGACGATGACGACCAAGTCGTGAGAATCCACCGTTTCCTACCCCTACCTGTGACTGGTTCTGATCGTCATGGAACTTGTACCCCCATTTCTCCTAGGCTAGAGTGGCGTACCATGACCTAAACGTTGACGCGCCCTTATTTATCAATCAACCATAAAAGTGACCGCCATGGGATTTTCTTTCCCATTTCTTGTAGGCCAGCTAGTGGTGCATTTTGCCCTAAAGCTTGACGCTCAAATGAACCGGATGCGAAATCTGGCCAGCGACATGAGACAATCCCCACCAATAAATCCCCTTGTCTGGGTCCTGGGTCCGGGTAAAAATTGGCCCAGAGCATGTCTCACATCTACGTAAAAGGCGATACAAGAGGTAAAGTCTATTTTGCAAACGCCAGCTAGAGTTGAAATCACACAACTTTGAATGACTTTTGACACTTCTCTGTGGCCATTCCCCATGTGGACCACTAAAATAAAATTGGTAGGTTAATTAAAAGCCTTCTTCTTATCTAACAAACGACATATAAATGATGCTTAACAATCTCCAAGGTAAAAATTATAATTTTGAAAGTTATTTTATTAGGCTATACGCATTCATTTGAATAAAAACAAATAAATAGAAACATTTGATACATCAACAATCGATTTAACAGTTGGCAACATTGTTAAAATATAAAGGACCAATGAGAGCTTGCTTCAATACCATTCTTGAAAAAAAAATACTGGAGTGGGTCAGAAGCCAAAGGGGTTGCAGTTTTGTCATTCTGAGATAAATGGATTCAATGTGATGTGATAGTAAAATCTACGAGTTACATAAAGTATCCAAATCATTTGGACTAGATTTTTATAAAAACTGTTTTGTTGTTGTCATACAAACAGAAATAACATGCATCCATGGTCACTTGGATCATTTGGCCTCTGAGAAATTTTCTCGTTCTTGATGGTATTTGAAGAGTAACTTTTACCGATTGGCCACTAACAAGATACTCATAATAGCTTCCAGAATACACACTTAACTTTTTTTTTTCTTTATAAAAATCACTTTACCCCTTTGACTTCTGACCCCTCGAATGTCCTCTACAAATAGTTTTTCATTCACTTGTCACTGGATTGGCCTAGGCCTAAGAGATCCTGCTTCAAGTTGGCCCTTCATCCTAGAAATCGTTTCAATTTATCTTTCGACATTACTTGAGCCTCGTAAAGTAGGTATCTAAATCCCCACTTTAATTTGCACAACAACGTCAATAATATAACCTAATAATTCAGCTGTCAAAGTACTTCCAGTGCTCCAAAATCAGGCGGCCATTGCATGATAGCATTTTTAGTTTTTCTGTATTTGTTGTGCTGATTTGATCACGTAACCATTTTGAAGGTCGTTCAAACCTGGCTGACGATGGGTCTAGTATATAGGAGAGTTTATCACTCGGAATTTCACTCCCCAAAACTAGAGGCTTGCTCTTACAGTCGGCGTCTGGGACGATCTTCTCTTGACGACCTCCACGACGAAGACGACGACGACGACGACGACGACGACGGCGACCGTAATGACAACACGAACGATCACAAAGACGATGACGACTGCGACGTGAGAATCTCCTTTTTCCTCCCCCTACCCGTGACTGGTTCGACTGACCAGCAGTGGACTCCTCCCAGCATCCCCTTGTCTAGAGAGATGCACTTTGACTTACGGTTGACGCGCCCTTACTCCAAATTAAGCGCGAGTCTGTCGTCACTATAATACATCCCATATAGGCTGGAATGGCTCATAGTGACCTATGGTTGGCGCGCCCTAAAACCAATAATGCAAAAGCTGCCGAACTATTTTATTTCCTGAATATATTTGGTACGTCAGAAAATATCCTTAAAAGGGAGCTTGGCTACCTTATAACCTTTACCGAATTCTGAAAACGGAATAAATATTAAATTTATATTTTTCACTTTACTTTAATCATAATTATAATGTATTCTCAAAGGTGATGGATCTTTATCAAACTGTTTTTTATTATTATACTTCATAGCAATAATTTCATAACTAAAGATGGGCACAATTTTGTGGCAAGGTTTTGTAAACTGACAATCTTCACAATTTTATTATCGACGAAACCACGCTAAAAACTAGTAAAAAAAACACCATTTGCAATACTGAAAATAAAAAAGATTCTGGGCTCATTGCCCCAGACCCCAGTGGCGGGTTTTTCTGTGTGCATGGATGTGACATTATTGCAAACCTGATCAATCAGTGATGAAAAATAGTCTAACAAACCCAAATTTAATAAGTATGAAAGAAACTTATTTTTTGAAAATGTATGAAGAACCAACATAATGCGAGTCAATTATTCTCTACCCAATGTGCGAGTTAGAAATCAGTTAAGTCTAAAAATAATGGTGAAATGCATTATACCGCGATTGCTCTCAGAAACACGCAAGTGACAGTGCAGCCTCATACATATAGCCGACATATTTGGTGTACTCGGCACCACGAAATAAAATACAAAAAAGAAATTCCTGAATAAGAGAAAAATATGAAATTAATTTCAAAACGATCTTGAATTGAGCAAAAACCAACCACCTTGAACGAAATGTTCGCGAAGGTTGCTCCTCCAAACCCCCAAGATGTAGCAAGTATACTGCGTAAACCCAAAACAAAATATATACCCCTCAGTAAACCTAAAACAAATCAGGGTGTACGCTGCATAACGTGCATATTATTATACTCTCTTAGAACAAAAAAATAAGCAAATCCAATGTCAAATCAAAGCAGATAATCTAACATTGCAATCACAATGCACAATGCACAATGCTTAATGCACAAACTCGTTAAAATCCATTAATCACACTCTTAGAATCGGAAAATTTTCCGGGACTCTGCGCCCCAGACCTGATCTTATAAAAGGGCCTTCCCCCAGATCCCCCATTGTACTAAATCATATACTTTACCCCTAAAAAGAAGGGCTAGTTACGCCACTGTCTTTAGGCATTACTTTTTACTGACTATTGTAAGAACTAGCATTGACCAAACTTATTGGATGAGCGTAGCGAGAGTAGCGAATGAAGCGAAGATTCCGTTTCACTACACTGGAGAAAAAATCCGGAATGTTATTTTTTTCTTTCTTTCTTTTTGTCTGTCTGTTAGCACGATTCCGGCTAAACCGATACTCCAATTGCGATGAAATTTTCTGGAGACCTTTGAAATCTCTAAACTTAGAACTGACACGTTTTTGAGCGCAATCAAAAAATTATTTCTTATGAAAATCGCAATTTTACGATTTTTTTTTCGTTTTTTAGAATTTCCTCGACCTCTAACACCTACATGCTTTATGCGATTGTCATGATTTTTTTACAGAACCTTAATTTTACGAATTAATATATATTCGTGTCAAATTTAAGCGCAATCAAAAAATTATTTTTTTATTTTTAAATTTCTTCAACTTATAACATCTACATGCTTTATCCGATTGTTATAATTTTTTCATAGAACCTTATTATATGAATTAATATATTGACGTGAAATTTAATCGAATAATTATTTCTTGTGAAAATCGCAATTTTACACTTTTTTAGTTTTTAAACGATTACGCTCATCCAACAACGCGCCTGAAAAAGCGTTTGCGAAGCTTCCTAGTCCTACTGACAAAGTTACTTTACATTAGCCTACCAAAAAATTGTACGATGCAGCCAGAGTCCTTCTAACTACTCCTAGGTAAAAGAAATAGTGGTTTTATTACTAAAACAAACAATAAACCTTTACCGTACAATTACCTCTAGAAACTGCTCTCTTTCAAACTATGTTTTTGAGGGCAGCTAACTAGAATGTATCTTTACGTGTTGTAATTTTAATGCAGTGTACTATAGGGCAATGGTCAAATTAATCTCCCACCAGAGCACAGAACGATCGACGTTTGGTCACCACCACAATGTAAAGAGTCCTGTATTTGGGTTTCTAGTGTAGTAGAAACCCAAAGGTCCTGTGACCGAATACCGATCATGCGAACCTGGCGGAGAATCCGGGCGAACCAGCTTACCATTACCCTATTGATAAAAAAATAACAATAAAAAAGTTATTAAATATGAATTACAAATGACAACATTTTTTTTCAATTTGATGCCCTGATGTGAAGTATCCGGTGTCGATGCACTAATGAACACATGGCCGTCATTGACTAACGATTCAAATATAAAGTTAATGAAATAATACAATTATTGGACATGTTACAATAAAAATCGGTAGCACACTCCAAAAAAGCCAAGCTTGTTGTATGATCACATTACCTATAGCATTAAAATTCAATAATCGTTTTTTGAAAAGGGAAATAATCATAATTTGGATGTGACTGTTGGTTATTATCTATTAGTATTATTATTAATATTTTTAACGCCTACTACTGACGTACGTGCGTACTTTTTATCCTGGGCATTATTTGTGTTCTTCATTGACGTAGTCACATAAAGTTTCCAAACCCTTTATATATGAACCTGGTATCTATATGTTCTCAGTTCATTGTTGATTTTATCCTTGGACCAATTGTGTCACATAATACTTGTAAAAATGCATATTCTGTCATATATTATTGTGATTTCGACAATCGTGATGATATTTGGGGTAAGTACACATTTTACCTTTATCAATGATGGGTAAGAACAATAAACATACAAATTCGCACTATTATATATTATTGGAGCGTTGGGTAGGAACTTTTCTAGTAACGCGTTTTTTCCCTGGAACTTTTTAAGGAATGCGTTCCATTTTTAGTTAGAGGAACTTACAACACATAAGTTACAAATTTTTGGTAACTTTTAATTAAAGTTTTTAAAGTTCTACATCTATAAACGGATTTACCTGATACTGATACAGTTCCATATAATTTTTAGGAGAAGTATCCTCGATTCATGAACCTGTCATATTTGCTAGACGCCGCGGCTCAAAATTCGGGATCTTAATAATATGTACCATAACTTATCTGACAAAGGAACTTTTAATCAGAAACGTTGATTATTTCGGGAATTCAAAAGTTCCTTTTTGAGTGAAGGAACTGTAACTTTTAAAAGATCCTTTTTTTACGGGAACTTACTCAACAATGCCTTATTGTGAGCTATAGGCCACTTCGCAAACGCTTTCTTTGTCAAGTTGGTGGAAGAGCGTCTTCGTTTTATTATAAACCGTCTTGTCGTTATTGTATTAATTTTAGTTTCATTTGCCATTTATAAGATGTGCAAAATAATTCGTACAAGTGCAGGTTGAGACATATCTCGTTAATTTCGCTCGACTTTCTACTGCAGGCCTAAAACTTTCATTCTAAAAAATTGATATAAATTTAAAATTAATATATTTTATAAAAATCGAAAGGTTTTCTGAAATGTTCATGAAGATAGCAGTATAACCGTTTAATCGGTACATATGAAAGAAATTACCGTAAATCTGTAAAATCGATTTAGTTAACCCCTGGCTGGGTTCGGTGTGGAATTGGCCCAGAGCTCTGCTAATCGTATAAGGCGATTCAAGAGAAAAAGACCATCTCACAAACATCAGCTAGTAAGGGGGAGTATATTACTCCCTGAAATTAGAGGCGAGCACTGGCAACCGTCGTCGGGGACACCTTCTTTTTCCCTTGACAACCTGCCCGTCGACGATGACTATAACACAACGAACGATGACAAAGACAGTGACGACTGCGAAGTGAGAACGCCTCCCCCCCCTCACCACCCTTTCCCATACCCTACCAGTGTCGTGTCTAGTCAGTATAGGGCCCCCCTCTTCATGTCCCCTAGACTATAGTGTCGCATTATGACCTAACGGTTGACGCGCCCTTAATCCAAATAAACTAAAACTAAAATTTTTCCAAGTCACAACTTTGCGCTGGTAAATCTTTGTGCATGAGGGAGAAAATCGCTATCTTATGACGTAGTAGTACAAAGATGAGAGTATTGAAAATCCTTGAGATATGGAAATTTGATCATATTATGTAATAACTATATTATAAATATTTAATACATTTTTGCTTGCTGCGGCTGATATACAGCATAGTCAGTTTATAGCCTAGTTGTCCTAAAATCTCAATCTCAGGCGAATAAAATAATAAATAAATAAATGCAATGCGAATTAATAAATGCAAATGTTTTAATTATTTATTTAAGGCTATTGTACCACCTCTGGCCGATAATTTGAAAGTCGAAGAAACATGTCTGAAAAGTTTTCTCTATGAAAGAGAGCCTTGAATATAACAGAGATAAAAAAATATAATTTTTTTGGGGGGAGGGACATAACCTCACTTTTGGAAATTATATTTAGATTTTTGGACAAAAGTGTAATATAGAAGACTAGTTCAAAATTAAATTATTAAAATCGGTTTTCTGGACATAGTTTCTAAACACCTTTGGCTATAACTTGACTATAGCTTAAATAGTTTTTCTGAAAATAACAGTTGATGAACGAATTTTTTTGTCAAACGGTACAAATACGAGTTTTGTACCGTTCGACAAAAAAAATCGTACACTAACTGTTATTTTCAGAAAACTATTTTAGCTATAGTCAAGTTATAGCTAAAGGTGTTTAGAAACTATGTCCAGAAAACCGATTCTCAAAATTTAGTTTTGAACTAGTCTTGTATATTATACTTTTGTCCAAAAATCTAAATGCAATTACCAAAAGTGAGGTTATGTCCCGCCCAAAAAAATTCACAATTTTTTGTTCTGTTATTTTAAAAGCCTTCTTTCATTCAGCATACTTTTCAGACATGTTTCTTCGACTGTCAAATCATCGGCCAGAGGTGGTACAATAGCCTTCTATTCCGTTAAAAAAACTGATTTACAAAGGAGGACAAGTAAATAAACCTTATTACATAGATACAGACACAGCAAGGAAATAAAGCTAAGTTAATATTTGAAATAGTAATATTACGACAAGAATGTACTCAAACAGAACCATTTTGGTAACAAATTCAAAAAGGATATTCAATTCAATTAACTAGGAAACGCTCAGTTGGACGCGTTGATAAGCGAGCACGTGCTATAGCTAGACCCACAGTGCACATAAAATTTATGCGTTTGCGTTTCCAATATTATTTATTATTGCCAAGGTATTTGGGTAAACCCGTGTGTAAAAACCTTTACTTTGTGGATAAAATCCACCGCCATCTAGAGGACCTTGACTCCTTGGGAAAACTATTTAAACTCTTTGGTGACAAATAATAGACTGCTTTCTCGAAAGTATTTTGATTACTTCTAGGTGGCAGTGTATTAGATAGAAACTTCGCGCGTCTTTTCGTTGCCATGGCAACGTTACTTTTGTTATTAATGTAATTTCCATCTACACTACTTATCGGATCAAACTAAAATAATTAACATATTCTTGACCGGACGGACATTCTAAATGATTTGGCTATCTCAGATTTTGTCGCCGGTTAGTTTGAAAAAAAAACTTTCGATTAACTTTAATGTAACTTTTTAACTTTTTGAACGATTTTGCCACAAAGCCACAAAACTAATGACATTCAATCGAGAACGAAGCTTGCGGATGGTCAAAATTTCAACTCGATCCGAGCCTCCGTTCGAACGTTATGGCAAGACATACAAAAAAAAACCAAAAAAAAACCAAAAAAAAAAAAAAAAAAACAAAAAAAAACAAAACAAAACAAAACAAACAAAACAAAACCAGTGACTAATTTTTCCGGCAGAATCAAATGGAAACGCTCGCTTCGCTCGCTTAATTATTTGAAATTGTTCAAGTCAAAAACTGATCAGCAATGATACAGGACATCTGTCTCAAGTTGCGAGCTCCACCAGTAAGCGGCAACCAGACTATCTAGGCAGAAAAATTCATTGAAAATACATTGATTATATCATAATCAAAGCAATAATGAACAAACAAAGAGAACAGCAAAATAATAAATAAGAACTTATGCAGAGAAATTAACATAACACAACATATACACAGACATTGAACCACAAATAAATCGTAAAAATCAATTTCTTTTTTTCATTATCATTGCTTCAATTTTTTTATTGAACGATTCCTAGCTCTGTAAACTGGCTTCTAATATCATAAGAAATTGAATTCCAAAACGATACGCCTCTGTACAAAAATGAATTTTCTAAATAAATCACAAATTAATCTAGGAACTTGCAATGAGTATACATAAGAAAAGAATTTCTATCACGATCAACAATTTGAAAAAAATTGGGTAAGATACCTAAATACATACCTTTCAATACTTTGTATGATTTTACCAGCACGCTAAACTTCATCCTTTCCTCAATCGTGAAGCAATCAGATTGTTGTTTGACAAAAATATGCAATAATTGGGGAGGGTGAAGCTTTTAGTTTTGAGATTTCAGTTCATGAGCCAATATTTCGGTCATAGTCAAAAACGCAAGAAGGGTGTATAAAATTCGAATTTATAAGAACGTGGAATAGTCTTTTATGAATAATCAGGTTTCATCACAAACTTTGATATTTAAACGCTTAGAGATTTTAATGTTTCACTGAAAATTTAATCAAGATCCGTAAACCAGTTTGCTCAACAGCAATCGAACAAACATACCAAAAATACGAAAGATTTTTTTGCCTACAGGGAGTCAAAAATAAGCTTTTACTTCGTTTGCGTAATAGTTACTACCCTTAACAAATAATGTTTACATACTTAATTATTTTCAAGTTCTTTTTTTAGATACTGTGAGTCGATTGGCTAACAGTAATATGTTTATTTCAGATCGTTCAAGGTGACAAGAACAATGCTGTTGGAAAAAAGGTTGTAGGGTTGCGCCTGAAACGACACCTGTCCTGGCTGATAGCCGCTGACAAGGCCATGGCTGAACGTGTGCGTCAGGCTGCCAACGACCCGGCGAAAAAGAAACAAATTCAAACGCTGATGCAATCCCTGAACCCCAGTATGCCTTCTTTTGCACTTCCGCAATCTCCGTTTAACGTAGGATCGCTACTTGGTTCATTTTCTCTTCCACCAACCGTTGCTACTTCTAAAGCAGCTACAACAACTAAAGCAGCTACAACAACTAAAGCAGCTACAACAACTAAAGCAGCTACTACAACTACTAAAGCAGCTACAACAACTGCTGCTACAACAACTGCTGCTACTACAACTGCTGCTACTACAACTGCTGCTACTACAACTGCTGCTACTACAACTGCTACCACTACAGCTGCTGGTGCTACAACTGCTGCCACTACAGCTGCAGGCGCTACAACTGATACAACTACAACTGCTGCAACTACTACTGCTGCCACTACTATAGCAAGTACTGTTGCCCCCTAATGACTACATGCACTGACACTTCTACCTGCTACTTCCATTATAGCATCGACGACTACCACTACTACTACTACTACTACTACTACTACTACTACTACTACTACTACTACTACTACTACACAATTACAACTACAACTACAACAACACAACAACAACAACAACAACTACAACTACAACTACAACTACAACAACAACAACAACTACAACTACAACTACAACAACAACTACAACTACAACTAACTCATTTAATTTAAGTACATTCCTATTATTTGATATTTTCTGCACTTCTACTACAAATAATTACATAACATCTTTAGCCACTACCACGTACCAAACTCTACGGACATAAAATAAAATAATACGTTTTGAATATTGACACACTCCAATCCAATGCAATAGGTGAGTTTGTTTATCGGGCAGAATGAATCGAGGGATGGCTTGTGTTCCCATTAAAACATCCAATAGCAGCAGTTACAATACGACAGTGTTGGCTCAAGCGTCAAGCGCAAGACTATGATTCGAGAGGTTCTGTATTCGAATCCCATCGAGACCGGCAATCCTGACTGAAGTTTTTTCCCGAGGTTTTCCTCAGTCGTTTATGCGAATGCAAGGGATTGAGTCCTCATAAACAGCCCTCGGACATCCTTGCACAATATCCTATCCGCAACACACCTAGTTAGACACCTAAAAAGGGGCATGAAATGCACTCTGGGCAGGCTTCCTACATTTTTATTTTTTTGACAAATAACGACAAAAAAAAATAACAACCTATGAAATGTTATCAAGAAATTACAAAATCCGTCCCGCTGGGGTTTGAGCCCAGGTATCCCACATAGCATAACAGTATTAAAATGTACAAAATACTATATCAAACACTATTATATTATTATATTATTTAAAATGTTTATTAAAAATGTGAATATTCATCAATCAATGTTGAAAATGAAATAAAGAGACATAAAGTAGAAAAAACAACGTTTGGCTCATTGTTTCAACAGTAAGTGTCCCTTATTCCTAGAAGCAATTGTACATGGAATCGTATTCAACATGTTTGGTCATCTGGGTTTCCTATTAAAATACTGGTATCTACAGTTGACCTTTGTCTACTCGTATATGATGTCGGGGTGACAGAGTTAGCTTGGTCTGCTTTAAATTTAATGTCTCCTACTGAAAATCAGTTATGTGACTTGAGTGGGTTTTAAATACGAGTTTATCATTCAATTTTCATTAATTGGGAAACACTCCCGTAGGTGTAATTGATGTTATGTAAATCAATCCAGAAATTAAAATTCCATCTCAGCTGGGTATCGAACCCCGGTCTCCCAATTGCCGGTCGGGTGCTTTACCCCTAAGCTACCGATACTGCTAACGTTATAAGATCTGGATTGTTGGTGCATTGTAGATCTGATTGGATTGCAAGAGTACTGCAACAATTCTTCTGCAACTAAAAGTCCGGGGTTCGATACCCCGCTGGGATGGATTTTTAAATTTCTGGATTGATTTACATAAAAACGAGTTCATCTGATCATTTTTTCAATTTAAGAACAAAAAATGGGGTATAATTTGGCCCAGAGCTTTGGCGGTCGTCGTCTGTGACCTCTCTCCCTTCTTTTGACGACTTTCCCCCCGTCTGGGCCCAGGGTACAATTGGCCGAGAGCATGGCTCTGCTAATTATATAAGGCGATTCAAGAGAAAAGTGAGCGGAGAGAACATTACTCCCCGATACTAGAGGCGAGCTCAGGCAATCGTAGTCAGGGACATCTCCCATATCCCTTGACGAACTCCCCGACGACGATGACAATGGCAAAACGAACGATGACAAAAGCGTTGACGACCCCGACGTGAGAACCACCATTTTCCTCCCTCTACCCGTGACGGTTCTGTCCAGCATGGTGCACTAGGCTATAGAGCACTGAGCTCTATATACTTACGTGGAGATCTGATATATACGGGGCAAATGTTGAGATGTGAAGTGGGCGGAAGTTTGCCGTCCGCCATTTTCTTAGGTCCCTAATCAGCGGCAGATTCAAAAGAACTAAACATAATAGATTCGTTCACCTGTGTCACTGGCCTGTGTTTATCAGTTTATTTAGTGTAACACTGCAGTACACACTATTCCTAGGCAACCTGAGTGACCCTGATAATAACCCACTGTAATTATAAGTCTACTAGTCAACATAACCTCAAAATAAGCTAGCCACAGACCGCCATCTTGACGTTAAGATTTACATCTAGACGGCGCTGCAATCGCAATTAAAATCGCGATATAATCGAGGGACGTCGATAATAGGCCCATCGCATTAGGCCCATGTAGGCTTCAAGGTTACAGTATATAGCATGCGCTTTCCACGTAAGTATAATAGAGCTTAGTGGGCTAGAGTGGCGCATTATGACATTGCGGTAACGCGCTCTTAAATCCAAATTAAAGAATAAAACATACAGTCACAGATTTACTGCCCTTTGAGAGTCCATAGGAGTCCACCAGTCATAAGTGCTTATTCAAGTCTTGTCGGGACATGTTTATTGCGATGCATATTATCAAATAAATTTATGTAGCTTCTTAAAGTGTAAGAAATTAAAACTATTTTAATCACTTTTGTATCATCATATGATATTTATCTAAGGGTTGAAGAGAATAAAAAATATATTCTCTCATCTCTATATTGTTGCAGGTAAATACAACATGTTTGATATTCATAAAGACTCGACCATACCTTTCACAGAAGTGATGAACACTGAACAGGATTAACAGAGGAATAAATAATGAAATTCAACGGTACGGTATAAATTTTCAATTTTTGAGGTCATTTGATGTTTTTATGACAGTTGCGTACATCCGCCTGCAGACTTTTATCAATATGTATTGTGAAATAATGTTAATGTACTGCGCTGCTGCTAATATATACAAGTACTGAAGTACTTAGCAATATTTTGCTTCCTCTTACTTGTTATTTGTAGTAATACAGGTATATATTTAGTTACACTAACTAACGATAGGTGTTCTTTATTAACCTTGGAAAGGTCATGAATGATACCAAACCTACGCCAACGCAATTAAGTTTATTTCCAAATCGATTTTACCATGTACAAAAACACATTTACGAATTGTCAAATAGTTTATTAATAATGACTGCAATAGTGACGGCTGACTAGCTGCATCACTGCCAATCTTGGCAAAATTGCGCAGTCTTCATTGGATGAGCGTAGCGAGCGTAGCGAGCGAAGCGAAGATTCCATTTCACTACACTGGAAAAAAAAATCCGGAATGTTTTGAAATTTTCTTTCTTTTTGTATTTGTGTGTGTCTGTTAACACGATTCCGGCTAAACCGATACTCCGATTGTGATGAAATTTTATGGGGGCCTTCGAAATCTCTGAACTTAGAACTGCCACGTTTTTGAGCGCAATCGGGAAATTTTTCCTCATAAAAAACGCAATTTTACGATTTTTTTCGAATTTTAAAACATTTCTTCGACTTATAACTCCTACATGCTTTATCCGATTGTAATGATTTTTTCACAGAACCTTTATTTTATGAATTAAGATATTCGTGTGAAACTTGAGCGTAATCGAAAAATTATTTCTCATGAAAATCGAAATTTTACGGGTTTTTTCATTTTTAAAACAATTCTTTGACTTATAACACCTACATGCTTTATCCTATTGTAATGATTTTTTCACAGATCCTTAATTTTATGAATTAATATATTTGTGTAAAATTTGAGCGCAATCGAATAACTATTTCTTATGAAAATTTCATTTTTACGATTTTTTTCTTTTTTAAAAATTACGATTCATTAAAAAAATAAAGTTAATTTTTTATTTAATTTCATTTATTTAAAAAAAATCTTCGACTAATTAATGATTTTTTCACAGAACAACAGTAAAAATCCGCGTAACACATGGCAACTTAGTGCACCAATTACGCTCATCCAACAACGCGGCGGGACTTAAGCGTTTTCCTAGTATTATACAAATTCACAATACTCGTGACTGCATCACTGCAAAACATTTGCAATATTAAATCATAGTTGCAAATGTTGTGCCAAGATTTGCAAGAATTCAGAGCGTGGCAGAGTGATTGAAGTGTGCAGTTTTGCCAAAATATGCATTTACACGGACAGAGGGAATTTTTATGAAGTTTGAAGAATGCGCAAATGTAAAAATGGACATAAACTTGCCCCTTTTTATATCTTCGTGCCTATAAACGGGGTTTATCCGCAAATTTGAGGCCGAACCAAGGACAAATTGCAACAGAAGCGAATTTGGTATCATTGGATTCAGAAAAAAACACTGAATAACCCATAAAGAATCCACTAAAATCCCCACAGGGTGGGTTGGTCTAATCATCCCCTAAATGAAAATGTAATAAAATTGAATTTAAAAAATTGTATTGATGAAACCTAACAATTATGGTACAAAGTCAAAGCTTATTTAAGAATCTTTTGAGTAAAAAATATTTCAATTGCTTCATATTAATTGTGTGGCCAGCAGAGGCCAATGAAAATAAAATTTTGTATTTTTCCAATATCATTTGGTAAACGTTCTTCTATTGGCACAGTTATGTTTGATGTTTGTCTCATTGTTGTAAATAATTAGTAAATAGGCCTCACTTGTGGGACCATAAACCTACGAGTATGCAGTGAAAAATATGTTTACTTATTTTTAGGAGCACTCAAATCATGTTACGTAATAATATAATTCACCGATAGAGGTACTACGCATCGAGACTATAATTTGGGACGTACCTGGATCAAAACCCACACTTTAAAAACCTTCGTGGAGGTTTTTTTCATGGATTTCATTAAATAATATATTCAACAACATTTTAGATAAAGCCCCATGAAATAGCCCGTGGATTTTTTTATATCAACCAAATTCACACCCTATATGTAGTAGGCATAGAGGTTGTACACAGGAAGATTTTATTTCACAAAACCTATTACCTAGGTGCCAACTATAGGTCGCTGTACACTCGGGTACCTCGTAAAAAGCCACGTTTTGTGCATATTTAAAGTGTTTCCCAGCCGCCATGAAAGGTGAAATTAAAATTTAAATACGTCACATCTATGAAGATACCTGATCAACCCATGCCAACTTTGGTTGAGGTGCGAACGTTCCTTCCGAGTTAAAAATTGGAATGAAAAATTATAAAAATCACTTTCTGTAACTTCTCTGACAGGGTACCTAATTCGTCAGTTTCGATTTCTTTCGATAATTCCAGTTAACTTTTTCTTTCACAAGGCTCTATATTATAACTAAAACGTTAATGTCACATGTAAAATTCTTAACGATGTAGACAGTAGACCCATCCGTTTGTTGAGAATCGCTGTGAAATCGAAACTGACGAATTAGGCACCTAGCAGAAGAGTTACAGGATGTGATTTTGATAATTTTTCATTCCATGTTTAGCTCGCAAGGAATGTTCCCACCCCAACCAAAATTGGCATGGGTTATCAGGTATTGAAAAAGCTATGATAATAACGTATTTTATTTTCATTTCACGTTTCATGGCAGCTGGGAAACACATTGAAAACGCGAAAAACGTGGCGTTTTTACGAGGTACCTAAGTGTACATACCTATAGCGGGCACCTAGGTAATAGGTTTTGTAAATTAAATTCTTCTCGTAGACAAACTAAATTCTACTACTAAAAGGGTGTGAATTTGTTTGAAATAACAAATCTAAGGGCTATATTATTTTGGGGCTTTATCTAGAATTTTGTCGAATATTTTTTAAGAGTCAACTATACCTATTTGAAACTTTTTGGGGAACTTTTCCTGATTCCATTTTTCATCTGATAATTATGCAATTTTGCGTCATTGTCAAGCAAAAAAGATAGTCACTCTTTTAAAGTGAAAGATTACTAAACATTATTGCGCAATATTCACAAATAAATACCGAAAATTACCAATTTTGATGATTTTACAAAAATACAAAATCCTTAAAAATCTATTTTTATTTATTTCGACTTTTTTGTGATGGTTAAAATAAATTTGCTTCTATCGAAGACTGTATATACATGACCATAACACATGTGCAAAGTGTGATAACAATCTGATAAAAACTGGCTTCATGAAAAGTTCCAGAAAAAATATACTGGTATTGCAGTCTATAAGGAAATCCATGAGAAAACCTTCAGTAAGGGTTTTAAAGTGTGGATTTTGAACCAGTTACGTCCCAAATCATAGCCTTAATGCGTAGTACGTGAGAAACCTCTATCGGTGAATGAAATTATTACACAACATGATTTCAGTGCGCCTAAACGTTAAGTAAACAGATTTTTTACTACATACTCGTAGGTTCATGGTTCTACAGATTGTAATAATAATTTTTTTCTGCCATGATTGACTAATAACTTATCAAGTGTTGCCTATTTACTAATTATTTACAATTTTGAGACAATCATCAAACATTATTGTGCCAATAGAAAAACGTTTACCAATTTATATTAAAAAATACATTGACCTTCAAAAATACACAAACAAAATTAATTTAAAACAATTAAAATATTTTCGATTCGAAAGACCCTTTAAATAAGCTTTAATAACATACCATGGTTACTCGGTTTAAAAAATACATGGTCTTTAAATTCAATTGTATTACATTTTCATGTAGGGGATGATTAAACCTACCCACCCTATGGGGATTTTAGGGATTCTTTAGGGGTTATTTAGTGTTTTTTTCTGAATCCAATGATACCAAATTCGCTCCTGATGCAATTTGTTCTAGTTCAACTTAGATAGACCCCGGACTATTAGTATTTTGTAAAAATTGTCTCACAAAAAGCTAACTTTACAAGAACTCTTCTGTAAAACTGTCTCATTCAACACCTTAGTCAACCGAATTAACCGAACCAAATCAAACATAATATAACGTAAGTTTTTTTTAACAAACCCTTACCTAACTTAAGTTGTCTAATGTCCAACGAAACCTAAAAGTTACCGAAGGATTTAATCACATTGAGAGTAAAATACCCGTCTTTCTTTCCCGTTGTCTTTTTGCTTGCTGATGTATTCATGGATTCGTTAGAAACTTCAGTTTAACAAATTTGTCTTCTCAATTTACATCTTTGGTTCAGATATGTAGATGAAATCTATTCTGTGAATAGGTGTAGCCGTGAAGAAATGCTAATTCTTTTTACTGACCTTATATATCCAAAATCCACAGTTTTTGCGCTTCAAACACAATTTTTGGGGTGGGATATTGAAACACCTTTAAAAATGTATCAAATGATTTTTTATTTTTGGGGGGGCTTATATTATGCCCCTTTGATTTTTTCATTATTTTTTAATTGGTAGAAAAGACAAAACTTTTTTCCTTTTGAACCGATTGTTGTGAAACTTAACATGTTCCTTCTTTTGACATAACCCAAAGACAATTGTGCATGGGTATCGTTGAGTTTTCATTTTTTAGCTAATGTTTATGCATTTCGAATAATAAATTTAATAAATTACAGTTCAGATAAAAATTTACTATTATATTTTAGCCAAAGTTATTAATATATCTTTAACGTATGCACAATTGTGTCTATTTATGTCCAAGTAATAAAACAAAACCAAAATAAGCTTATTCGGACAAGTGGTACAGAAGAAGACAGTTTTTTAAGTTCCAATAGTGTGCTAAAAATATTATCCAGTAAAATGGTTTTAAAGATTTTTCCCCATTAAATTACCATAATTTTGTATTATTATGGAAATATTGCTCTCCCAGGTAAGCTAAAAACTACCTACTCCAAAGGTTTTATAAAAGTAATTAACTTAATTAATAAGTAATCAAAAAATCAATATATTGATTAAGTTATGACCATAACTAACTAAATTTATAACAAAATGGCAACAAAAAACCGCATTTCCGAGCGCGCAATAACTTTAAACAAATTAGGGCCTATTTAATTAATTGGAGGCGAGATAGCCCATTGATGTTAGTATTTCAAAAGTATAATACTTAGAGAGTAAATAAAAGTTGAATGCGGCGTAGAGGGGCGTCCAAATAGTAAATTTTGGGGATGATTTTTATCTGTTTTTATTTTTTTCATGCCAAATCGTTTGACAAAATCTTTTTTGGGCTTGAGATTCGTGTAAGGATTTGAAAAAAGAATGTTAAGCATATTTTTATTTTATTGTATGTCCCGGAAATAACAATTTTGAGTTTTCCAAAATCAAAGTCAAAATGACCCCAAATTTGCCCGTTTTGCTTAAAACTGACAAATTGTGTTAGGGTTGTTAGAATTAAGTAGAAATTCACTTGTTGGCCAGTTGGCCAGTGGTGGATGCGGCGTACAGGGGCGTCCAAAAAGTAAATTTTGGAGATGATTTTCAACTGTTTTTTTTTTAATGCCAAATCGTTTGACAAAATCTATTTTTGGCTTTAGATTCGTGTGAAGATTTAAAAAAATGTAAGCATTTTTTTTTCTCGTACGTCCCGGAAATAACAATTTTGAGTTTTCCAAAATCAAAGTCAAAATGGCCCCAAATTGCCCGTTTTGGTTAAAACTGATAAATCGTGTTAGAGTTTATATTATTTAGTAGAAATTCACTTGTTGGCCAGTTGGCTAGTGGTGGATGCGGCGTACAGGGGCGTCCAAAAAGTAAAATTTGGAGATGATTTTTAACCATTTTAATTTTTTTAATGCCAAGTCGTTGTACAAAATCTATTTTAGGCTTTAGTTAGATTCGAGTGATGATTTGAAAATAGGATGTTATGCATATGTTTATTTACAAATATTTTATTTTACAAACACTGTGACTAAATCGACCATCGAAGAGCTGCAATCTACACAAAAAGAGGCCGATAGTCGAATGATGCTCCACTGTTGTCATGCAGCATCTCGACACGACGCTAGTTTTAGCATCATTGTTTGTTCTCCTGACACTGACGTCTTCATCTTCTTAATTGAAATACGCGCAGCAAGTAAACCAACAAGTGCTTTTAGATACTGGCTTTGGAGACAAAAGAGAAGACTTGTTGGCATCAAAAGAGTAATTTCTAAGAGAGGGGCAAAATTATGTGAAGTTCTTACGCCATTTCACGCGTTTACTGGTTGCGACACCACAAGTTCTTTTGTTAGAAGAGGAAAATTTTTGCCTTTAAAACTATTAGAGAAACACCCCGAATTCGAGAACACTGTTTTATCTATTGGCACCTCGGTTACTGTTGAAGAAACTACGTGCGACCAATAAAGATTTGTTTGCCTTATGTATGGGGAGACCAGTACTGCTGATGTAAATGAAAATCGCTACCATCATTTTCGCAAAGGATTTCAAAAATCACTGTTTAAACCACTGACAAACTACAGCGGCACTGATCTCAGCTTACTACCACTATGCAGATCATCTTTACGGTTGCATATCCTGCGTGAAAATTATCAAGCAATGATATGGCGTAAAGCAACAGACGCAGTGCCCGACATACCTGAACCCCTAAGTCATGGCTGGTCGGTAACCCCGGATGGACTTCTCTACGCGTGGACCGAAGGCAACGTGCTCCCAAATGAGTTAGTTAATATTTTGGAAACACAAGACAATGCATCCGATGTGGAAGATAATCCCTACGACATCAAGATTGAAAGAGGCAGAGACGTTGTTGAGAGTGAAGATGAAGACGAAGATGAACTAGACTACTGATTACTTGATCATCAAACACATCCACATAATACTCAATATAATATCTACTACATTAATATTACATGATATGTACATTTTTATGTCTAAAGTAGGGCAACTTAGGATTCATTTTGACTTCTTTTTCGAAAACGACAAACATTTTATTTCCGGGACACGCAAGAAAGTAAAAAATGTAGATAACATTGTATTTAACATTCTTCACAAGAATCAAAAGTAAAAAATAGATTTCGCTCAACGATTCGACCGCATAAAAATAAAAACTGTTAAAAATCATCCTCCAAATTCACTTTTTGGACGACCCTGTACGCCGCATCCACCACTGGCCAACTGGCCAACAAGTAAATTTCTACAAAATAATAACCACCCTAACATAATTTATCAGTTTTAAGCAAAACGGGCAATTTAGGGCCATTTTGACTTTGTTTTTGGAAAACTCAAAATTGTTATTTCCGGGACATACGAGAAAAAAAAATATGCTTAACATTATATTTTCAAATCCTCACACGAATCTAAAGCTCAAAATAGATTTTGTAAAACGATTTGGCATTAAAAAAATAAAAACAGTTAAAAATCATCCCCAAAATTTACTATTTGGACGCCCCTGTACGCCGCATCCACCACTGGCCAACTGGCCAACAAGTTGATTTCTACTAACAAATATTCACCCTAACATAATTTAACAGTTTTAACCAAAACGGGCAATTTAGGGCCATTTTGACTTTGATTTTGGAAAACTCAAAATTGTTATTTCCGGGACATATGAGAAAATAAAAATATGCTTAACATTTTATTTTAAAATCCTAACACGAATCTAAAGCCTAAAATAGATTTTGTCTAACGATTTGGCATAAAAAAAATAAACACAGTTAAAAATCATCCCCAAAATTTACTTTTTGGACGGCCCTGTTCGCCGCATCCACCACTGGCCAACTGGCCAACAAGTGAATTTCTACTTAATAATAACAACCCTTACATAATATATCAGTTTACCACAACGGGCAATTTGGGGCCATTTTGACTTCGATTTTGAAAAACTCAAAAACGTTATTTCCGGTACATACAAGAAAATAAAAATATGGATAAAATTCTATTTTTCATTCCTTACACGAATCAAAAGTCAAAAATAGATTTTGTTTCAACGGTTTGGCCTTAAAAAAATAAAAACAGTTACAAAAAACAGCACAATTGACCTTTTAGGCACTCCTGTACCCCGCACCCACCACTGGCCAACTGGCCAACAAGTGGATTTCTACTCCAAAATAACCACCCTAAAGTACTATATGGGTCTCCATTTCTCCGCAGGGGGAGGGTTTCCCTTAGCAATTAATGCTACTTTATAAAAATTATCTTAATTTAACAAAAAAAAATTGAATGTCACTTATACTCAAAACGTTGTAATCATTAGACAGAAATATTCAAAAAATCTCATCCATCAACGCGACTGGAAAAAGCGTTCGCGAAGCGTCCCAGTTTCTAGCTATAATATATCGTAATAAGGTGCTCGAAGAACCTTTAATGTAGGCTTTATATGTAAAAACATTACATTGTAGGCAGGGTCTAGAGTCTTTAAAACTATTTCAGGTTTGACTCAATTAATTTTTACGTCATGTTATTAAGCTTTTACGTTACGTGCCAACAAAAGTTCCAGGGAAATTTATACTTTTTTGTCGATCCCCATATTCGGAAAAATGTGAAATAAGATGATGACACTAATGTGGCGTTATGTAAAGCCTAAAGTAAATAAAGTCACAACATGTTTCGGAACGACCTAGTGGAGAAATGTCCATTAATGATATTTTTTTACATTTTCCGCTAAAGTTATTTCAGGTAATTATGCACCACTCATTAACGAGGTTCTAAGGAATGGTTGGTTGTAATATCCGTCACTTTCTGACAGATTAATTTTCAAAAGATATTCTTGATTTTGTCAAAGAGAAAAAAGTTATTATATCAACATATTTTCTTTTCTGTAAATAGCTCGAATACCGCGTGATTGTAAACTGTTCAAACGATCAACCTTGGACAGCTGGATGAAAAGAACTGTTGTTTCCTGCTTGAACATCCACCTCGACATAGCAAGGACGTCCGCATCTTTATATCGCTGCAAATGCATATGCATGCATGAATGCAATCTGACACATAAAAGTGGTATAATTATGAAATACCGCATCTTTGCTTTGTGCTCTATATGTGAACAATTGTACACGGGTGCAATGATACTTGAAAATTTCTCTTGTCCAAGTTGTGCCGCTGTAGGATGTTTGTAATTGTTCATCAATAGTGTGTTGGTTGTGAAACGACGTGCAATTAATCCAAGCAGTGTTATAAGACGAGGAGAAGGGTCCTTGTAGGGTTTATATAAATAGCGGGTGTCTATAGCAGTATCATTCCACCACCGAAGTCAACGTGTCAAAGTAATCTTCAACAAGGCGTAGATATGGCCACATTGAGAAGACTTCTGTGTTTCGTTGGGCTAGTTCTCTGCTGTGTGTTTCTCCCCTCTAATGCGGTGAGTTTCACGTATAACTGAGTGTTCAGGATATGAAAAAAAAAGCCAAAGTATATACTTTAACAAGTTAAAAAAATCGGTACCACTATGGTTCAAGACCTGACATTATGTGTTTTATTATGACTTACATTTTGAATTATTTTTTCGCTCTTCACTTTTTCCATTTACTTTTTTATTTTCCCTCCATCCCTTTTGTAAAAAATTTTCAGAAGTACAGAAAAAGTAGCGGTTAGCTATTAAATATCAAAGTACAGTACAAACAACAGATATGACTGCCAAATGCCAATTAATATCATTTAAGACACACTCTAATTAATTGATTGTAATTATTTGATTATCTTAAATTTGGACATACACAGCTTTGTTTGAAAAGATATAACAAAAAATCAATGTCATTCAATATTGATATTATTAAAAACCATACAATATTTCGGCTGCTTCTCAACACATCTTTTCAAACCAGTGTTTGTCTTAATAAAAGATTAACTTAAATATTACTATCATGACGTCGTTATCAATACGTTCATTGGGTTGAAGATAATGTTATCTCTCTCTCACTCCTATAGGATAAGTTCAGGTTGATCTTGAAGGCACTCCGCCATTGCAAGGGGCCCACTCTCCCTTTGGATTACCAAATACTCAAGATCAGCTATAGTAACAGAGGGAACTTCTTCCATGTTGATGGTATAGTTTCTTTCCACAAACATATCAAGGTTACTAAGGTAATGTGTTCACAAAACACCACGCAAATTTTAAAAAAGTTGCTAATTAGACTAGAACTGGTATCTGGAGGGGTTAAGGGAAGCCATTTTGCGTGTATAATAAAATACGTGTATGGATATCTGAAATATCTGAAAATTACAAATTGAGAACAAATATATAATATATCTTATGGTTGAAAAAGTCAAATTTAAATTTAAAGACAGTTCTTTAAATTGTTGATTGCAAAGCTTTGGCGTACATTAATTCTTTGACGAGTGATTGGGGAGTTGGAGGAAATCCTGAATTCTTTACTTACATTCTTTACTTATTTACTTACTTACTTACTTACTTACAATTACAAAACGCATCTCCCAAGTAATATTCCTGACAAATATTTTTAATCAGTATTTTTTCACGTCAAATAATAAAGTAAAGGTTAAGCAACGCACTCAATAGTAATTTTTAAATTTTATTTGTTATGCTTCCCTTTGTCAACAACATTCGATTCCAGCACTAGCAAGTTGTCATAGTTCAACCGACGAAATTTTCCTATACAAACTTATCCACAACTTCATCGACACGGAACTTCTTCAAGATATAAACCTTCACAGCCCTACATGATGTACAAGAAATAACATCCCCTGTAAAATTGATATTCTAAAAATTTCCTCGGTCAACCGAATTCAAGACACCTACGACAAATGATTAGACATTAAAACATAAATAGAAATTTATCATATGAAACTTATTGTATTTGAAGAATCTGTTTTGTATGCCTGGTTATTAATATGATCTTTAATCACTTGTATCACAGTATCACCTTTTCACTTGTTTTGTTTTTTATAACTTTATTTCTTTTCTTAATTCCATCTTGTTTTTTAAGCCTTTTCTATATTGATACTTTAATTATTCAGAATTTTCTCATTTTTTTGTAACTTTATTTTTATTATATAGAACTTGTTCATTTATCTAATGATTTGTAAAAAAAAAAAATGTATTGTTTTGAATTGTTTTTTAACACTGTTTACTTTTAGTAACCTGACACTTATGGATTGATGAAAACCCATTGTTAATGATTTATAAATTCCTTTCTCTCTACATAGAGTTAATGTAGAGGAAAAAGAATATTTTAGCTAATTCAGGACATTATGCTGTGCTGAATAAGGTAATTTTGCTATCAGGACCAAGGTCTCAAGAAAGGACTGCCCTGATGGCATTAGTTCGGTTGGCAACATTATTTTGTAAACTATAATAAATTGGGTAATTTTGAGTAATTTTAATATTGGCGGTTGTCCTTTGACAGTAATATTGGCAGTAGTCCTGATAGGGGGGTGGCTTCTGGAGGCGATCATTGGGTCAAGATGATGGAATACCAATTTAAGTTTATTGAACTTGCATAATTCTATGTTTTGTTCCAGTTTCGTTTGGCATGAGGAAATAAAATTTTGAGACAAATACCAAAATTGTAATTTAATCAATAGCACAGAAGCCTTTGGAAGAATCGTAATTTTCGGTCCAATTTAATACCTACTTCAATATTTTTAGTTGATTTTTTTTTTGCTTGTACTTGAAAGTCAAAAGAGAGATATCCCAAGTTTCAAGTATTCAAATTTACAATAGAAAAACCGGAAAATGTCAATGAACTTGAAAACTTAAATGTTCGATTTTGTGTCTACGTATTCATATAAGTTATTTATTATAGTTATAAAATAACGGGAGTGATCATTTTATTTATTTTTAGTTTCAGGAAAAATGACACATATTTAAGGAGTCGTGTGCCCGACAGTCTTGTAGAGAAAACATTGATTTCAGATCCTGGTGTTAAATTACCCGAGTCTAAAAATGATGTTCAAGCATTATTTATTGCTAAACTCAAATACTTATTACTTTTGAGACTAGCTAGGAAAATGAGTGTGTAGAATTTTGGTATATGCAAAATACTGTTAATTATATTTTTGAACAACATAAGTATCTGTGACGTTAGGTTGGAGGTTTTGTCATTTTCGTTTGTAAATAGATATAATATGGCCAATTGAATGTGATAAATTAAATTTAACATATTAAAATAAATATGCATTGTCTTAACTTTAAGGATGGTCTAAGGTGATGAATATTAAATACATCATTGCTCGTCATTGACTATAAAATATTAAATCCAAGATTGGACAGACGTATTCAGATTTAGAAACTTAATTTTTTTATGCTTCATGAAATCAAGACTGAATGTTAAAATTTTGTGACTTTTCCTTTTAATCGGCTATCGCTAAACTGCTCATATCAACGACAAAATTACCACGTGATAAAGAAGTTTTCCCATTGGGGAGGTCTCCTAACTCCTAATACAGCCCTGTGATAAATCCTGTGGTCGGGTTGGCGGCGGGGTGGGGGGGTGGGGGATGTAAATAATCGTAAAAGTTCTACATTACAACAATGGGTTCATAAATACAAAACTCATTCAATATTTTATCCCTTCAAAATTTCCACCCCATACATCCCTTAGTTATTGAGAATTCTACAATTCTCCGTTATCAGTTTCAATATGTGAAAATGGAAAATTCCTCTTTTAAAACACAGATATGTTTTGCTTACCTACAGAGCTAAACCTGATAGAGCAAGTTACCTGCAATACAGAGTCCGGAAATAATTAGTGTGTGGTCTCGACAACACTGGTCTCTAGTGCATGCCCCAAATATAACTCTTATTGTCCGTGCTTTTGACACCTTATTATTAGATAATGGGTCTTAGGCGATGTGTAAAAGCAAAGCAAAGCGCAAATTATATTTTAAACCACAAGTTCGTACTATTAGAATCATTTGGGACAGTACAAGTGGTCACACGATACACTTTTGTTCGCCTTGAAAAACATTGTGTAAAGCGGTCAATGGTCGCACAATTCGATTAGATTTACTTATTTATTAAACCCCAACTTTTTCCTCAAAGCAATCAAGTTATTAGATTTTGAGGGTTTCTCTGGTCAGTTTTTCAGAATATTGCAGACAATCTGCTGAGTGAGGGTTAAATCATCGAACAAAGGTCCTCAGCAACACAATAACTACGGAGCGTAGCCATCACAATAACTATTCTCTCCTGACTCAGAGATAGCGACCAAGATCGTCTGTGTTCTGGGATTTAGGATTGGATTCACTCATGGTATACACAAGAACAGAACATAATTCAAAATAAGAGATTGCTGTTTTTAAACTTGATAAATCCTACACTAGTCCTCTAATTATCTGTGCATTGCGTGTGTAAGTACGTAATTTCGAATCCAAGTGATTTCTAGAACTCAACACTCACCTATCTATCGATTAATAATGATCACACACGACTTACCGAATAACCTCTCTTTGGTATTGGAACCGTAGCTCCCTGGCTTGCCTCGTCGAGACTCTTTCCTTCTTCAGGTCTTCTCTCTTGCTCCTCTTCAGTCCAACTCCCCGTCTTTAAAGCAACTTGGACATAAATAAGCTTCCCCCAGAACCTTCTTGTCTTTCCTCCTCCAGGGCTCCAGTCTGTACGTCTAAAGGGCCTAAGTCCAATTCAACTCCCCCTTCACTCTTCAACTTAGTAGTCACCGTACCCTTCGTGTTATAGAAACTTCAGCATTCCTTCCAAATTAAATAATAACTTGACTTGTTTTCCATTATCTTTAAACACCACATTCCACCAATGTAATCATAATTCACCAGGTTTATAGAAATGTCCCAATCGGTATTATCAACATTGGGTCCGCATATCCAAGTTTCATGTAAATTGTAGATCACAGAACCATGGCTGGCATACAATATTCTTCAGTGTTCGTGTCAATATTCAGGTCTCTACCAAACTAACCGTGACTGGTAGGCAAATCATAGAAATCATAAAATCATAGAGAGTCAATTTGTGAACTTATGTCAAAGGGTTTACAATCTGGTCAGATTTACATGCACGGTCGTATTGTTTGTTGTTTTCATTTATTTTCGGGGACCTCCCCTATGGGAAAACTTCTTTATCGATTCTGCCATTTTTAAGTAATATTTCTTGTTTTATTATCTCCTCTTCAGGTAACGATAAAAGTATATAGATCTGGCGGAATTAATCGAGTGATGTTATTTGGGTTTGAGTACCCGGAACTTTGTAAAACTATCATGAAGGGCCACCCCTACATCGACCCCTTCTTTGCCCCTGGAGCCATACCACGAGCGTGCGAGTATGATTCTGTAAGTTTCTTGACATTATAAGGTTGTTTGAAAATAATCAAATTCAGGCACACATAACGCTATGTCAATGTGTCACGTGTGTGTGTGTGTGTGTCTGAATTAGATTCCAAGGGTGTGTCTGAATTAGGGTCCTGGTCTAGGTCCAAGTCCAACTCTGTGTTAGCCTACAGTAGAACTACCTGCCAGTCAAAGGAAACTATACCTAAAGTTTGGTTAGGTGTGCATTCGAAAATCCTTTGTAAAGTATTTGCGTAATAAAAACTATTTGACATCTTGTAAAAAGAACGTTAAATGCCTAATAAAAACAAACAAAACTTAAATGCATTCAGTAAGATTCAGTTTAAAAAAAGCAACAAAATTGGTTAGTGCAATCACTCGAAATAATGTTTTTCCAATGTTGGTATTTCCTCCAAAATACCATATTTGGCTCTCGATTATTACGCACTACATTGCTTTAGAGGATACTGTATATGCAGTTGTTCTGTGTTGTGTTGTTTTTTAGATGGTGAATACTTTCGTCATTTTACTCAAGCAAACACGTTTTTTTTTATAAATATGGCCGCCGAAGCTCCAGTCTGATCACAAGGGTGTTTAAGTATGTTGATGAGTGTGACAAGGGACCAGGATATCGTACAACCAAATCCTCTTTACAGTTTCCCGACTTTAAATATTAACGTTACGACACATTCAAGCGTAAAGCATATACTAACACTATTCGAGTAAGTATAATTAATTAGCAGCTATAAACATCAGCCGCTACAGCCTTTGTCAATGATTGAGTAATGAATACCACAACCTGCTCCTGCTCACTTGTATTTCTGCACACAATTGCTAAAGCCATATTAGTTGTGTACTTTTGTGTGAATGAATGAATAAATGTTTCTTTAACTATTGTAGATTTACATAACTAGATTTAAATCCATAATTTGCATTACATTACCATATACCTAAAAATTTTAACTTTGCAATAATTATGTTACTTCTAATGTATTATTACAAAATTTAATTTGTTTTAGTTAGTTTAGTATGATGTTGACATTATTTTTAGCTCTTAAATTGCACATTTAACTTGTGTGATCATAGCATTTTAAAATAGTTCAATATTTTATGTAATCCTGTAATGTCGTGATGTGTTGTAATTAAGAAGTGGTTGGATGGAAGAGAAGGATAAACAGGCCTTTATCCCGCCATTAATAAAGATAACAATCAATCAATCAATCAATCAATCAAACTTTATTGCCACGGAAATATATGCCATCGAGAACTCGATTTTTTTTTTGGCCTCATTCATTAAAGCCCAGAGTCAATATTTTGCTAAAAATGTGTAAAAAAAAATCGTCTGAAATTAAATATATCTATCAGAGCAACTATTACCAAAGTCCATAGTTAGTCCATTGTTTTACTGACTGTGTGGTGTTGATGAACAGTTGTAGGAACTGTAGGAAGAAGAAGAAGACTTCCACCAAGGTGCGTAAGTAAGTCTACACCTGGCTCCTCACAATAATATATGATTGGTGTGGATAAACATTGTATGTAAACTAAAGAAGATAATAAACAGGTATATGTAACATCAATATTCATTTACCAAGACATTACATGGTGGCAACAAGTGGGATTAAGGCACAAAACAGCTAAAACAGTGTGCCCCAACAAGTGACGCCGGGAAACCAAAGAGTTTAGACAGAAGATATCACACTCGACGCACAAACTAGCCAAAGAGTTTAGACGAAAATATCACACTCGACGCACAAACTAGCCAAAGAGTTTAGACGGAAGATATCACACTCGACTCGTACGCACCAGGGAAGACCACAAAAGTGAGTCACACAAGCAAAGTCAAAGATCTCTAGAAGAAAGACGTCAAACTCGACCACGAACAATGTCAGACACAGAGGAGTTGGAAAGTGAAGCTCCAGTAAATTCTGGAAGATATAGTAACTTCCAAATACCACCACCAGAAAACTTCGACTGTTCAAATGGTTCAGAGTGGACGAAATGGATACGCAGATATGAAAGGTTTAGAAAATCTTCTGGCATTAAACAAAGATCAGAAGATGAACAAGTAAGCCACCTAGTGTATACTTTGGGGGATGATGCCGAAGATATCCTTGCGTCATTCAGACTTTCGGAAGAGGATGAAAGTAAGTACGAAATTGTCAAAGGAAAATTCGATACTCACTTTGTCAAAAAGAAAAACCTAATTTATGAAAGAGCAAAATTTCATAAAAGGAATCAGTTGGAAGGTGAAACTATTGATGCTTTCATAAATACACTGCATACAATGGTTAAACGATGTGAATACCAAATCCTGGAAGAAGAAATTTTACGGGACAGGATAATAATAGGAATCCTCGATTGTAACATGTCGGAAAGACTCCAAGAGGATCCTGATCTGACCTTGAACACAGTCATAAGCCGAGTTCGCAACAGAGAGGCACTGAAAAGTCAGCAAAAAGAGATTCGCCCAGGAAGTTCGCAACAGGTTGACTATGTCAAGCAAAGCAAGGTAAAAAAACCAACTGAATGGAAAAATAAACCGGATAAAAATAAGGGAAAATCAAATAAAGGCAAAAACTCAAGTTGCACACGCTGCGGTAGGCAACCCTACCATACACTCGACGAATGCCCTGCTAAAGATACAGAGTGCTACAAATGTCGTAAAAAAGGTCATTTTGGTAAACGCTGTTACACAAAGAAAGTTGGTGAAGTCACAGAACAGTTGCGGAAGAAATATACATCGATTCAGTGGTCCTAGACTTAAAATCGGAAAAGCCATGGCAAGTTGATGTGATTGTTAACCATAAGTGTTCTATTAAGTTTAAAATAGACAGTGGCGCTGACGTAACCGTAATTGCAGAAAGACACTTCAAGAAAATTGAAGGAAGACCTAAACTACAAGCACCAACTAAGAAATTGTATGGACCGGGTAGAGTACCGATGAACACTCTCGGACAATTCAAGTGCACACTAGCAGTTGCAAGCAAGACTTCACAACAAGAGGTATTTGTGGTGAGTGACTTGGACAATCCACTACTCGGAAGACCAGCAATAGTCGCGTTAGGAGTTCTTAAAGTTACAAGAATCCAAGAGGTAAACTGCAGCCAAACATGGAAGGAAGAATTTCCGGAAATATTTCATGGACTCAGGAAGTTACCGGGAGTACACACAATTCGCCTAAAAGAGGACGCAAAACCATTTGCAATCAACACTCCACGCAGGGTACCAATTCCTCTTATGGACAAGGTTAAACTTCAGCTTGAGAAGATGGAACAAGAGAACGTCATCTCGAAGATTGAAGAACCGACCGAATGGTGTGCCGGCATGGTCGTCGTGGCGAAACCAACTGGAGTTAGGATCTGTGTTGACTTGACCCAGTTGAACAAAAGCGTCTTGCGAGAACGTACGATCATGACTGCAGTTGATACAGCGCTGGCGGAGATCCAAGGAGACGCGAAGGTATTTACAAAAATTGATGCTAATAGTAGTTTTTGGCAAATTCTTTTAGATCCGGAGTCGGCAAAACTTACAACATTCCTGACACCCCGGGGGCGCTATTGCTTCAATCGATTGCCCTTTGGCATTTCAAGTGCTCCAGAAGTCTTCCAGAGCAAGATATACCAGATTCTGGAAGGTCTTGAAGGTGTTGTTTGTGTAACAGACGACATACTCGTCTATAGTAAGGATAAAAGGGAACACGACATGTGCCTACGTAAGGTTCTTCAGAGAATGCATGAACGAGGTGTTACTTTGAACTCACCAAAATGTCTCTTCTCTGTGCCTTCGCTAAAGTTCTAAGGCTACATAGTCGGGGAAGAAGGTATCAGTGTTGACCCCGAGAAAATAAAAGCGATAACTGAGATGCCAGCTCCAAAAGACGTCTCAGAGGTAAGGAGACTTTTAGGTCTAGCAAACCAAGTCCTAAAGTTCCTACCTGACTTAGCGGAAATGACAAAACCAATATGGGACCTACTCTTAAAGGACAACCCGTTTATTTGGGAGCAAGCCCAAACTTCAGCATTTGAACTAATCAAACAAAAGCTTGTTTCAGCACCCACTCTTGTTTTCTATGATGTCAACAAGAATACTCGACTCACAACTGACGCATCCTCGTATGGCCTAGGGGCCATCCTGGAACAGGAAGTCTCAAAGGACATTTGGAGGCCGGTCGCGTACGCGTCGAGGTCGCTGAGCGATGCGGAGACGAGGTATGCATCCATCGAGAAAGAGGCATTGGCAATCACGTGGGCATGCTACAGGTTCGACCAATACTTGCTTGGTAAGTCATTCCATATTCAGACGGACCATCTTCCTCTGATACCCATTCTGGGAAGAAAACCATTAGACGAGCTATCTCCTCGTTTATTAAGGCTCCGAATGAAACTGATGCGGTATGATTACACCATATCACACGTTCCTGGTAAACTACTTTACAGTGCGGACGCTTTGTCAAGAGCTCAAGTGGGAGAAAAACCTACAAACCAAGATATTGCCATGGAAGAAGAGGTAAGAGCATACGTGGAACAGGTGTTGTCTGATATTCCAGTCTCTGTGCAGCGTTTAACTGCAATCAGAGAGGAACAACAACGGGACCCGGTATTGAAAAAAGTATCACAATACACCACAAGCTACTGGCCTAACAAAAACATGGTTGATCCAGAACTTCTTCCATACTATAAAGAACGGAGTAACCTTCTATATACAGAGGGGACGCTGCTATACCGAGATAGATTGGTTGTCCCGAAATCTATGTATCAAGACATGCTGAGGAGAATACATATAGGGCACCTGGGAATTAACAAGTGCAAGGAGCGAGCAAGAGCATCACTCTGGTGGCCGCGCATTTCACAACACGTTCAAGATGTGGTAGAAAATTGCCGTGAATGTGTGGAACACCGACAGAACCACCCAGAACCCTTAATGTCCTCCTTCTTTCCTGAAAGACCCTGGCAAAAGATAGCAATGGACCTGTGCCAGGTTAAAAATCACCATTATCTCATCATTGTGGACTATTTTTCCAGATACCCGGAATCAATCCTTTTATCCAGTACTACATTCAGTGCAGTCGTCAACGAACTAAAGATAGTATTTGGACGGTTTGGTATTCCAGAAGAGGTTGTGTCAGACAACGGTACACAGTTCAAATCAGTCCAGTTCAAAGAGTTTTCACGAGCATATGAGTTCACACACACCACTAGCAGTCCCGGATTTCCTCAGAGCAATGGAATGGCCGAGCGCACGGTGAAGACTGTGAAATCCATACTCAAGAAGTCAAAAGACCTCACATTGGGACTATTGTCTTATCGTACTACTTCCTTGGAGAACGGATACAGTCCAGCAGAACTACTAATGGGTAGAAGACTACGATCAACCCTACCGGTGTTTCCTGAGACACTACGTCCAAAAACAATTGATTGGGAGTCACTACATAACAAGGAAAGAAGCCTTAAAGAAGACCAGAAAAGAAATTACATTACGTACATCATCTCTAAAGTCCATTGAGATAGGTACGCCAGTCTGGCTGACAGACATGGGCCGCTACGGGACCGTATCGGGCAGATGCGAAGAACCTAGATCGTACAAAATCTCTTCTCCTCAAGGGAATTTGCGAAGAAACCGCAGACACCTAATTCATGTCCGGGAACTGCCAAATGAAATGGAAAACCTGGCGGAGGAAGAAGAGAACATCCAGACAGCAGAACAGTTTACACCAAGACGGTCGACCGAACACCAACCGAGCGGAGAGCAGAATCGACCCGTCGTTGAACCAGATCCGATCAACAATCAAATGTATATAACAAAGAGAGGCAGACGAGTAGTACCGCCTAGTAGATTAAACCTAAAGACAATCTCTAGATTAATCATGATTATGATAATACAACTTATGATTGTTTTCTTTAGTATGTAGGTTTCAAAATAATTAGATTAAGTTACTCTTTGATTAGATAATTACTCATGTTTAAAGATGATTCACATGCCCGTAAGGGGGATGTGTGGTGTTGCTGAACAGTTGTAGGAACTGTAGGAAGAAGAAGAAGACTTCTACCAAGGTGCGTAAGTAAGTCTACACCTGGCTCCTCACAATAATATAAGATTGGTAATGGTATGGATAAACATTGTATGTAACCTAAAGAAGATAATAAACAGGTATATGTAACATCTATATTCATTTACCAAGACATTACACTGACATATAACTTCTCACCCACAGAGTTCAGTAGTCTCAAATAATGCTAGGAAAACGCCAAATTAGTCGAAAGACGCGCGATCGAGCATTGGACTTGATTGATGTTTCAAGATGAAACGGCAGGGAATTTCACATAACTCTCAATTAAACTGTGTCTTATACTTTGTTCATGAATGATTAATCCGTTTAAGTTAACCCAAAGATCAATTTAAATTACCACCACACAATTATGCTTACCGGTTTGTAATTAAATACGTTTTATTAATCCAATTTATGTTTCAAGGATTTCCGATAGCATATCTTGTCACTAAATACAGCAAATAATATTGTAATATCATACATTGTGGTTAGAGGCCAATGCAGAAGGTCCAGGGTTTAATTCCTGCTTTAGGCAGAAGATTTTTAACTGATGTGGCCTCAAGTCCATCAGCTTTTAGCTTAATAATGTGTAAACGGTGACTTGGAGGCGTCCTAGCAACGAGGCACATAATAAAATAGTCCGGTTGTTCTGAAATAGCCATGGTGATTCTGGCGCAGTTCACGGGTGGAATCGTGCCTACCTTGATTGATCGGTATCTCGTTGGCCATTGTTCGCTCGTCTTTTGTGTCGGTGCGCACAGGGTTGTCTTGGTCTGCTTTAAATTTTATTTCCCACACTGAAAATCAGCAATGTGATTGGGTTGGTAGACTCTAAATATGAATTTATTTTATGTTTTTTATATGCCTGACTTTGTTGCAGCAAAACATTACTGTCCGTGTCGACTACGACCTGCATGGAGACATGCCTGATGGAGTGATGTTGAGAGGTCAGTTCGTTGTGGAGTTTAAAGTGTTTGACGGCGAGGAGTTGGTCGCCTGCATGGATCTATATGTTGATGCCAAGAAGGATACCTTGAATTAGCTTGAACACTGTTATAACATATCCTAGGCCTAGGCCAACGTGCATGTGATTAGTGCATTGCTGTAGTTTGTAACAACCAAATAGTATGTGTTGTTAATTGTGTAACATTTATATTGATTCCCTAACACTTAACTTAGTTTGATCGTATACATCTTGCTACTCAAGCAACGATTATAATTGTTTTTCTTGTAATTTAACGATTATTAAATAAAATATTCACGCGTGTCGTTTTTTGGTTAAATGAATTTAGTGCTTTATATGCTTGATAAGAACACAAAAATGTTTTATTTTTTCTGCATATCTTAGAATAAGTGAACTTGAGTTTGTATTTAAAAATTACACATACGCCTTATAATTGTTTTTGTTGTATAATATAAAATGCATAATATGTCTTTAATGCCAATCAGGTAGACCTTATGTTTATAAAAAAGTGCTTCACACGTAACATAGATGTTGACCCCTTAAAAAGACTGCAGCTCAGCTACAGAAGAGTAGACAGTCGTGGTGTGAACTTAGTCCCACCCTTTGCTAGGACTAATTCATATCAGGCTGGGTATTGGTATCGTGTTGCTGCGAAGTGGAATTCTGTGGATAAGTCCATCAAGTGCGCCCCTCTGGCTAAGTATGCACGTCACATTAAGGGATTGAATAACTAATGACATTTGTATTGACAAACACTGCTATTCCTTGGTACATGAATTCGGTATATTATTATGTTTTGTTTTCTGGTTCATAAAAAAAAACTCACCCACGTTTCTATTTCTTCTACTCTACTATACTCTGTACTATCGTCTATTATCACCCTCATTTAAGTTAGTATTATATTTTTAATTAGTTTAAAAAGCAGGTTTAGCACTATGTGTCATGGAGCTTTTAGCTCTTTCTAACCTGCTTAATAATGGCTTAGTAATATTTGCATATAGATGTAGATCTACCTGTGTCCTAACTCTAGCGTAAGTCTGTATCTATATGAATTATTGTACCTAAGAAATTGTTAAATAAATAATAATAATAATAATAATAAAATTGAAAAGAACTGAATTTCCGCAATTTACTTACATAACATTGGTATTGGAAACAATTCCCGTATTCTTTCTATCCAACCAAAAACAAAAATTTGTAAAAAAAAAAAACGGCAGCCAAGCTCTCCTTCAAAAGTCTTCGGCTGTGAATGCTGTGAGATATAGAAGTTGAGCCAAGCTTTTTATTCTTTCTCCCTAGTTTCGCTTTGAAAATAAGTAAGATCATTTCGCCTGTTGACGAGCGCCAAGCCAACGATTTTTGTGGTAAAAATGTAAAATATTTAAACTCAAAATCATAAAAAAAATTTTTGGCCATCAACCAAATTCAATGGCCAAGCCATTGTCAACATCGTCAACAGGCGAAATGATCTTACTTATTTTCAAAGCGAACCTAGGGAGAAAGAATAAAAAGCTTGGCTCAACTTCTATATCTCACAGCATTCACAGCCGAAGACTTTTGAAGGAGAGCTTGGCTGCCGTTTTTTTTTTTTTTTTTACAAATTTTTGTATTTGGTTGGATATTACATCTCTTTGTTGTTCGTTTGCTATCATGGTGTGAATGACGGACTTTGAATGATTAAATTTGTTAAGTTCAAAGTTGTTTTTTGACATTTTTGGGCCCTCGCCCCCCCCCCCCCCCCAAAGATACTCCTTGTGTTTTAAGCACTAGATATTAATAATGGTTAAGAGCATGTTTAATTTCAAGCTTGTACAAATTACTACGCCTGAGTAATTACGCCTTTTGATTTTGATTTTGATTCTCCCCGGTCCCAATTGCCCGGTTTTGGTTCTATGAGATACATCTGAGTGTGGCCCAAGTTTCAAAGTTCTTAGATGAACCGTTTACTCAGTATAGCATATTATACATAAGAGTACAGAATTAGAGAATAACTTTTGATAATTTTGAATTTCTCCGGTACCCGTTGCAAAATTTTGCTTTCCATATTCAAAAGTGATAATCAAAATATCAAAATATCAAAATGTATTCCACGTTTGAAACATTTCAGTTGTAGCGTTTTCTTTGAATGATTCATTTCTTGAAGTTCAGATATGTTTTTTGTCATTTTTGGGCCCATGGTCATCCCCAAATTTAGCCCCTTGTGTTTTGGACGCAAGATATTTATAATGGTTAATAGCATGTTTAATTTCAAGTTTGTACAAATTACCACGCCTTGGTAATTACGCGTTTTGATTATCATCCAAATTTTGATTTTCTCCGGTCTCTGTTACCCGATTTTGGTTTTGAAAGCAAACGTCACTGCGTCTGAAGTACATCTAAGTGTGGTCCAAGTTTCATAGTTCTAAGATTTACCGTTTTCTCTGTAGACTAAATTAATCTCCGCGGAGAACTCCTAGCCAGCCACCCACCCACCCAGCCACCAGCCAGCCGAAAGAAATTTGACGATGTTGAGAGCCTTTTTTAACACAGAACGAGTTGTCGGATCGGGTTGATTTTTTTTTTGTATGTCATGGACCACATACCAGGTCATATACCGAGTTTCAAGATTGTAACTCTTTCGGGGCGGCGTGTGCAGATAGCTGAAAACCCCCCAACTCTGGTAGCTGTATATAGGGCTGGAGTTCGTGCCGCCTAAGCAGTCGCATGCGCTTGTCTGCCGGGCGACGACCGTCGCCCTAGATGAGGTATAATTCTGAAATATCGCACGAGGGGTAAGACGAAGTATGTGGGTGGGGGTGGGGGTCGGGGTGGGGAATAAACATAACGCATTGCTTGTGTAAACACCATGTTTTTATTTCCATACAAAACTAGAGGGCATACGACAAATTAAATGCGTAATGTTGTAATGGAGAGCGACAATTTTATCTAGCTATATGAAATCTTTGTAAATTGTACTTGAATTTTTTTATGATTATATGCCTATATAAGGGTGTAATTTGTAAAAAAAAAATATATATATATATATATATATTAGTACTTTAGATAGAAATTAAAAAAGTGACTACACCGGGGTTTGAACCCGGGACCTTAGCTTACCGGGCTATGCTCTTACCAACTGAGCTATGCGGCCACCAATTTAAAACTATCTAATTTTTGGTCTGTTTTGTACATTGTAAATAACGTGTGTAGAGCAGATTGCACTGCCTATTAGACTACATACGAAATTGACTTGGAGTATGTAGTCTAATAGGCAGTGCAATCTGCTCTACACACGTTATTAACAATGTACAAAACAGACCAAAAATTAGATAGTTTTAAATTGGTGGCCGCATAGCTCAGTTGGTAAGAGCATAGCCCGGTAAGCTAAGGTCCCGGGTTCAAACCCCGGTGTAGTCACTTTTTTAATTTCTATCTAAAGTACTAACATAACAGCGTCATAGTCGCCTACTATAAAGCCAAGGTAAAACAATATATATATATATATGTTGTATCAGGTTTTGGGGTTTTCGTCCATGTGTAGTGTTTATTAGGTGGTGGTACATACCTTTTATAACAACGTTTCGCTGGATAATCCTCCAGCATCTTCAGGTTATGACAGGACCGGGCTTGCCTCTCTGCTTCCTCGTCGCTGGGCGGGCTCGGACTGTATCGTTCTCTCTGTGGGTGCGCGCGCAGTCAGTTTGCACGGACTGGTTTGGCTGTGTTGCGTCATTGTTGTCATCGTGTTTCTTCTTCCTGCTTCTTGTGATGGGCCCGGAAAATATATTTTCAACCGACCCCGGTGACGCAACGTTTTCCCCGTGTTGAGGTATGTTTGTTTGTCTTGTTGGATTGTCACTGGCACGTGTTTCTTGTTTGGGCAGAACTGGTATCCAAGATGACGGAAGACTACGACTATCATTTTGTTTGTTTAAGCTCTCAGGTCTCTTTTCAATCTCAATCGCTTCTCTAATTATTCTTGGTTGAAGATATTCAATGCTCGCTAACACTTTAGAGCTGTCAAAATCTATCGCGTGTCCAAGTTGTTTGACGTGTTGTGATAAGGCTGAGTTGTTATCTCCTTTCGAGACGGCTAATCGGTGTTCGGCTAAACGTGATGATATTCTCCGACCGGTCTGGCCTACATATGTCGATTCACATTCTCCACAAGGTATCTCGTAAACTCCGTGACTTTCAAAAGGAATGCTTTCTTTGACTTTTCTTATCATCGAGTTTATTTTCGGACTGTGTTGAAAACTGTTCTTATGTTTTCTTTTCTCAATAATCTGCAGATGTGATCAGTAGTCCCCTTAACGTAGGGCAACAACGATATGGATAGAGGTTTCTCTAACTCCTCTTCTGTTTTTTGCTTAGGGACATGGCTCATCGCTTTAGCTATACACCTGTGTGAAAACCCATTGGATTGCAGAGCTTGGCGAAGTATACGTGTTTCTTGTTGTATGTTAGTCTCGTCAGCCAATCTTTTCGATCGTATAGCCAAAGTTTTAGCTACCGCGTCTAACTGTGATGGATTGTGTTGGGATGAAGCATTGAGATACCTGTTTGTGTGCGTGGGCTTTCTGTAAACTGTGTGCCCTAGAGTACCGTCTATGTGCTTCGTTACGAGAACATCTAGGAAAGCCAGACTGTCATTTTCCTCTACTTCCATGGTAAACTTTATGTTAGGGTGTTGGCTGTTGAGGAAGTTGAGAAAAATGTATAAATCTTCCTTGCTGTGTTGCCATACGGCATAAATGTCGTCTATGTACCTGTACCACACTAGAGGTTTCAGGGGAGCTGACTTCAGAGCCTTGACTTCCAAGTCGACCATAAAGAGGTTAGCAATGACAGGTGAAAGGGGTGATCCCATCGGTGCCCCTCTATTTGTTTAAAGATCTGTTTCTCATAAAATAAGTGTTCATCAAACAGTGTTCTGCAAGTGTGATTAGGTGGGTAGGGGGGTTATACGTGTCTTGAATAATTTTGAGAGACTTTTACTGGTACTTGTGTGAATAGCGAGACCACGTCAAAACTCACCATCAGATAATTAGATTGCACCCGAAGCTTTTTTATACACTCTATGAAGTGCGAAGCATTTTTTTTTTTTTATATATACGATTCTGCGTCTTCGGTGTAGGGTTGAAAGCGTTTAGCAACGTATTTCGCTAACGCCTGGGTGGGCGAACCAATAGAACTTACAATGGGTCTTAAGGGTACACCTTCCTTGTGAATTTTAGGAAGTCCATATATTTTTGGACATTTTGATGATTTTTCGCGGGGTATTAAATATTTTTGTGATTCAATGTCAATTATTGCAGACGATTTAATCACCGCTTTAGTAGTTTTTTCCAAGTATGTGGTTGGGTCGGCGCGGTTGGGTTTATAAGCTGGGTTGGCTAAAAGTTCGCTCATCTTGCTTTTATAATCTGCTGAATTTAAAACAACCGTTGCATTTCCCTTGTCGGCGGGTAATATAGTCAAATCAATATTATCTTTGAGACATTTCAAAGCTGTCATTTCCGCGGCGGGAATGTTACAACGGGGTGGTTTCGCTTTCTTTAAAATCCTAACTATGTCTTGGCGTAAATCTTCTGCCTTCTTGTCGGGGAGTGCCGAAATGGCCGGTTCTACTCCACATATAATTTTTTCCATCGGTATACGAGAGGGAGTGATCGCAAAATTAAAACCTTTGGCTAAAACAGCCATTGACGGCTCATCTAAAACAACATCTGATAAGTTCACAACCACTTTGTTTGGCTCCGTTTCCCCCACCCTATTGGGTTGCTGTTTTTTAAACATAGAGTCAAATTTCTGTTTTTGTTTCTTCGTAGTCCAGTCAGTAAAATTATCCGTCTTCAGATGTGAAGACAGGTCAACAAAATTCCATAAAACCGAGTGCATGTTGCAGCTAAGCAATTGTTGTAATTTGTACAAGATCAGTGAGACATCGTTAATCTCGTGACGTTTACTACTGACGCAATCACGAAGCAGAGCCCGACTGGCGCGAGTGCCATTGGTTCGCCCACACAAGCGTTAGCGAAATACGTTGCTAAACGATTGCAACCCTACACCGAAGACGCAGAATCGTATATATAAAAAAAAAAAATGCTTCGCACTTCATTGAATGTATAAAAAAGCTTCGGGTGCAATCGAATTATCTGATGGTGAGTTTTAAGTTTGACGTGGTCTCGCTATTCACACAAGTACCAGTAAAAGTCTCTCAAAATTATTCAAGACACGTATAACCCCCCTACCCACCTAATCACACTTGCAGAACACTGTTTGATGAACACTTATTTCACATATGAGAAACAAATATACAAACAAATAGAGGGGGCACCGATGGGATCACCCCTTTCACCTGTCATTGCTAACCTCTTTATGGTCGACTTGGAAGTCAAGGCTCTGAAGTCAGCTCCCTGAAACCTCTAGTGTGGTACAGGTACATAGACGACATTTATGCCGTATGGCAACACAGCAAGGAAGATTTATACATTTTTCTCAACTTCCTCAACAGCCAACACCCTAACATAAAGTTTACCATGGAAGTAGAGGAAAATGACAGTCTGGCTTTCCTAGATGTTCTCGTAACGAAGCACATAGACGGTACTCTAGGGCACACAGTTTACAGAAAGCCCACGCACACAAACAGGTATCTCAATGCTTCATCCCACCACCATCCATCACAGTTAGACGCGGTAGCTAAAACTTTGGCTATACGATCGAAAAGATTGGCTGACGAGACTAACATACAACAAGAAACACGTATACTTCGCCAAGCTCTGCAATCCAATGGGTTTTCACACAGGTGTATAGCTAAAGCGATGAGCCATGTCCCTAAGCAAAAAACAGAAGAGGAGTTAGAGAAACCTCTATCCATAGCGTTCTTGCCCTACGTTAAGGGGACTACTGATCACATCTGCAGATTATTGAGAAAAGAAAACATAAGAACAGTTTTCAACACAGACCGAAAAATAAACTCGATGATAAGAAAAGTCAAAGAAAGCATTCCTTTTGAAAGTCACGGAGTTTACGAGATACCTTGTGCAGAATGTGAATCGACATATGTAGGCCAGACCGGTCGGAGAATATCATCACGTTTAGCCGAACACCGATTAGCCGTCTCGAAAGGAGATAACAACTCAGCCTTATCACAACACGTCAAACAACTTGGACACGCGATAGATTTTGACAGCTCTAAAGTGTTGGCGAGCATTGAATATCTTCAACCAAGAATAATTAGAGAAGCGATTGAGATTGAAAAGAGACCTGAGAGCTTAAACAAACAAAATGATAGTCGTAGTCTTCCGTCATCTTGGATACCAGTTCTGCCCAAACAAGAAACACGTGCCAGTGACAATCCAACAAGACAAACAAACATACCTCAACACGGGGAAAACGTTGCGTCACCGGGGTCGGTTGAAAATATATTTTCCGGGCCCATCACAAGAAGCAGGAAGAAGAAACACGATGACAACAATGACGCAACACAGCCAAACCAGTCCGTGCAAACTGACTGCGCGCGCACCCACAGAGAGAACGATACAGTCCGAGCCGCCCAGCGACGAGGAAGCAGAGAGGCAAGCCCGGTCCTGTCATAACCTGAAGATGCTGGAGGATTATCCAGCGAAACGTTGTTTTAAAAGGTATGTACCACCACCTAACAAACACTACACGTGGGCCAAAACCCCAAAACCCGATACTACATCAGAATCGGTCTACGAAAACCTTCGTCATAACATATATAAATATAGTCGCAATTAGTAGGGCAGCCTCTCTCGTTGCCACGGGTCTTGGTTCAAATCCAGGGTAAGACATGGTTCTTTTGTCGCCCAAGCACCAGAGTCTAGGAGGGAAGCCCCTCACTGGTTGTGCTGTGTTGTGACTTTCCACCCTTCCTATCTCTAACCTTTTCTCTTTGTATGAATGAAGAGGCACCCTTGCCCAGCAACAGCAGGAGGGGCAGCTTTTCTCTTGTTGCCAAGGGTCCTGGTTCGAATCCAGGGTAAGTCATGGATTTCTTGTCTCCCGAGCACCAGAGTTGGGAGGGAAGCCCCCTTACTGTCTGTGCTGACTGTGTGCCCCAGTATGAATGGTGTGTGAAGTAACCTTGCTGATAATGACAACATGCTTGCAGAATTTACTTCTTGCGTGGCCCTACCACAGGTTTGGTTATGTGTTGTGAGTTTTGGTTGCATGTAGTTAGCTGATTTTTAGTGGCCACCATCCGCCTGAAGAGTCCCAGAAGGACGAAACGCGTCGTGGATTAAGGTAACAACTTTAAATTAGCTACAGTTGTCATCAGCAGGTGAAAAGTTTTGTCGCCCCCAGCCCTTCAGGCTGGGCTTTATGTTCTCTATGCTTTCCCAACCTGTCAACCCTTCTCCAATCTAAACTAAACTAGCCATTTGGCCTTTTCCAAACTAATTGAACAACCAAGTCATTTGACACCTATCACTTTCCATCTTTCTTCACCTATGGGGTCGAGATGGGCGAGCCTACTCTACACCCTCTGGTGGGTCCGTGTTTCCTTGTTCATTACAAGTGTGACTCCTTGTCCTGCTGGGGGGGGGGCCTAGCAGGTGATGAACCTGTTAGACTTTACTCGTCTTTTCCTTCAACCTCTTCACCTGCAGCCAAGAGCTAATATAGCACGTGTACCTGTGTTATAGCCAAGAGCTTGCAATTTGTAGTCTTGTTTCCTTTCGTTTTCGAATCCCAGTCACAATTAGTAGGGCAGCCTCTCTCGTTGCCACGGGTCTTGGTTCAAATCCAGGGTAAGACATGGTTCTTTTGTCGCCCAAGCACCAGAGTCTAGGAGGGAAGCCCCCTCACTGGTTGTGCTGTGTTGTGACTTTCCACCCTTCCTATCTCTAACCTTTTCTCTTTGTATGAATGAAGAGGCACCCTTGCCCAGCAACAGCAGGAGGGGCAGCTTTTCTCTTGTTGCCAAGGGTCCTGGTTCGAATCCAGGGTAAGTCATGGATTTCTTGTCTCCCGAGCACCAGAGTTGGGAGGGAAGCCCCCTTACTGTCTGTGCTGACTGTGTGCCCCAGTATGAATGGTGTGTGAAGTAACCTTGCTGATAATGACAACATGCTTGCAGAATTTACTTCTTGCGTGGCCCTACCACAGGTTTGGTTATGTGTTGTGAGTTTTGGTTGCATGTAGTTAGCTGATTTTTAGTGGCCACCATCCGCCTGAAGAGTCCCAGAAGGACGAAACGCGTCGTGGATTAAGGTAACAACTTTAAATTAGCTACAGTTGTCATCAGCAGGTGAAAAGTTTTGTCGCCCCCAGCCCTTCAGGCTGGGCTTTATGTTCTCTATGCTTTCCCAACCTGTCAACCCTTCTCCATGATCTAAACTATATATATATATATATATATTTTACTCTCATTTATATTTTACTTGCATAGGTTTACACGCAGCCAAGTCCATCATCGTAAAAAATACAAATTTTATCTTACAGTTACGACATCAGCACAGCAACCATGACTTTGTAACAAAACCGCTTCTCTCTTCTTGGACTTTTGGCTAGGGATGAATATTTTAATGCCAAAACAATCTCGGGAACTCATTTTAATATTTGTTTAACATTTATTTACCATCCTGTGTCTGTACCTGAATAATTACTAGATATACTTCTCGATTTGGATGGTCGGGAAACACTCCCGTAGGTGGAATTGTTATTATTTCATACAATCCAGAAATTAAAAAATCCATCCCGATCGGGGTTCGAACTCGAGTCTCCCACTTTCCGGGTGGACGCCTTAGCCATCTAGACCACCGAGACGGTAACTATTTAACTTCTGTATTGTCGTTACATTATAGAACTTGAATGGATGGAACAATAGAGCATCGAAAAACTGTTGCTGTTGAATTGACCAAACAAACATAAATTTATAATGTCATTACCATACGCAGGTATGAGCGAGGGTATATTTCTCGATTTGGATAGTCGGGAAACACTCTTGTAGGTGGAATTGTTATTATTTAATACATTCCAGAAATTAAAATCGTTATTAAAGATCGGGATGGATTTTTTAATTCCCTCATACCTGCGTAAGGTAATGCCATTATAAATATGTTTGTTTGATCAATTCAACAGCAACAGTTTTTCGATGCTTTATTGTTCCATCCATTCAAGTTCTATAATGTAACGACAATACAGAAGTTAAATAGTTGCCGTCTCGGTGGTCTTGATGGCTAAGGCGTCCACCCGGAAAGTTGGAGACTCGGGTTCGAATCCCGATCGGGATGGATTTTGTAATTTCTGGATTGTATTAAATAATAACTAGATATACATTTCTGATTTTAGGCTTCGAAACCCGGATTTTAAAAATTTTAAATAAATTAATCTGGACATTTATTTTTTAATTATGCCTACTTGAATCGGTTATTTGAGAAACCGAAAGTCACCCAAATTGCTTTAAATGAGTTTAAATAGCCATTTTCTTCAGAATTTCAAGACCTATCGATTAGTAGAGAATATTTTTCGACCATGCCATATTACAGCGTGTCAGCGGTGTCAGTTTTCCCTTAGAGTTGAGAAACCGAATATGTCAGTCCATACGTTCTGAAGTAAAAAAATTGTATTGATTTGAGAAACGGAACAAGTCACTTTCAGTAAAATGAGTCATTGTCGAGAAAATTTTTTCAAACAAAGTTTTAAAAATTGTACTTTTATGTTAACTATAATAAACAATCATTAAAAACTTATGATACTACCTTATTTTTACTAATTTTAGATAAACCCGCCCCATTTAATTGAGAAACCAAATAAGTCCACGCTAATTGCACTCTCATAATTATGAAATTACGTGCCCATAAGTATCAATATCAACGAAAATCAATGTAACTATCTAAATTACTACAACAAAAAACCTGCATTTTTTAACTTCAGGGTATTAAATGCAGGTTTTTGGCGTTTTACTCAGAACAATGGTTACATGAATGATTCTGTTTCTCAAATAACCGATTCACTTGTTTTCCTGAGGAGTCCACACAGTTTGGGCTGAAACGTGAACTCAATCAAATATATTCGCGGGGCGAAATTTTCACATCAATTTATTTTAACTAGGGAAATGCCAAAGTCGTTGATAGACGAATGAGTGACCCATGTGTTGAGTACCCGCGGGAACATCCCCTTTCCTCCCCTATACCTAAGGCTGGATCTAGCCCAGTATGGGGAATGATACCGGGTATTAAATACATTGGCTCACTCACTCATCTATCAACGACTTTGGCGTTTCCCTAGTCTAGTTGGCTAAGGCGCCCTTATACCCGGTATGTGGGGGACCTGGGTTCAATCCCCAGGTCGGAAAAGATTTTGTAGTAAATGGATTGTATTTAAAAAAATATTAAACATGTTTTGAAATACATATGATACAACGCAGTTTAGTCAACATTTACTGTGACAATACTATGGAAAACATAGCCAGTACAAAATACGATTAACGATTGCAAGGTTTACTCAATCTCCCAGCGGAATTTGAGGGTACCTTGAACATTCAAATTTCGATACTCTTTGGTCACTGCATAACTGCATTACAAATATTTTTTTCCACTGCCTCCATTGCAACCGAGTTACATCTAAAAGGCAGTGATTTTTTTAAAAGCGAAACCATTGTCGTTACAAGAATTCCTACACATGTTAGACCTATTTTTCAGTTTATCATTTCTTGTAGGTTTAAATCGAAATGGACTGTGCTCATTTTGTTAGCAGTTCTCAGTTATCTGGTCACGTAAGTCTGTTTAAAATTTCAGGTCAATCTATTTGGCCGTTCGGCCGTATGGGACCGGACATACAGACAGACAAACATTTAACATACAGACAATAGTCACTACCAAGACCCGATCGAGTAGCATTATAAATCCTCATTCGCTTCGCTCACTCGTCTAATAACACACAAATAACTTACAATCTTTAAACACATACATACGCAATGATGTTACCCTATTCCGTTGCTTTTGTAAGTTGATGCTCTCACCCAACATCATATCAAATAAATAATTGCCCAAGGAAGGCTCAGTAGTAATAATTTAATTTTGTTTCATATCCTAGCTATCATCCTGTAATAAAATACATTATATAATAATAACAACGTAATACATGCGCAGCAAATGCATCTTATCAATAATTTTTACCTAGTTTGGATTTTAAGCAAAGAACCATCTTAATTTCGAAGCAGCAAGTAATCTGATTTTAATACACATTTTCAAAATTTGCGCGTCATTCGTGTTGAAGTAGTTGTTCAAGCATAAGCTACAAGCGCTAGGATCGAATTGTTGACTGAGCAGAAGTGACCGCAACCAATTTACTTCCTATTAGCCCGCTAGGTGGTGCAGCTATCAGTGTAACTAGCGTGAATCGTTAGGCCGACTTGGCTAACCTTCCCCCACCACCGCGCGCTCACGGCTCGCTTGCGATGCCACTATACACGTTTATAGGCTAGCATTGTTTACAGTGCGCTGTAGCAGGGTGGTAACGGGTGGGATTGTGAAAGAAGGGTTCGCTGGTTCAAACCTCCGACGATGTGTTTTTTTTTTTTTTTTTTGGAAGTCCATTATCTGTGCCATTGTATTTTAAATAGAAACGTTAAAGGTTTTGAAGGTATTTTTGTTTATTTTTTAATAATAATTAATAGAACTCCTTTCCGGGTAAAGTACTTTATATTTTAAATAGAAAGGAAAATTTTTTTAAAAAACGTTAAGGTTTTGAAGTTTTTTTTATTTTATTTCCTCACGTCCGCATTAATGAATATTATTTACCTAATATTATAATGTCCCGCTTTTAAAATTAATTAGGGTTATCTATTTCTTTGAACTGCGCGGCAGACATAATGTGATGCGCGCGCATCCGGAGACGTGGGTTAGCATCATTGATATTAAACCCCTATAGTAGGCTAGATTAGCAGTCTCCTATACCTCCGCACAGGCGCGAGCGTAGCAAATTGAAGACTCAACCGGCCCATTTCAAGATGGCGATTTGGTGTTTTAATTTATGCTCTTTTAATGCAATAAAGTATTTTACTGGATTGTTTGATATGGTTTTAGCTTGTGCAGCATGGTATTAAACAAAAGAAACAATACGAAGTGATTGCATAAGGGAATTTAGTAATCATTTGGTGTTAAAGGCTAGTATGCTTACCTGTCAACCTGGCGGCAATCTTGAGAACTATTTGGCCACAAATCGCTCCCATTTGATTAACATGTAAACTGTCATTTTAAGATGGCTTCTAATTGTACCGGAAGTGGACCACCGACTGCTGGTCTAGCCAATTATATAGGATGTCTATGGTTAGCATCAAAGATGGTAGTATATAACCTGTCGGTTAAGATGCGCAACTGCCCATAGGTCGGGCTAGGGAAGTCTTTGCCACTACTAGCGCCATCTGTCGGGTGGTCAGTTAACTAACTGGAAGTGGAGGGGGAAATGGGAGGGACATTCAAATTGATTGTGAACTTTGATTTTTCTTGTAATGCACTTACTTATCTCACTCCATTGCTGCAAATAACTTGATTTATTCAAAATCTACATAATAAGAAAATATGAACATACATAACCAATACTATTAGATAATAATGACAATACAATAGAGAAATACACAAATAAAGAACTTAAAATTGCATGTTAATTAAACATTTTTCTAACTTTGCACTATTCTTTAGGAGGGAAATTTAATCACAAAAGTAATCAAATTCTTCTCTTAAAGAACAGTGAAAAAATAGTGAAATTAACATACAAAACAAGTTGTTTCCAAGTGAAATCAATAACCAATTTGTGAATGAAACTTACCAGTATGTTCATATTAAAATTATGCAGGAAATCAGGAATAAAGCAAGTTTTTTGCCCAATAGAGTAAGACAAGTAGGCCTACATAATATTATAGGTAAATCACAATAATTATTCAGTTAAGTTGGAACAAGAGGTCATGTTTAGGGTACACAACACCAAAAATTAAAAATATCAATTTGATAACCGGTTTTTTATTCAATTGTGTTATCCCACCATGTTTTAGTAACAAAGTGGAACTGTAGGCATATCCTATAAGAGCCTAATAATAACAATTAATAACAGCGTCTTATCAATATAAACACATCTAAGGCTAGGCTTCAATAGAAAAGCAGTACCGGTATATTGTCCATTAAATATGTAATATCAATATCTCACAATCTTTCCTTGGGGAAGTAACGTAAGCCTACGTTTCAACAATTGAATATAAATTGTCCTCCTTTGTAGGCCTAAGAGTTTTGGTAACTGAATTGATAAATGTAAAACACATAGGCCCTAATTTACAAATTAAATAGGTAGGCCGGCCGGGGTGCATTTTTCTGGAGCAGGGAGGTGCTGGGTCAGAGGCGAGTTCTGCAAATGATCAGCTTCCTTGTGGTTTATGTTTGGACCTTGGCGGAGTCCGAGTCGTCTGAGATGAACTCCTGAAACCAGAAAAGGAGAAAATATGTAGTGACACGTAGGCTGTAGGCCTAGCAATCACAACAATACGCAGACAGCTTTACAATGTTTGTTTACTCATTCTAGGTAGGCCTAATTATGTTTGTAGGCCCTATGTGTTTATTGAATGTAAAAGTTGCACAATACTGCCTACAACACTATTGGGAATTAAATTATGGATTCAACAAAGAGTAATTGATACCTAAATTCACTTGCCCTTGCTTACTGTCTTGGACACAACCTCAAATTTTAAAACAAACCAATTTGTTGGCCTAACTGAACAAAGCAAGACTACACCAATCAGATAATTGCTCCCTGATAATTCAGCCCACAGCTCATTGCATAGCCTTATTGCATTGAAAAACAAAATGAATTAGGAAATTTAGAATGATTATTGAAAGACATTCACAGAAATATAAGGCCTAAACACATAGAGAGAGAAAGGAAAGCAATACAATATGAATAACTGGCAACAAAATGTAGGCATGCTTACCAAACAAAGTTGAATCATTGGCTAGGGCTATAGGCCTACTGGGCATAAATAATTTGCTGAATGATAGGCCTAGCCTAGCCCTAGTAGTTCAGAGGCTAGATCGATCATTCCTGATGTTTACAAGTGGGTGATTCCTGACATTCCTATAGGCCTAGACGTTAGTAACAGCCGAGCATCTACTATGCTAGGCCCTAGTCAAATGTAGCTAGACTAAAATTAAACAATTGTAGGCCTAGCACCTAGAACACATAAGGTAGGCCTAGGTAGGCCCTAGGCTAGGCGGCACTCTTTCGGTTGGTACTGTATGGCCAGTTTTTGATCACTTGTTTATTTCAAAGGTTTTGTAGGTACTTTATATTTAAAATAGCGACGTTAAAGGTTTTGTAGGTAGGCCTACTTTGGCCATCCCATACCAACCAAAAGAGTACCGGCTAGGCGTAGGCCGCGTAGGGGCCTAGGCCCTTCTACAATAAAAGCTGATACAAACAGCAGAATCTTTTAAGGCCAAGTCTCAACAGGTTGTTTTTAAATACTCCTACCAAAATGCCCAAAGCCAAGATGTAGGCCCTAGCCTAGGCCTAGGCCTAGGCCTAGTGCTAGGGCTAGCCCACCTTTGTGTAGGGCCTAGGTATCCAATTCCTGGTTATTTAATGGTGCTACATCTTGGGTTCTTGGCTTTGTAGGTAGGCCTACGCCAGGCACTACGTAACTTAGGACCTTATAATTTTTATTATATGTAGGTATACGCAAGATTTAGGCCTAGCCCTAGTAATGTGTGAAAAAGTGAAACCCATCGAAAATACAAACTCAAAAACATGACAGCTGACAGTGAGCGAAGGGCAGAACCCAAGCTTTGTTGTCAATTTCATACAAAAATAAACCACCAAAGGATTTGAGAAATACGATCTATGTTATACGTATGCCTTAGTTTTAAATGTACTTACTTGATGCGTATAATATGTAGGGCTAGTAGGGCATTTTCATCTTGTAGAGTTGTTCAGACAGGAAACGTCACCGAAGGCAAAACAAACCGATTATTTTCAAATTCGCGAGATCCGAAGCGAGATTTCACGAGATGTGACGAGATTGCCACCAGCGCTCTCCCACGCATGGTCATACGAACTATGTCGAACTACGTCAGGCCTCGGTGGCTCACTAAACTTCTCCCTTGAATTCCCTATGGCAGTTTCAGGGGGCTGGTTAGCATGATGCGCGCTCCACGCCAGACAGAGAGGGAAAAGGTTAGCCAAGTCGGCACGATGTCATATTAGTGTAACTACTAGCGCGCTTAAGAGTGGTGGTAGCCGACAAGAAGTGCGCAGGCTGAAGCCGGTAAAAGCAAACTGAATCCCAAGGGTACGACCAACGGTACGACATTCTTCCCTTGCCACTCTTGTATTTGCCTATTTGTTTGTTTAGATATGTTTTGTAGGTGTTTCATAATCTAAGCAACTACGACTGCTACTATTATTGCTGTCAACACTAGGAAATCATCAGTGCTACGACTGCGATTAACCGTAACTGACTTGGGATTAACTAACGCACGAAAACAATTATCTTATTAAGTCCGGTTTTTCTTTACAATTTTATGCCAGATTCCGGATTTTAAACCATCTATAAAATATATTCATTTAAAAAACTTTTGATAAGTTAAATCCAGTAAAAGAGGGGTAATATAATTCCTATTTTAAAAATTAAAATTAAAAAATAGAATATACCAAAAATCAAAATTAAATACGAACTTGCAAATTGCAAACTACAAACCCAATATAAAATAGGTATGCATATTATGTCTAGTTACGTTCAATTATATTTAAAACAAAAAACGCGAAGAAAATAAATAAAATAAAATTAGATAAATCAAATAACTTAAACAAGATATAAACTGATTTAACTTTTCTCGATTACATTTATAATATCTGAATTTTAACAACTCCACCTACAAGGGTGTTTCCTGACAATCCAAATCGAGATAAACATTTTATTTGTTATATTTAGTTTCTTTTTTACAGTTTGTGGGAAGTGCTGTGTCATTTAGATATTGATTTAATTAGGCCTATAATTAATTTTAAGGTTTGTCTTGAAAAGACCAGATGAAAAGCAATCTTTAATTATGTCCGTTAAGTCATTATATAATGATACTTGTATATGATGCGATTTTAATTGAGATATTTTAAAGTTTAATATTGTGTTGTGAATCTGTTTTTATATTCGTGTATCGTGGTTATGAATTGCCTTGTTTTTTAGTGTTTCAATTTGTTTCTTGTTATGGATATCAAACGATATGAAAATTCATATCGATAATCGAGCCGAAATTAGAATAATAAATCGCGATAATATCGTGCACAAAAATATCTCGACGATATGGTACTTTGTAATCATATCACGCGCACGATATAGCGGCATAAAACTCGCTGTTCTCACGTTTGAGTCAATTTGAATTGGGCGCCATCTCAACGCTGGTCGGCGGACTGGCCGCCAGCTACGACAGGCCTCTCTATGCCCCTCCCAAAGATATCCCATATAATTGGCTAGATTAGCAGTCAGCGGTCCACTTCCGGGACAATTGGAAGCCATCTTGAATGGGTGAGTTTGCATGTTAATTAGATGAGAGCGATTAATCGAAAAAATATTTTTTTAAATGGCCGCCAGTTTGACAGATGAGCATATTAGACTTTAACACCAAATGATTACTAAATTCCCGTTTGCAATAGCTTTGCATTGTTTCTGTTTGTTCAATACCATGCTGCACAAGCTAAAACCATATCAAACAATCCAGTAAAGTACTTTATTGCATTAAAAAAGCATAAATTACAACGCCAAACCGCCATCTTGAATGGGTGTTATTGACGCTTCAATTTGGTACGCTCGCGCCTGAGCGAAGGTATTGGAGACTGCTAATCTAGCCTACTATAGGTGTTAAGATATCTATGGCCCCTCCAATGAGCGAGTGTACGAGAGATGATGATGCGAGAGAGGGAGATTGATTGATTGATAGTTCCTGGTAGGCCTTCTCTTCCATCCAACCATTTATCATTACAACACAATTACAGAAAAATCTCGAAATATATTAAAATACTATGATAATCACACAATTAAATGTGCAACTAAAGAGCTAAAAATAATCTAAACTTAACTAAACTAAACTAAACAAACTAAATTATGTAACACTGCAAAAAGAATAACATAATTATTGCAAAGTACTAATTTTCTAGGCATATGGTAATGTTATGCAAATTATGGATTGAAATCCAGTTAAGTAAGAATTTTCAAAAATCATTCATTCGTCTTAATCATTGGATGAGCGTAGCGAGCGAAGCGAAGATTCCATTTCACTACACTGGAGAAAAAAATCCGAAATGTTTTTTTTTTCTTTTCTTTTTTCTTTTTTTTTCATTTTCTTCTGTATGTATTATTGTGTGTTTGTTAACACGATTCCGGCTAAACCGATACTCCAATTGCGATGAAATTTTATGGAGTCCTTCGAAATCTCTTAACTGCCACGTTTTTGAGCGCAATCGGAAAATTATTTCTCATGAAAATCGCAATTTTACAATTTTTTTCGATTTTTAAAAAATTTCTTCGACTTATCACGACTACAAGCTTAATTCCATTTTAAAGGTTTTTTCACAGAACCTTAATTTTATGAATTTACATATTCGTGTGAAATTTGAGCGCAATCGAAAAATTATTTCTGGTGAAAATCGAAATTTTACAGTATTTTTTCTTTTTTTAAACAATTCTTTGACTTATGACACCTACATTCTTTATCCTATTTTAATAATTTTTTCACAGAACCTTGATATTCTATGAATCAAATATTTGTGTAAAATTTGAGCGTAATGGAATAATTATTTCTTGTGAAAATCGCAATTTTACGATTTTTTTCTTTTTTTAAATTACGATTAATAAAAAATAAAAAAAAGTTAATTTTTTATTTAATTTAATTAAATTAAAAAAATTCTTCGACTTAGTAATAATTTTTCACAGAACAACAGAAAATCCGCATAACACTTGGCAACTCAATGCACTAATTACGCTCATCCAACAACGCGGCGGGACTTAAACGATTTCCTAGTAAAAACACGGTATACATAATATGACTAGGAAGATTCGCAAACGCTTTTTCAGGCGCGTTGTTGGATGAGCGTATTTCTTTAAACGAAAATTACGTGAAATTGCGATTTTCATGAGAAATAATTTTTCGATTTTGCTCAAATTTCATATATATATATATATATATAAATTCATGAAATTAAGGTTCTGAGAAAAAATCATAAAATTGGTTAAAGCATGTAGGTGTTATAAGCCGAAGAATTTTTTTTAACCGAATAAAGAGAAAAATTGTGAGATTTTCATGAGAAATCATTTTTAGACTGCGCTCAAACACATGGCAGTTCTAAGTTCAGAGATTTCGAAGGCCTCCAGAAAATTTCATCGCAATTGGAGTATCGGTTTAGTCAGAATCGTGTTAACAAACATACAAAAATACAAAATGATTTTTTTTTTCCTTTTCATTCTCCACCATTTTTTTATATTTGATTCGTTCATTAAATGCATATAATATCATTTTTGTTTGTTACCAAAATTGTTGTGTTAAATGCATTGTTGTTGTAATGCTACTATTTCAAATATTTACGAAAATGTAGTTTATTGTTGTTTATGCATCTATGTTATTAGATTAATTTAGTTGTCCTCCTTTGTAAATCAGTTTTTTTAACTGAAAAGGATTGACGTTAAATAAATAAAAAATAAATAAATAATAAATAAAAACGAAAAAACATCGTAAAATTGAGATTTTCATAAGAAATAATCTTTCGATTGCGCTAAAAAATGTGGCAGTTATTAGTCCAGAGATTTTGAAGGCAACCAGAAAATTTCATCGAAATTGGGGTATCGGTTTTGCTGGAATCGTGTTAACAAACACACAAAAATACAAACAGAAAAAAACAAGAAAAACGAAAAAAAATTGAAAAATTGCAATTTTCATGACAATAATTTTTTCGATCAATTTTTCGCACGTGGCAGTTCTAAGTTCAGAAATTTCAAAGGTCCTCAGAAAATTTCATCGCAATTGGAGTATCGGTTTAGCCGGAATCGTGCTAACAGAAACACACAAAAAAACACTCCGGATTATTTTGTCCAGTGTAGTGAAATGGAATCTTCGCTACGCTCATCCAATAATATTATGTCTATACGGATAAGTTTTAAAATTTTGGGTTTTGTGAGAAAATTATTTTGTATGTATTTTATTTTATTTTAATTATGATTATGGAATGTAACAATTGTATATTATAGGGAGCTGGTTGGTCGCTGCTTTAAATTATATTAAGTGGGCATGTAGATTATTTTTATAGGTCTTGGTTTTTAAATGTATGGTAAATTTGATGGTAAATGTCTCTTATCTGGCAGAGAGAGAGAGAGAGAGAGAGAGAGAGAGAGAGAGAGAGCGTGCGTGCGTGCGTGAGTGCGGTGAGAGCTGTTCCTTGATCAACGCTGTTGGCGTGGTGGAGGGGAGTGGTAATCATCAAATAGATAGCGAGCGGTAAAACCCATTTTGAGACGCTGGGAATTCAGGGGGGAAATATCTTTGTTGTTGTAGCAGTGTCGATTAGTTATAAACTTGACGTGTATAATAATATTATGCTACTTAACTAGGAAGCTTCGCAAACGCTTTTTTAGTCGCGTTGTTGGATGACGTAATTGGTGCATTGAGCTATACGGATTCTCTGTTGTTCTGTGAAAAAATCATTGAATTTATTTAAAATTAAATTAAATAAAAATAAAAATTAACTTAAATTTTAAAAATTTTATTAGGTAATCGTACTTTAAAAAAAGAAAAAAATCGTAAAATTATAATTTTCATATGAAATAAATATTCAATTGCGCTCAAATTTAACACGAAATTATTAATTCATAAATTAAGGTTCTGTGAAAAAATCATTTGAATAGGATAAAGCATGTAGGTGTTATAAGTCAAATAACCGTTTTAAAGAAGAAAAAAACCGTAAAATTTGATATTCATGAGAAATAATTTTCGATTGCGCTCAAAATTTCACACGAATTTGTTAATTTATAAAATTAAGGTTCTGAGAGAAAATCATTAAAATCTGATAAAGCATATAGGTGTTATAAGTCGAGAAATTTTTAAAAATCGAAAAAAATCGTAAAATTGCGATTTTCATGAGAAATAATTATCCGATTGCGTTCAAAAACGTGGCAGTTCTAAGTTCAGAGATTTCAAAGGCCTCCAGAAAATTTCATCGCAATTGGAGTATTGGTTTAGCCGGAATCGTGTTAACAGACACACAAACATACAAAAAAAAAGGAAAAAAAAACATTCCGGATTTTTTTCTCCTGTGTAGTAAAATGGAATTTTCGCTTCGCTCGCTACGCTCATCCAATTAGCTATTCCCAATATCGTACGATTATCGCGAAGCAGCTACGCCCTAAAAATATCGCGATAATATTATCGATATACGATTATCGCTGACATCCCTATTTATTTTATGTATAGGACCGATGGGCTACCGGCGTTTCGCGGGCAATTGCTCAGACTGCACTATTTTGTAAAACAAAAATCGGCTATTGATATTGATGCATTTCCCCAGAATTCACTAGGCCCACCGTAACTCTTCCTGAAATTAAAGTACGCATACTATACACTTTGTAATTTCTTTGTCACAGTCTGCTCTAATTGCTCTTATTCTTGTTGTATAACACGCTGCGCTATTTTTTTTAAGATAAATTTCCGATGTCATTATCCATGTAAGACATTCGTCCATTTGAAGGCCAAGGAATTCTATACGGCAGTGCAGGTAGCGGAGGTGTTGCACCTTGTCCAGAGTGATTAATGTTTTTGTATTTTGCAATGTATGAAATATATATTTTTTTAATTGGCTAATTTAAGACCTGCTTATTATTACTGAACCAATGACTTTAATGACTACTACATTAAAATATAATGTTTAGTTAGTTGGCGAGTTCAAAGGTAGGAGTATCGTTGCAGTACTGTCCAATTTATAATGCACTAAACATCCAGAAATAACTAATTTAGGCGTTAAGTGTCCTACCGATAAACGGGAGTTCCGGGTTCGAGATACGATACCCCCTGGGATGGATTTTATTTTTGATTGATTTCCATTATTATAAACAATATTGTTGGTTTGCTGATATATTTCATGTTTATACAAATCTTGCAATGTGGTTTAAATAACTTAATAAATATAATTATATCATTATCCTATTTATTTTGCCAATTGTAATTTAATATTTTTTTGTTAAAGAGGCTGAGTATTAATTTTTAATGTAACCTTATTATAATATGGTAATCACATGAATCAATGATTACATTTTTCTTTCAAACGAATGAGTATAAATACCAATATGTATCGTATAATATAGCCTCTATATATAAATATGTAAAATAGTTATCTTTTTGCCGATGACTGAACAAGAACTTGCACAAACTTTCAGTCTGAGTTGCCAAGTGGCGCCACAATCATCAGCCCCACGTGCAATGCATGAGCCTCGCCCGATGGTTCTATTGACTATTTTTAAGCGAGCGTTTCCATTTGACTCTTGCGGAAAAAATAGTCACTGGTTTTGTTTTGTCTTTTTTTATGTCTCGCCATAACGTTCGAACGGAGCTCGGATCGAGTTGAAATTTGGACCATCCGCAAGCTTCGTTCTCGATTGAATGCCATTAGTTTTGTGGCAAAATCGTTCAAAAAGTTAAAAAGTTACATTAAAGTTAACCGAAAGTTTTTTTCAAACTAAACGGACACAAAATCTGAGGTGGCCAAATCATTTAGAATGTCCGTCCGGTTACGAATATGTTAATTTTATTTTGATCCGATAAGTAGTGTAGATGGAAATTACATGATAACAAAGTACCGTTACCATGGCAACGGAAAGTCGCACAGCTTTTTTGGCTCATGATAGCGGTCGAACGGAGGTTCGAATCGAGTTGAAATTTGAACCATCCACAAGCTTTGATCTGGTTTGAATGCCATTAGTTTTGTAGTAAAATCGTTCAAAAACTAATTAAAACTAATTCATTTTGATGTATTAATATTTGTTCACAAGTTAACCAAAGGTATGTTACCTGGTTATTTTAGTAAGAATATTAAGTATGTGTCAGACTCTTGTTAAGTATAATACGAGAAATTGTAATGATATAGAGGTTAGGAGGTGCAATAAAAGTAGGACACAGAACAGTGTTTTCTATAGTGGAGTTAGGGTCTACAATGGGCTTAGTAAAGTCTCAAGGATGAGGTGTGTGTGCATAAGTTTAAAACCCAATGTAGGGAATATATTTGGTAGATTATCCTTGCCTGTATTGTTCACTTTTATCATGTTGTTATACCTGCCTGTTGTTATATTTTATCTTGTATCATAACAATGTACATTGTATGTAATAGCAGTTGTATTGCTAAATAAATCAATTACTTACTTACTTACTTACTTACTTAAAAAAATTTAAAGTTACATATAGTTAATTGAAAGTTTTTTTTCAAACTAAACGGCGACAAATTCTGAGGTGACCAAATCATTTAGAATATCCGTCCGGTCACGGATATGTTAATTTTATTTTGATCCGATAAGTAGTGTAGATGGAAATTACATTTTAACAAAAGTAACGTTACCATGGCACGAAAGTCGCACGAGAATTCTGGTCACTATGCACTGCCACCTAGAAGTAATCAAAATACTATCGAGGAAGCAGTGTATTATTTTGTTATTACCAAAGAGTTAAAATAGTTTTTCCAAAGAAATAATGTCAAGGTCCTCTAGATGGCGGTGGATTTTATCCACAAAGTAAAGGTTTACCCACGGGTTTACCCAAATACCTTGCCAATAATAAATAATATTGGAAACATGGCCCCGTGGACAGCGAACGTCGCAAATTTAAAATTTAAAAAAATGTGCAATGTGGGTCTAGCTATAGCAACGTGCTCGCTTATCAACGCGTCCAACTGAGCGTTTCGTAGATAACATACACATATTAGTTTGTAATTAAATGCTTAATACAATCCAGGAAAAAAACGTCCGTTCAATAATTCAGATGTATAAATAATGCACTAAAGTATGTGCTAGACGGTCAAGTGATTTTTAGACGTTTGACCTACAAGTGTGAAACCCGAGTTCTATCCTATAGCTCAAGTTGGATTTTGTAAATATGTTAGTATGTTTTTGGGGAGGAGGGGCGAACATTTTTGTAACCACTTAACATTAAGTATTAAGTAGCCCTATGAATCCTGATATTAAGGGGAGGGGGTCCCTTCAGCTAGCGCGGGTCTAGGGCGCATATCCCCAGATTTTATATTGTTTTTGCAAATGGTTTTTCTACTAGGTTTTAGACAATCTATTTTAAAGGCACTGTATCCACCTTTTCACGTATTTCACGTATTTCTCGCCTTGATATGAAACAAACAACAAAAAGATGTGATATCCCCCCCCCCCCAAATACATTTTTTTTTTTTAAAAAAAAAGGGGGGGCAGCCAAGCTTTCCTTCCAAAGATTTCGGCTGTGAATGCTGTGAGATATAGAAGTTGAGCCAAGCATTTCATTCTTTCTCCCCAGTTTCGCTTTGAAAAGATGTAAGATCATATTTTCGCCTGTTGACGAGCGCCAAGCCAACCATTTTCGTGGTAAAACAGTAAAAATTTTAAACTCAAAATCATAAAAAAATTACTTGGATTTTGACTGTGTTGAGTTATCGTAATGAACCAAAATCAATGGCCAAGTAATTTTTTTATGATTTTGAATTTAAAATTTTTCCTTTTTTAGCACAAAAATGGTTGGCTTGACGCTCGTCAACAGGCAAAATGATCTTACATCTTTTCAAAGCGAAACTAAGGAGAAAGAATGAAATGCTTGGCTCAACTTCTATATCTCACAGCATTCACAGCCGAATACTTTGGAAGGAAAGCTTGGCTGCCGTTCTTTTTTTTCTTTTTTTTTTTTTTACAAATTTTTGTATTTTAGGGGGATACAATACACACTCAATTATTGAGAATGCTATTTCCTATATTTAGTCCGTGGAACAAGCTGCTAAAACTATAGGAACATTTCAAATCCGGAAACCAGCACCAAAATTTAATAGCAGGTAAAAGACATATTTAAGAATGTTATATTTCACGGGGACACGCAAGGTAACAAATAAGTCACCTGTCAAGCATCAACAAGATAGCCGCCAAAATAATACTTAAAATTGCAGTAACTCAAGAAGTAATCATCAGATTTGGATAAACTAGGTTTTGTTTTATTCGGTTTTTAATGCTCTACAAAAATGTCATAGAAATTTTACCGTAAATACAATAGTTTTAATTATATTTATATATTATTACAATGTATTGCAATTAAAGCACTTTTTGGTACCTACCCGGGCGCACCCTACACCCTGAAATTCTGTTCCAATGGGATAGTCGTGAAATTAAAACCACGCAAAGTTACAGTTTGTTCGTGATATTCGAGAACAATGCAAAACATTAAAAACTGATTCTAGACAGCTCTGTAGTTTTGTGAGAATTATAGCCTGTACGGAAAAATATTGTAAGGTGATGGTAATTAAGTTTTTTATTAGAATTTTAATTAATTAAATGCATATCTTAAAATATACAAACCGCACCGATTATTACATTTGAATATTTTTTCTTGAGTTATATTGTTCTAACAAAACCACATAGGTATTTAATCTGTTTTTAGAAATTTTGCATCGTTCTCGAGATATCACGAAAAAACTGTTATTTTGCGTGGTTTTAATTTCGCGACTAAAACGTCAAACATAATTTCGAGCACACTCATACATTTAGAAATAAGTATGCTATTCAGTCTTGGTATGGCCACAAGGGAAACCAAGCATTTGTGTATTTAAAATCTCTTTTGGATGGAGCAGTCATATAAGGCCAGCTATAATGTCCACAAGCTCTCCTATTCATTGTGTGTAAAGGTCTAGCTGCATTAACAGCGAGCGATGGAGGTGAGTTCTACCATAAACTACCATCCAATCAGAATAAGAATACAGAACAAGCACATACGTAAAAAATGAGGTGTCCCAAAAGAGAAAATCCGCCAAAGAAAAAAAAAAAAATGCTCGTTGGTCTTATGGTTAGCGTATCTGCTTCCAATGCAGAAGGTCCAGGGTTCGATTCCCGCTAAAGTCAGAAGTTTTTTAACTTCTGATTTGGACTTAAGTCCATCAGTTCTTATCTTAGGAGTTTGTAAACGGTGACTTTGGAGCCGTCCTAGCAACGAAGCACATAATAAATTTCAGAGTTGTTCTGAATCGGCCTTGTTGATTCTGGCGTTGATTCGCGGGTGTTCGCACTGTCCATACCACTGATTGCTATATTTCCTATTAACAATATCGATCTTTGGTTGGTTATCGCTCACTCGTCGATTGCGTCGGGCCTACAGGGTTGGCTTGGCCGCTTTGATTTAAAGTCCCCCACTGAAAATCAGTTATATAACTGAGTGGGTAGACTCTAAATAAAATTTATTTATTTATTTAAGTGTAAAATCACGAAAGATGAAATCGTCGAAAGTACAATCCCCCATAAGCAAAACCCCGAATGTATAAAACCACGAAATAGCAGATAGCAGAAAGAAAATTTTTCCGATTTCTGGTTCCCGTATGTACAAATTACTAAAAGTGCAGAGTCTCGAAAGTTAAACACTCAAAATATTCAAACCCCAAAAAGGTGATCACCGATAGTTCAATCTCCCGAAAACTCATTTCCCCGAAAGTGTCATTCCGCGAAAGTGTGTTTTATTGAATTTTCGGGGATTTGCACTTTCGGGATTATGATACAGACTCGAATCACCAGTCCCCTCTATATCGCGCGCATAGCATCATGGGAATCATGAGTTTATAACCAAATACCATTTTATTACACTACGTTTAGTGCAATATTACGGTATTTGGTTTAACATACATCCTGTCATATGAACAGGTGTGTGATAGACTGAGGCTGACTCTGTTGAAAACTCAGTCCGACACACACCTGATCATATGGCCGTCGTATGTTAAACTTATTATTCCCATTATGCTTTGCGCGAGAAATAGGGGGAGTTTGTGATTCATGAAAAGGCCTGTTGGGACTTTTAAACACTGGGCCTAGGACGTAGTTAATATTAGAACAAGGTTAATCGATATAAATTTATCCACCGAACATTTCATAACCTTAGTGCATGCGTATTTCTAGTGTAGACATTAGTTAGGGCCAGTTTTTCTCATGATATAAATAGGGCAAAACGTCTACTCTTTGCTCATTTGCTGGGTGCTTGCTTTGAGTATTTAGTGCTGTGCCTTTTAGAAGAAATCCGAGAACTGCCGAGTTAGTGTCGGTGGTGTCGATTAAAGATTACCATTCATTTCAAGCCGATCGTACGTCTCCGCTGAGAGCGAGGAGAAATGTTGCAAACCGGAGAGTGGAGACAGTTTGATTGGATATTGCTTAACGTCTCATATTTATGCAACTTGGCTAATCGAGACGAAGAGAGGGACGTAAGGGAAGACGCGGGGGGACAAGAAGTGGACAGGCCTGTACTGGTCAGAACCAGCCACAAGCATATGGGGAGGGCAGGGGTTCCACCACGTCGTGGTCGTCTCCGTCTGTGTTATCATCCGTCCGAGTTGTCAATGTCGTCGCCGTCGGGGAGGTAGTCAAAGGGAAGGGGAAAGTTCCCCGACGACGACCCAGAGCTCGCCATTAGTTTCAGGGAGAAGAACTCCCCTAATCACGGGCCAAACCACGAGAAGGTTGCGAGTTGGAATTTGATGGCCCACGGTGGAGACAGGTTGCTGGTCCCTTTCCTGGTCGTTGTTACGCAGCCCGTGAACTTCCCACGTCCTTTGCGCGAATCAGACGACTGTATGTCCCAAATGAGTATTTGCACCAAACACTAATGTGTAACCCGAAACAGTATAATTATCACACAACAGCTGCAGCCCTTCCATCAACTCACGCCTCATAAATTAATTATTCACATCGCTACGAACCGGATGGTGTTTGTTGGAATTACTTTCCTTTACGCGCCTGGTCGTTTAGCAACATTACATTAACACTGTAATCAGTTATAACTATTAGACCAGCATCCAAGTAGGAACTTCCCCAACCCCTCCCACCGCAGCCGCAGTGGAGAAGTGAAGACCCATTATTATGATAGATTGATTATTTTGGAGTAGAAATCCATTTCTTGGCCAGTTGGCCAGTGGTGGGTGCGGGGAACAGGGGTGCCTAAATGTCAATTGTGCTGAATTCTTTAACCGTTTTTATTTTTTCAAGTCCAAACCGTTGAACGAAATCATTTTTTGATTTGTCATTAGTGTACGAAATGAAAAATATAATTTTATCCATATTTTTATTTTCTTGTGTGTCCGGTAAATAACATTTTTGACTTTTCCAAACTAAAAAATCAAAATGGACCCAAATTGTTCGTTTAGGCTAAAACTGATATATTCTGAAAGAGTTATTATTTTGGAGTCGAAATCCAAGCTTGTTGGCCGGTAGACAGTGGTGGATGCTTGGAAGGCCTACAGGGGTGCCCAAAGGGTCAATTTTAAGGGGGTGTTTTCAACCGTTTATATTTATTTATATTAAATTTACCCTTTGGGCACCCCTCTGTACACCGCATCCGAAACTGGCCAAACGGCCAACAAGTGGATTTCGATTCCAAAATAATAACCCTTTCAGAATATATTAGTTTTAACCAAAACAGGCAAATAATTGAGGCAATTTAGACTTTTTTTAAAAGTCAAAAAGTATTTCCGGAACATACAAGGAAATAAAAATATGGATGAAATTCTATTTTTCATTCTTTACACGAATCAAAATTTGATAGTAGATTTCGTTCAACGTTTGGCCTTGAAAGATAAAATCGAAAAAAAAATCAGTACAATTGACCCTTTGGGCACCCCTGAACCCCACACCCACCACTGGCCAACTTACCAACAAGTGGATTTCTACTCCAAAATAATCAACCTATCATAACATTGGTCTCCATTTCTCCAAGGGGGGGGGGGGGGTGTCACTATTGGTGGGCTTCGGTCTATATTGGCTTTCTGCGCCAACCACTCTGCACCCCTCCCCATGTGTTATTCTGTATTCACGCTTAACCTACATGAAGTAATAAGATTAAGCAATAGTTCAATTAAGTACCAGAAGAATACATTTATCATAACTGATTATATCTAGGTGCCCGTTAGGGCGCCGCAGCCAAGCCCCGGTGCGCTACACACTCAAGCACCTTATACACCAAGCAGAGTTGGGGTGATTTCGAGGTGTTACCCAGCCGTCATGTAACGTGATGTGAACTTGAAAACTATCACAATCGAGGGGATTTAGGTACCTGACAACACATGCCAAATTTTATTGGGGTACGATTATTCCTTCTTGGTGAAAAAATGGCTTGAAACATGCTCAAAATCACTTTAAGGATGTTAGCTACTGCCTACTACTGCCTACTACTGCCTACTACTGCCTACTACTGCTCACATCTAATACGTCGGCCCGCGATTCTGACCAGACGGGTGGGACTACAATGTTCATATTTTACATGGACATTAAGGTTATAGAAATATAGTCTCTTTTGAAAAAAAAAGTTGAAAAAGGTTTGTTGGAAGGCTTCCAAATAAAGGTTTTAAAATAAGCCTTAAACACTTGGCATACAATCAACAAGTAACCATAGTTACTTGACACTTGTTGACGGTATAAGCAGAGTTAGGCGGGAAAGTGCGATACGTAAACAAATAGCGGACATTTAAAATTTTTCTTCTTTGTGTGGAACGAGAAAAGGTGTCATTATACTCTCATAAAACAAATCAGAAACCGTCCCTGGCCTAGGCCCAGATGTGGAAAATTATTTATAATGCAAAAGTGTAGGTCTAAAGTTCCATTTGGCTATAGGACTAGTAAAATTCATACTTACATTACATGTTTGACAAGCCTAGCCAACCCTATGCCAGCACAACATTATGAACTTGCTCATCTGTTTGTTTACATAATTGCAACAATCAAATCATTTCATACAACTTGTCTTTCGATTGGCCGGCGTTTATGAAGGCACTGCCATCTAGAATAAATATAGAACTTTTTCGAGCTCTTTGCTATACGCAAATCTTTTTAAAGTGTTTGGATTTCGTGATACTCTTTCAACCATGCTTTCAACTCACAACCCATGACGTTTTCCACGATACCGTTCAAGAATACCAATTCCTTCGAAAACGAAAACGACTTCGTTTTCAAATTGCGTTTTCAACTCATCTCCCACGAACTCAAGAATGGGGTCCAGTCCTTATACCGTCGTTATACCATGGTTATACCACCTATACCCAGGATGTACATGAATCCGGGTCTAGATATTTTACATCCTATATTGTTACTGCTAATACCATAGAATTTAAATCAAACTTTGATAAAAATATTATATTTTAGCAAATAATTTTGTAATGGAACTTGAAAAAGTAATGAGATCACACACATAACAAAAACTTGTAGAAATACAGCCAAACCTTACACACTCAAAAGAAATGAGATCTAAAAAAAGGGCCAAGCTCATCTACCCTTCCACATAAACGTACAGTGTCCCATAACAGCATCCTCGAAAAGCTTGGCAAAATAGAATTTGCATGTTATACGTTTAAATTAATTAGAAAAAAAGAACTTGGATAAACTATTACGTTAAATTAATAATCGCAAATTCTATTTTGCCAAGCTTTTCGAGGATGCTGTTATGGGACACTGTACGTTTATGTGGAAAGGTAGATGAGCTTGGCCCTTTTTTTAAATCTCATTTCTTTTGAGTGTGTAAGGTTTGGCTGTATTTCTACAAGTTTTTGTTATGTGTGTGTTTACATTTCAATTCGGACGCAGAGTACAATATTTCAACCAGAGTGTCATAATATATAATTTCAACAAATTCTCATATTATAATTACTTTACACAAATAAGTATTTATAAATTATCAATCTTATCAACTTTGTCAAGCTTTGTAGTATGGATGCCGTCAGAGTGACGGGGCGAAGTGATTTTATATACAATTATGCCCAAATACAGAAGACAATGTGTGGCTCGTTGGTCTTGCATCTGCGTTCTGCATCCAATGCACAAGGTCCAGGGCTCGATTCCCGCTATAGTCGGAACGTGGACTCTAAGTCAATCAGTTCTTGGATGGAATTTGAAGCCGTCCTAGCAACGAGGCACAATCATAATAAATTCTAAGATTGTTACGAATAAGGCTGGTTGATTCTGGCGTTGTCTGCGGGTGGATTCTTGTCCTCATGCTTAGTTGATCATTGTTTTGTTAAATAACAAACAGTTGCGTCTAAAAATAGCTGATAAATTTGGATGCGCGTTGCATGTTCCTTCTCAAGGTTAGTAGTTAAGTTATTTTATAATGTATTTACCAACGAAGGCCGTTTCGTTGCAAGTGGGCTTCCGGCCATCAGAATGCTTTTTATCATCCTCTCAAAGATATCTTATCTTTAACTTCCCGTCGCAATTTTCAAACGAATTAAACGAGGAAATTCATGAGATGAATCGATTAACGCTTCTTTAATAGCAACTTTGTCAAAGGTCAGTGCGAGTATATCAAGCGAAGAATCGCGAGCATTTCAGAAGTTCAGCAGCAGTCGAGCGCGTTGCGTCTAGCAGCAATGAGTGGCCAACGAGCGTGTTGCGCATTTCTTGCCTTATTACTCACACTGGACGTACTCGGTAAGTACCTGTGTCTAATACAACATCTAGGCTAGCAACTTTGGTTTATTCTTATCCCGACCTGTTTTTTTCATAAAATAATGGTCACTACTCTAATTTTACTAGATCTAATTGTAACAGTTCCATCTCAAAATCAATCCATATTTTTTACGACTAGGAAGCTTCGCAAACGTTTTTTCAGGCGCGTTGTTGGATAAGCGTAATTTTTTTTAAACGAAAAAAGCGTAAAATTGCGATTTTATGAGAAATTATTTTTCGAATACGCTCAAATTTCCCACGAATACATAAATTCACAAAATTCAGGTTCTGTAAAAAAATTATAACAATCGGATAAAGCATGTAGGTGTTATAAGCCAAAGAAATTTCAAAAATCGGAAAAACAATCGTAAAAGTTCGATTTTCATGAAAAACGTTATTTTAATGCGCTCAAATTACACAAGAATATATTAATTCATAAAATGAAGGTTCCGTGTAAAAATCATTACAATCGGATAAAGCATGTAAGTGTTGAAAGTCGAAGAATGTTTTTTTTTTTAAATCGAAAAAAATCGTAAAATTGCGATTTTCACAAGAAATCATTTTTCGATTGCGCTCAAAAACGTGGCAGTTTTAAGTTCAAAAATTTCAAAGGCCTCCACAAAATTTCATCGCAATTAGAGTATCGGTTTAGCCGGAATCGTGTGGATAAACACACACACACACAAAAAAACATTCCGGATTTTTTCTCCAGTGTAGTAGAATGGAATCTTCGCTTCGCTCGCTACGCTCATCCAATAAAACTCCGACTCACTTACGAAGTACAATACTTTATAAGTAACAAGCATCAATTAAATACTTAAATTAAAATTAAAATACATTTTTCTAAATAAATCATACTGCTTTTTACAATTAAATTTCTTATTAATCCTGTCAAATAAGATCGTATATTGACGTTTGGAGGAAAAAATTGCGATGTCGCTGAATTTTTGCAGAGACTTTCCTTATATAATACTAATCAACATACTAAAACTCCCCTACAATCGGACTGGAGCTTCGGCCGCCATATTGGAAAATGGCAGCCAAAAGGTGTTTGTTATCGAATATCTCCAAATTGGTTTGAGATAGACAAAATGTCTGCAATGGCAAAAATATTCCTCTTTAATTCCCTACAAAACAGGTGTCTTCTATAGTTTTGGTAGGGGCAAAGGTTACGTCACAAATTCGTGGTTTATATGTTGCTCATTGGAGTACCAGCTTATTTCCAAATTTTCACGCCCAGCATCAAACAATGCCCGGTAAATCCGTAAGAAATCGATTTAAATACAAAAGGACACTTTGTACGGGGTTCATGAAAGCTTACATTAGTATTTTAAAAAATCAGGTCTGCGAAATCGAATTTTGCATTTACCCGGAATTTGTTTTTTCCATTGTTGGCATTTCCTCAAAAATGCCCTTTTCACTGTCCATTATTAAGCACTAAATAGCATTGGAGGAAAAATTCTTGGTACACACATTGAAATGACTTAAATAACGATCCGATTACAGCCAAGGTTTAAATCCAATATGGCTGCTAATTCCTTATATCCACAACATCAAAGTGAATTATGTAACAAAAAGAGTGTAAAAACAGCACGAAAACAGTATTCATATTGTGAATATAAGGAATAAGCAGCCATATTGGATTTAAACTTTGGTTGTAATCGGATCATTATTTAAATCATTTCAATGTGCGTAGAAAGAATTTTTCCTCAAATTCTATTTAGTGCTTAATAATGGACAGTAAAATATGGAATTTTTTAGGAAATGCCAACATTGGAAAAACCCAAATTCCGGGTAAATGCAAAATCCGATTTTGCAGACCTGATTTTTTAAAATACTAATGGAAGCTTTAATGAACCCCGTACAAAAGTCCTTCTGTATTTAAATCGATTTCTTACGGATTAACCGGGCATTGTTTGATGCTGGGCGTGAAAATTTGGAAATAAGCTGGTACTCCAATGAGCAACATATAAACCACGATTCTGTGACGTAAACGTTGCCCGTACCAAAACTATAGAAGACACCTGTTTTGTAGGGAATTGAATGGGGAATATTTTTGCCATTGAGAATTTTGTCTATCTCAAATTAATTTGGAGATATTCGATAACAAACACCTTTTGGCCGCCATTTTCCAATATGGCGGCCGAAGCTCCAGTCCGATTGTAGGGGAGTTTTAGTATGTTGATAAGTATCATTTAAGGAAGGTCTCTGCAAAAATTCAGCGACATCGCAATTTTTTCCTCCAAAAATTCTTATTTGACAGGATTATATCTGCATACTACTCTAAATTGTCTTTCTTTTTTCCCACACTTGATTCAAAAAATTACTAAAAATATAAATTATTGCTAACGGTGACAAATTTCAACTTGATAATATTTTTTATATTATTGTATTAATATATTTATCTTATATGACTCGTACATTTTGTATATTATTTGTTTGGTATTGTAATAAAATAAATAAAACATTTATTTATTTAGAAAATTAGTATTGTAGGAAGCACCATACAACCTTTTGGTGCATATTATAGCTAAGTTTTTAGTATTAAAAAAATAATTACGAATAAATCAACATTTCAATTTATGGAGCAGTCACAAGCCAGCGTTGCGACGAGGGAAGTGAGCTATCGACCAATCAGGTGACGGGACGATGCGACAAGCCCCTCTTCTTCCGTCGTCGTCAAACATAGAACCGAATCCTATTTTCCACGCAGGAAACGTCGCCGGAAGTTCAGCACACAAGCATAAAATGATCAAAATATCTACGAAAATAAAGAATGGAGTTACCTTGTTGGCATTCTAGCGAGTACTTTATTGTTCTGTGCACTTGAAAACGTCTGAATACGAAATAATCGCAGTTTTAAAATCCGAACGTCGCTCATCGCATGTGACACCTAGTGGCCAACATCGGCGATCGCAACGTAGGCTTGTGAACCCACCATTAGACGTGTCACCTAGGTATAATATCACGAATGTTAAATGCATTTGAAACTGTAAGAAAAAATTGGTCTAAAACATAATTACTTTCGGTTCGTATACAAACATTCCTTTCCTCGACGTCTGCTCGGCAGTCCGGGTTAGTGGAGGAACCTATATGACTGTCAAAGTTACACCGTCCTTTCGGATGGGACGTTAAGCCGTTGGTCCCTTTGGTACTTTTCGAAAGGAGTAGGCTACATGCCGGTACCGGGTTTCCCCTCCTCCCTTCTGTTCATACTTCATCCTCACTTATCACTACTCATCGTCTCAAATAGCCAAAGTGCATAAATATGAGACGTTAAGCAATATCCAATCAATCAATCATCAACGAACATTCCATCTTGGTGAAAATATGGGTTGAAACGCGCTCCAAATTACTTTCCTGGTGTTTTTCCTCAGACTACTATACTAGTGTCTGTAAATATGTAAATTCCATTGTCCGATGATTGTGACCAAACCAGTGTGTATACAACATTTGTATTTTGCAAGAGCATTGAGTTAACAACAATACAGTTCATTTGGAAAGAAATACTGAAATGGTGATGGGAAAGGCACCGAAATAAAGATGTTATTAAAAAGAAATGTTGCTTGGATACAACGTCTGCAATGTTAATCAGAATCAACACTGTTATAGAAACTTTCGAAAAAAAAATGATAATTTTAGTTGCTGTTGATAACAAACCCTTCATTTATTAATACCAATACTGCTAACAAAAATGATTTTAATGTTACACTGACACTTTTATTGAGGAGGCGAGGGGGGGGGGCGTTTTTTTTATTCCCGACCATTTATTTTTTAGGCCTCTATGCCGTGAAATAATTTGTCGCGGCTGCCTATTTAAACTGTGAAATCCCCTTCTTAGCGATTGTGTTTTGTTAATGCAACAATTTATCATTTAAGAACCAATAATATATCAAAATTTGCTATAACCGAGAAAATCTCAGAAAACAAGTTAATTTATTAAAAATTACGTGATTGACGCGTAGTGCCCTGTTTTTTCCCGCCAAAATAAAAATAAAACTTAAATTCTAATTTTATAAATGGAAATATTTTCGAAACAATCAAAATAAGTTATTTTTGTGTTGAGGAAGGCTGTCTCAAGCTAGTAGTACTATATGCAAATTCCCTATTGTCGTTCGAGCTCCAGTCGGTGTAAAATTTTACCAATATTGCTGTCAAAAATTATTGTACCTCTACGCAAACATTATTGCCGTTTTGAATTTTGGTCGTAACCATAAGCATTCCTTTGTTATTTTTTCAATTTACTACGATCGTGACGTAAAACTCAAGTTTTGTGTACACTTGGTGCATCCAAGTACATTTTTGTAATTATATGAATCCCTGAATATTTCGATTAAAATTGGAGAAGCTCAATGAAGAAACACTAAAAATAATGCGAAAATCGATGTTGGGATTATTATTATTATTAAGCCTTTATTTGCAACAGAACATACATTCCACTAGCGCAAATTTAATATATAGGACACGAAACAAAACATATACATGTAGAATTAACAGTTATTATAATATAAATAGCTTTTGCCAGAAACACAGATAAAAACTACTTACTGAACTAAACAAGGTTAAGATGTGTTTGTTTGTATGTGTGTTTGTCTTTGTGCGTGTGCGTGTGCGTGTGCGTGTGCGTGTGCGTGTGCGTGTGCGTGTGCGTGTGCGTGTGTTTTGTGTTTTGTGTTCGTGTGATGTGTTACACTTTGTAAATACATTGATTGCGAATTATGACAATATGGATTTAAGATTGATTTTGAAAGTTGCTAAGCTATTAAAATTAAGATCAAGATTTCTGTTTTTGGAGGACAATTCATTGAATGAAGCTTGTAATCGGTTAACACATGCGTATCTGTGTACGTCGATCCTGCTTTTGTCAGGTTTAAATAAATGTTGATTTCTAGTTAAACGTGTGGGTGCGAGAAAATTAAGCTGTTGTAGTAAAATGGAATCTATGCTACCGTGAATGATTTTGAATAAGAATACCATGTCAATGAACGTCCTCCTGTTACAAAGGGTCATTAATTTGGTGGTTGAACAGTGTTGAATATAGTCTTTTCTGTGGTACTGAATATTAGATTGAGCACATTGAAGTTTAATGTATCTTTTTGCACCCTTTCAATCGCTTCGATTTTAGTTATATGGTGGGGATTCCATATTGTACTCGCGTACTCCACTTGGGGCCTGACAATAGCAGCATAGAACAATTCAAATAATAACAATTACACCTACCGGAGTGTTTCCCGACTAACCAAATCGACAAATAAACCCTCGTTCATACCTGCGTAAGGTAATGACATTATAATTAATGTTTGGTGGTCAGTTTAAGGCAGCAGATATTCGTTGCCATCCATTCAGATGGAAATGCAACTACAATTTCAGAGGTCAAAAAGTCTGGAATGCAGGATGTCCGTGGTTCGATTCCCGGTTGGGGCGGACTTTTTTAATTTCTGAATTGTAGTAAATAATAACAATTACACCTACGGGAGTGTTTCCCGACTAACCAAATCGAGGAAAAAGTCATTAAATATTTAAAAGACATCACAAAAGCCGTATGTCCGGATGTAGAGCAAGAAAACAAAAACCTTTTTTAATTTTTGTATATAATGTAGGCAATCGAAATGCTTTCACTATCTCATCTACATAATATTACGACCATCTAAACACACCACCTTCTCCGTGGGAAAAATAGACTTAAGTCGCCTCTGGACATATTATTATTATTTTTATTTTATTGGAAGAATTTCATACAAACTCGGTCAAAACCGGAGCTAACATGTTGTACGGACTAACGTCTGGTACTTCCGTGTGTACCTATATTACATACATTATAACTAACATAAGTCATTAATAATATTGTATGTAGATTATGTTTTCTTTCTGCTGTGTACGGTCATGGCCGATTTTTTGTCGCCATCCTAGCATTTGCTCTTGGGTCTATGGGAAACCACAAAAACCATGTCAGGATGGAAACTGTCTCGGAATCTCGAAGTATCATTATTATAGTTTAGATTCTACACGTTTTGAGTATTACCGACTTTTGAGTCTCGATGTATTCATTGGGTTGAAGGTCTAGTTGTTTCATGCTTTCATGTAGCTTCTTCGGTATGATGCCGTTGGCCGATATAACGAACGTGATTGTATTTACCTATTTTTATTATAATAATAATTATTATTTTTTAATATATTATTATTATTATTATTATTATTATTATTATTATTATTATTATTATTATTATTATTATTATTATTATTATTATTATTATTATTATTATTATTGGATGAACGAAGCGAAGACTTCAATTTCACCGACCCCCAAAAAATTTAGCTCGGGTGTTTTTTTTTTTTTTTTTTTTTTTTTTTTTTTTTTTTTTTTCGTTTTTCTGTCTGTTTGTTCGCTCTCTACCGGGCAAACGGCATATGCGATCTTGATGAAAATTTAACAGGACCTTCGAAATCTCTGAACTTAGACTTGCTACGTTTTTGGGTACAATCGAAGAAATATTTCTCATGAATATCGTACTTTTACGATTTTTTTCGATTTTTAGTGCGATATTTTCGTGACATTTGGGCCGATTCTGACCAAACGGGTAGGGCTACAACGTTCATATTTCACATGCACATTAAGGTAATGGTGATGTATTGACGTTTGAAAGAAAAAGTTGAAAAAGTTAGCCAGAATCTATAGAAACCCAGCAAACACACAAATTCACATTTGTAACTAATCGGTGCCGGTTTGTTACCACACATGTCAATTTACTGCCGTGTGCCGTTTCGCGTGTTTTTTTGATTGCCGTCTCGTCACCGTTCCGTTATCTGCTTTTCCCCTTGCGTTGCATGAATTCTTGTATTAATAACCGGCACCAGATTGTTACCGATCGGGCACTGTCAATTGTCTACCAAACCGATACCCTTTTACTGCCGTACAGTCTGCCCTTTGGACCTTAATACGGCACTCAAATGGCATACTATAACTTTTATTATATAAAGAAACAAGAGAGATGTTTTATTATATTCATGCTCATTTGGTGTTCACGTTTTTGTATTAATTGCTGTTTAGTATATGTATATTGGAACCATTTATATTGTGTATGCTTGTATACATGTACAATACAGTAAGGCAATATAATTTGCTAATTTTAGCCAGTGAAACAAAAAAGCATGTTGGAATTATTACTGAAATCAAATCAATCTAGACCATAAAGATCTTTCAACACGAGTTGTATGTATTATATCCATTATCCAAGCACCATGATAATGAATACATTATTAATTTTCGGTTACCGCCACGGAGCCACAAGCGTACCACCATTGAATTGTTTAAGCAGATAGTTCTGTAGCTTTTTTGGCCTGCTAACATTTTCTCTTGTAATGCAGTTAAATTGAAAATTGCAACAACGTGTAGAGAGAAGACAAGTTTCACTTTTTACCAACTGAGACAAAAAGATATGAAGATCTCTCATGAAGTCATTTAATTTTGGTTGCATATGGCAATAGACTTAGTACCGTTGTCTTTAATACGTATCATCCAGCATCGCATCGGACAGCCCATAATTTATTTATGCAGATGCACCCGCCCCGACCTATATCAACAACAAGAACACAAAATTTCGAAAATGCGCTTTAAAACAGAACTCACATGGAATAATATTATTTACTGTACCCACAAAAAAAATATACTGTACACCATTAGTATAATAATATACTGAACATAACACAGCCAAAATAGTTAAAAGGCGATACAGATAGGCCACAGAGCAAGCGCACAATAACTACAATTCAGTCAAGTCGATTTGCTGTTGTATCTATAGGTGATTATGCCCACTCACGTTCAAGCTTCGTCGTGGCGCAACGGTTAAAGGCTTGGCTTACAGATGGAGAGTCCCTGCTGGATCGAGTTCGAGACACGTAACTTGAAACTTTATAATTACTTGCAATTAATATGTGATGTGTATCCACCTACAGTTTATCGACTGGTGTCAGAAATTACTATGAAATACCTATATATATAACCGATATTATATCAATCAATCTTTTTGTTTTGTTTTTATAGTTACATATTTTGCTCCTGGATCGCGCTACGGATGATACGTTGCCGAAAGAGTGCCGTTCTAGTGACGAGATTGGGAATTGCATGTCGTTGCATGTGCCACTTGGCTGCTGATCGGATAGCATTTTGGTGACAGTTTGTTGCCATGTTCTGCTACTGTATTGTTAACATCAAAGGGGCCATAAATTCAGCGTTTCGGTAACTTGCTGTGTTGACAATACGTCACCCACATTAATAAAAAGTGGGTGCCGTTTGGATGCCAAATTAAGAATTTGTGTTTGCTGGGAATAAAGCTTTTAATGTAAGTTTTTTGATTTTTTGTGCGATATTTTCGTGCCATTTGGGCCAATTCTGACCAATTGGGTGGGGCTACAACGTTCATATTATACATGGACATTAAGGTTATGGTGATGTAGTACCTTTTGGAAGAAAAAGTTGAAAAAGTTAGCCAGAATCCATAAAAATAAAGCTTTTAATATAAGTTTTTACGGTCAATCTTCCCAATTGACAAGGAACAAAAGAAACTTGACAACAATCACCTACAATCCGTAGGTAGCAAAACAAAGCACTTGCAAAAGTAAAGATATTCCACACAAACTTAAAACTTTAAAAAGCTCATCCATCAACGCGGCGGGACTTTAGCGTTTTCCTAGTTATTATAAATATAAATATTATTATTATTATTGTTGTTGTTATTATTATTATTATAACATTATGTTGAAATCAATTTTGATATAATGTCCCGGATGATGGTGAAAATGTGGTAATAAATGGTTAGCCAGGTTGACCAGTGCATAGCAAACTAACACATGCCGACCGGGGGGGAAGTGGGGGGGGGGCACTTCACCCCGCCGGCCCATCCCCCCACCCTCCCGACACTATGCTAAATCATATGGGCCTAGGGGCCGGAGCAAGAGGAACATGGAGTCCTAGAATAACAAGGACAAAGTAGATCTTCGAGTTTCCAAACTCCTAGGTCAAGATGTCAGTGTCAGATACATTTTACACAAGGCAATGGTCAAGAAAGTAGTAAAATAAGGTCAATAGTCAGAAGTGATATCTTCAACACTTTCAGATATCATTTTCCAAATGATAACATTATACTATTTTGGCTGCGAAAGGCAATTAGCTGTTATCTCAATGATAGCTGTATGTGTTATTGGCCGTAAAGCGCCAATAAATAATGCTTTGTAGGATTGATTATAAATTTTGCTGTAAAGCAATTTTTTCTTTGGTATTGAGTTCTTTTAAGAATTTTATATATAATGTTTATTTACCCTGGAAGTGAAATCCTAGGAAGACAAATATTAATTCATATCGTTCATTGTATATTTCTTGAATTTGGCAAATAATTTAAAGTTACCTTATATAGAATAATATTTATTCTAAACAAATATAAATATCAGATCTACGCGTTCATACATAATGAACAAACATTACGTATTAATATTGTATGAGTATTACTCACAGATATAGCGATAGAAGCACTTTAAAATAAATTTGTGAGTGATGGTAATATTAACAGCAAAATCCGTCACGAATCACACCTACAAGAAAATATAATAGACTTAAAATGTGTATAGCATTTAGCTAAAGTTGCGTTTATTCTTCATTCTTATTCTAACATGTCGAATGTCAGACAAAACTGTTATGGTGCTCGGTGGCCGATATGTACCGAATCTGCACGAGCAAAGTTCTCTTGCTACCTTACCTCGTACTTTGTTCGGGCAGGCTTCTTCACTGTATGTTGTCTTTTTCAATGTTCAACATCAACATAAATGAATTAAGTATCCGACCATACCGACCTGAACATTGTAAGAATGTCTATTTCACAAACATTTAAAACATTAATGCGATCCAATGCTGCGCGGGAAGCGAGTTCAGTGCATTGGAAGAGAATGTCCCCATAAGAATAGCATTGGGCTATTTTTAAAACGCTTGTATCTTTTGAACGAGAAGTATTTAAGAAATATCATTCACAGTACGTTAATCACCATTCTTTTCTTAACACATTTGATGCATTTAATTTATAAAAGTCGCAACAGAATTTGAATAAACGTTGAAACACATGTGAAGGGCGCCATTCCATAACGTTGTATGTGCCAAAAACTAAGTTTTTCAGGAGGAGTATTTTTCTGCCTGGGTTAACAAATGTAAGTAATTTGTCAATTGTGTTTGTTTATATTGATACCAATTGGCAACACACATAATATTTGAACACAATACCAATAAAAAATACACTGTCATACTGATAAAAAAGTCTAAAGTTAATAAAATTCCATAACGTAGTAAGTCCACAACCTAATCCTCCTAGGCTCAGGCATCCTACTTTTAGGTTATGTAACACATACCAACCTCATTTGGTGGGTCCTTTTCCAATATAAGTCTATTTTAGCATTAAAATGCCCTTCTCCAGACTTTCTAGCTTTCTTCCTTACATTTAAGCCCACGTTTCAAGTGTTTCTTCCTTTTTTGCCCCTCACGACTTGATTGTTATTGTCCAAGTCGGCCATGATAGGTTTTGGCACTTACCACCTTATGACCCTTGCACAAACTGTGATTGTTCTTTTTCTTCTTGAGTGGCCATCGGAATGCTTCAAAATGATTTGTGCCAGTAAACAGTGGCACATACAACCGAATTTGCCAAAAAAAGCATTGTTATCCTAATTTGGCACTTACCACGTTATGGAATAGCGCCCTTCATGTATGTTTCGCGTTTTGGAGCGATTCAATGGAAAGAGACGCACGGTAGAAAAGAGAGAGAGAACCAACGCATGCGCACGGCCGACTAGCGAGGAGCAGCTTTGCACGTACAGCATCCAAGTGCACGGCGAGCTCGGCTGTCCGACATGTTTGTTTCTTCGATTCAACAGCCAATCACGGAGGATCGGCGCGCGACGCAGATGAAAAAATGCAAACATCTTGTTAAACTTGAACTCATTTAGGCCTATATTCTAAACATGGTATTAATATTCTACTATATGTGATAGTTTAAGAAAAGAATGGTTAATGACGTAATGTGAATGATATTTCTTAAATACTTCTCGTTCAAAAGATGCGTTTTAAAATAAACCCAATTTATTCTTATGGGGACATTCTCTTCCAATGCACCGAACTCGCTTCCCGCGTTAGACTTGGGGTTTCCTATACCAACGTGACCAACATCTAACTAAGGTCTACCAAATCTCTACGAGATAGTTACCCCCATAGTTCGCTAGTAGATTGAGTATGGACCGTATAATCTTACGTTTTACATCATATAGTCTGTGTTTTACATTGTATTGTATTCATACAATATTCTATGATTGCGTTTCACGAATAAAATGTGGGACTATGTTTGTTTAGGTTTCTGAAATTCCCTATCGTTTAAACTTGAAACATCAATCAAGTCCTAGGCAGCGAAAAACATTACTCGATCGCTCGTTAGCCTTCGACCTTGGCGTTTTAATAGTTTTATCATATCACTTGAGAAAAAATCACAATATTTTATTTATACTAGGAAAACGCTTAAGTCCCGCCGCGTTGATGGATGAGCTTTTTTAAAATTTTTAGTCTGCGTGGGATATCTTTACTTTTGCAAGTGCTTTGTTGCTTTGTTTTGCTGCCCACGCATTGTAGGTGATTGTTGTCAAGTTTCTATTGTTTCTTGTCAATTTGTTTTATTTACCGTTAAAAACTTATATTAAAAGCTTTATTTCTATGGATTCTGGCTAACTTTGTCACTTTTTCTTTCAAAAGGTACTTCATCACCATAACCTTAATGTCCATGTATAATATGAACGTTGAAGCCCCACCCGTTTGGTCAGAATTGGCCCAAATGGCACGAAAATATCGCATAAAAATCAAAAAAACTTATTTTAAAAGCTTTATTTCTATAAATTCTGGCTAACTTTTTCAACATTTTCTTTTAAAAGGCACAACATTACTTTACCTTAATGACCATGTAAAATATGAACATTGTAGCCCCACCCGTTTGGTCAGATTTGGCCCAAATGTCACGAAAATATCGCACTAAAAATCGAAAAAAATCGTAAAAGTACGCTATTCATGAGAAATATTTCTTCGATTGTACCCAAAAACAATACACCTCTAAGTTCAGAGATTTCGAAGGTCCCCTCAAATTTTCATCAAGATCGGATATACCGTTTGCCTGGTAGAGAGTTAACAAACAGACAGAAAAACAAACAAACAAACAAAAAAAAAAAAAAAACAAAAAAAAAACACCCGAGCCAAATTTTTTGGGGGGCAGTGAAATTGAAGTCTTCGCTTCGCTCATCCAAAAAGTATGTATTATGTTTCCGCAGGAGCGTAAGAATTAAGGGAGGTGATAATGGGGTTAATTCCCTCCCCCCACTTTAGAATGTAAGACATCCAGTTCTGGCTATTACTTAATAACTAGTTGCAGTCAGTACACTAGAGTGTGCTTACTTAAGGCAATGATTAAAGAAGGCTATGCTTAAGGCTAGTGTGTCCAGCATCCAGAAGCATTGAAAAAAAACGCCCCTACCACACTCTAAATGGTTTTCCCGTTAATTGGATGAGCAAGCGAGCGAAGCGAGCGAAGCGAGCGAAGCGAAGATTCCATTTCACTACACTGGACAAAAAAATCCGGAATGTTTTTCTTTTTTTTCTGTTTGTATTATTGTGTGTCTGTTAGCACGATTCCTGTTAAACCGATACTCCAATTGCGATGACATTTTATGGAGGCCTTAGAAATCTCTTAACCAAGATCTTCCACGTTTTTGAGCGCAATCGAAAAATTATTTCTTATTAAAATCGCAATTTTACGATTCTTTTTTTCGATTTTTAAAAAAATTCTTCAGCTTATAACACCTACATGCATTATCCGATTGCAATGATTTTTTTTCACAGAACATTAATTATATGAATTAAGTATTCGTGTGAAATTTGAGCGCGATCGAAAAACTATTTCTCATGAAAATCGAAATTTTACGTTTTGTTTTCTTTTTTAAAACAATTCATTGAATTGTAACACCTACATGCTTTATCCTATTGTTATGATTTTTTCACAGAACCTTAATTTTATGAATTAATATATTCGTGTAAAATTTGTGCACAATCGAATAATTATTTCTTATGAAAATTTCAATATTACGATTTTTTCCTTTTTTAAAATTGCGATTAATTAAAAAAATTAATGAAATTTAAGTTAATTTTTAATTTAATTTAATTAAATTTTTAAAAAATCTTCAACTTAGTAATGATTTTTGCACAGAATAAAAGAAAATCCGCCATAACACATGGCAGCTCAATGCACCAATTACGCTCATCCAACAACGCGGCGGGACTTAAGCGTTTTCCTAGTATTTGAAACTATGTATCTTTCCCTTTCAGAAGCTTCTTTCAAAGTCTCGATCCACCCACGCCACGTCCGCATAGATAAGACTCTCAGATCAGTGACCTTCACATGCAACGTGGACTTTCCTCTCACCGGATGTCAGTTCCACTTCCTGTCTTCGTTGGACGATTGAACAACACCCCACTCGATTGCAGCGCGGGTAACCTCACGAAGAACTTTGGAGCCTTGGTACCTAAAGGGATTCAAGACTTCCAGTACACAGGCATTGGTCTGGACAAGGGCCAGTGTGGAATGACACTCAAGGTGCAGCACTTCAAACAATGGGTTGTCGGATGTAGGGTGAAAGCAGCACAAGGCAGCTGGAAGTACGACTTTGCGGACTTGTTTGCTAGGAGTGAGTATAATCGCATAAAGAAAAACATTTCCATAATTTTATTATTTTTCATGGGGGGCCCACTAAAAGGTAAACATCAGAATTACCTGCCATGACCCGCTTCGGATGATTTACAGTAATGACAGTTAAAAGGGTTATTACCGCCAATTTTTTTTTTCCACATAATCTAAATTCTAGAGCATTTTGTTTCGGTACGTTCTTAACTATTCTTAGCTCGCCTACATCAATTAGTAGTGGTATTTCAGGTGTAATTGCCAGCTTCCAAGAACCACGTATCTTCTTTAATTGGTCGTAGGAGGGGTTTTCTTGACTCGCCTACGCCAATGACAGCGAGCCTTTCAAATGGTTACGCGACCTGACCGGCAAGTTTGAATTGTTCCGAAATTTAACGTTGACAGGGCACTTCCCACACAGAATTTTGCTCGAAACGTTGCTCACTTTGTGCCTTTTTAATACATTTTTTATTTAATACAAGTTAAAGTGCAATGGTATATCCATACAAGAAAATATTATCTTAAATGTTATGAAATAATAAGAATATTAGGTTTTGTAATCCATTTTCTTATTGTGACTTACGCCTTGACTTGAAGAAGTTAGCTAGATGTAGCCACGTCAAGATTATAATAAGTAAATTTAATAAAAATATTTATTGGTATAGCGAACATAGATGATGGAAACACTGGTGAGGTATTTGTAAAGGTAAATAAATTGTTTTGTTTTATATATACTCTGATTATTCAAATAACAATTGTGTTATTTTTTATACATATGTACACACATATTTACATTTGCACATATTAAGCTTAAAATGTTTTTGTCAATAATCGCTTGTCGAGAAAAATAGGGCAACAGACAACGATATAAAAGTAAACACATTAAATAACTTTAAAAAGTTAAAATTTCATTAAAAACTGCAGCCTTCATTCACTCATACAGTGCGCGTACATTTGAGCATACTTGGTAAAAGAGAACTGTTAAAAGATTTAATTCATAAATTTAAAAAATAACGTTTAAAATGTTCAAGTTTCTTTTTACATCTTTACCAATAAAATGTTTTGTGTCATAAAAGGAAGTAAAGCTCTTTTTAAAAAAATTCTTAAAATGTTAACTTAATCACTTAATAGTTCCTCAACACTAAAAAGGATCGCGCTCCTTAAAATATTACCGAAAAATGGAACTTGTTTTAAAAGTTCCTTCCCCAAGTATGCACTTGAGCCTCTTTACTACATTATCACCCACCCTCACATCCTTGAAGATGTACTTATAATAACTGCATCATAATAGGCGAGTCACCAATCTGTAGTCGTAATTTTAAATTTTGTATTCGATTGTTAATATTTTGGTACTTGATACTGGGCGCGTTGGGCAACCCTTGACGGTGATGATTGCCTGGCGCATCGAAGAGAGATGTGTCATATTGGAGGCCAAAATTCTGTCCGGAAGTGCCATGTCAACGTTAGATTTCGGAACAATTCAAACTTGCCGGTCAGGTCACATTACCATTTGAAAGGCTCTCTGCCATTGGCGTAGGCGAGTCAAGAAAACCGCTCCTACGACCAATTAAAGTAGATATACGTGGTTCTTGGAAGCAGGCAATTACACCTGAAATACCACTACTAATATGTAGGCGAGCAAAGAATAGCCGAGTTGAGACTGAGCCTTTTGTTTCGCATAGATAGACAAACCCAAAATAGGTATTTAGACGAATTTGCCTGGGGACTTTGCACAATACACACTCAATTACTCGAAATTATCCCTTTCGAAATGACACCTTCAAATTGGTAATGTGCATAATATTTTGACCGAACCACTTGCCCGCATCTACCAATTTCCAACCGGCTAAGAAGTGGATTTCGACTCTAATATAATAACTCTTTCAGAATATATCAGTTTTAACCAAAACGAAGTTTCTTTTTTAATTAAAGAAGTTATTTCCGGGACATACAAGAAAAAAAAATATGGATAAAATTAGATTGTTCATTCCTTATAGGAATCAAAAATATAAAATAGATTTCGTTCAACGGGTTGACCTTGAAAAATAAAAACTGTTCCACAAATTCAGCACAATTGACCCTTTGGGCACCCCTGTACCCCGCACCCACCATACTGGCCAACTGGCCAACAAATGGATTTCTACTCCAAAATAATCACCCTATCATAATATATATGGGTCTCAATTTCTCCACGGGGGGGGAGGGGGGGGGGGTCTCACTAATGGGGGGTCCTGGGCTAGATCGATACAAATGCAAATCCTACCTCAAATGTCAACAACCTTCTAAAATTTTACAATGTTATGTGTGAAAACAATGGATCTATAGGATTTTATAATTTCTGCATTGTGTTATTAGACAAGTGAGCGCAGCGTAACGAAGTCTTTCCTAACGCTATACTCGATCGGGCCTTGGCCGTGAGCATTGTCCAATGTATGTATGTATGTTAAATGTATGTATGTCTGTCTGTCCGGGCTCATACGGCCGAACGGCCAAATAGATTGAGCTGAAATTTTAAACACACATCCGTGACCAGGTAACTGAGAACTGCTAACAAAATGAGCAATATCCGTTGCGATTTAAGCTTACAAGAAATAACTAGGAAACGCTCAGTTGGACGCGTTGATAAGCGAGCACGTGCTATAGCTTTGCACCCACATTGCACATTTTTTTTAAATTTTAAAATTTTGCGACGTTCGCTGTCCATAGGGCCATGTTTCCAATATTATTTATTATTGCCAAGGTAGTTGGGTAAACCCGTGTGAAACCCTTTACTTTGTGGATAAAATCCACCGCCATCTAGAGGACCTTGACTCCTTGGGAAAACTATTCAAACTCTTTGTTGACAAATAAATAAATATTCCTCGAAAGTATTTTGATTACTTCTAGGTGGCAGTGCATTAGAAACTTCGTGCGTCTTTTCGTTGCCATGGCAACGTTACTTTTTGTTATAATGTAATTTCCATCTAGGCCTACACTACTTATCGGATCAAAATAATATTAACATATTCGTGACCGGACGGACATTCTAAATGATTTGGCTATCTCAGATTTTGTCGCCGTGAAGTTTGAAAAAAAAACTTTCGATTAACTTTAATGTAACTTTTTTAACTTTTGAACGAATTTTGCCACAAAACTAATGGCATTCAATCGAGAACGAAGCTTGCGGATGGTGAAAATTTCAACTCGATCCGAGCCTCCGTTCGAACGCTATGGCGAGACATACAAACAAAAAAAAAACAAACAAACAAACAACCAAAAAAAAAAAAAACAGTGACTAATTTTTCCGGCAGAGTCAAATTGAAACGCTCGCTTCGCTCGCTTAAAAATGTGAAAAATTTGAACTTAGGGTGTGTCTGAATAATATTTCAAATCTAGGTCCAGGTCTAGGTTCAAATTCAAGTCCATGTCTTACAACGTAGAAGGTAATAATTATCTGTCAATGGCAAATGAAGTTCCTGTCTGAAAGGTCTAATTCTAGTCCTTCTTGTCCAAGTCGGCAAATGGACCGAGCAATTGAAAGTGTACACTCGTTTTAGGTCCGGTTCAAAATGGCTGACGGTGACAATGAGCGAAACAACAAATGAATGCATTTTAATTGGAGGTAAACATTGAAGTTGCATTTGTTTTTATCACGTATTTAATTGTTTTTACTACATGTACAAATAGTTTTTATTATGCAAATACTTTACAAAGGACTCTCGAATGCACACCTAACCCAACTTTAGGTAGTGTTGACTTTGTCCCGGCAGGTAGCTCTACTGTAGGCTAGTATAGGGTACACACAACTACGTCCCCAAATCGAGGGGAATGAGGGGTATTCTCCGTTTTGAGCCCAACTGGTGGACAAGCAACCATCGGTTCGCAAGTGGACGCCTGCTGAACGTCGCACAACTTATCACGCTCCAACTTTTATCCTATTCATTATTGGGGAAAAACTTAAGAGGAATAATATTTAGCAAATATATCATTCCTTCTAATAGCGATTACTTTGAATTTTTACACGGCCGTTAACTTGTTATTTCGATGTACATATTAAAATAAAATTTAAGACTTTTACTTGTTTTTTATGAAATTTAATAAAACAACTTCAATTGACAAAAATCTAGTGATCGGATTTTGACAAGACTGCTTTAAAAAAATTCATCGGACTGTTTAGACAAGAAATAAATAAACTTTCTAGATAGAAAGTGCACAGAACGAAAATTTATAGCATAGGGTAAAACGCATGGTATGTGTTTTCATCTAAAATACGCGCTTTTGACGTGCGGATGAGCCGTGAAAAACTGCCCGCTATGCTGCAAAATTTCGTTCTGTGCTTTTTCTATCGAGAGTTTATTTATTTCTTGTCTAATTAGTTACATGCATATTTAGAGAGAATTCTTTTTGAAATCCGATCAGTAGTTTTGTGTAAATTGAAGTTGAAAAGACTCAAAGATGTTGATAATTTTGTCATTTATAATGCGTACATTGTGAGAACAAGCTAACGGTTCCCTAAAAAAAAATTAAAAGAAGCGCTATTAGAAGAAAGGAAAAGTTTGCGAAAGATTAGTCCTCTTAAGTTTTGTCCAAATAATGATAGTATAAAAGTTAGAGCGTGATATTTGTTGAGCCGTTCATCAGGCGTCAACTTGCGAAATGAGGATGCTTGTCCATCAGTAAGATCCGCGCCGAGCTGTGACGTCACGTGTGTGTTGGACCTGGACCTGGACCTGGACTTGGACCATAATTCAGACACACCTATAGATTGAAAATGTTAAAAATACCCATTAGTAAAATAGAACACAGCCTGTGAAAGTTTGCGATCAGATGAACCAAGTTAATGTTTATTTTTTTGTTTTCATTATGAATGGCTTCTGTCATTCTGTAAATGATGCTGGGCCATTGCTGGCTATCAAGGATACTAGTATACACTTCGTTTGGGCTGGTGATGATCTACAAGAAACAGTGCGACGTATTTTATCTCGCAAACATCAGCTGGTAAGTAGGGTATTATATTACTCTCCGAAACTAGAATGCGAGCTCTGGCAGTCGTTGTCGGGGACCCCCCATATTCTCTGACGACCTTTCCCAACGACGACGACCAGGACAAAACGAACGATGACAAAGTCGATGACGACCTCGACGCGAGAACCCTCCCTTTTCTTTCACCTTTACCCGTGGCTATTTCTGACCAGCACCAGCATGGGATTTTCCTCCCTATATCCTCTAAGCAAGAGTGGTGATTTTTGACCTAGCGGTTGTCGCACCCTTAATCCAAACTAAAACGGGGGACGTATGGGACCAGCCTTTTTTCATAATAGGACGACGACAAACGGTTGACGCACCCTGAAACCATAAAACTAAGTATAAACCACTTTCTCTGTTCGCCTAGGCCTAAATATTTTTTTTTCGGTTTATTTGGATTACGGACGAGTCAACCATTAGGTCATAATGCACGACTCTAGCCTAGGATGGGGAAAAGGGGCCCATGCTGGTCAGAACCAGCCATGGGTAAGAGGGGAGGAAGGGGGATTTCTCACGTCGTGGTCGTCATTGTCTTTGTCATCGTTCGTTGTGTCATTGTCACCGTCGTCGGCGAGGTCGTCAAGGGAAGGGGGAGGTGTCCCCGACGATGATTGCCAGAACTCGCCTCTGGTTTTGGGGAGTATAATATACTTCCCTCTTATTGGCTGATGTTTGCGAGGTGGACTTTTTCTCTTGAATCGCCTTTTACGATTAGCAGAGCCATGCTCTGGGCCAATTCTACCCCGAGCCCAGACGGAATCGTCTTTAATTTTTCATACATTGACGCTGGAGGAAGTACCTGTTCTAAGGGTCATACACCGGCCAAACGGAAACGCTAAAGTCGTTGTTAGACGAGTGAGTGAGCCATGTGTTGTGTACCCGTTAACATTACTTTTCTTCCCCCTACCTTAGACCTCCCTAGCCTATCATTGGCTAAAGTGGCGCATTATGGCCGGACAGTTGACGTGCCCTTAACTTAAACTTAAAAACTTAAAAACCCTATTATTTATACCACAATATAATTACCTAACTTTAATCCAATTAATAATACCAAGTATTGAGAAACTCTTAGAAAGGCATGTTGCTAATAACTTGGTGGAGTACTTAAATAAACATGGGATTCTGAATAGTAAACAGTTTGGTTTCAAAAAGGAAAAAGTACCTCTACCCTGTTATTAGAGTTCTCTAATTTTGTAAATTCTAAATTAAACGACAATATGCACATTCTTGCTTTATTTGTGGATTTTAGTAAAGCATTTGACACGATAAACCACCAGAAACTTCTACAAGCTTTAGAGTCCATTGGCATTCGTGGTATTGCGTTGGATTGGTTTAGAAACTATCTTACTGATAGATTCATGGAAGTGCATGTAAATGGCCACGTTAGTGAAGAAAAACATTGTGATTCTGGAGTCCCCCAGGGGTCTATATTGGGACCTACGTTATTTTTGATATATGTTAACTTTATGTCAAAATGTCTTATATATTGCTTTATATTTTCTTATGCTGACGATACTGTTTTACTCGCGGTGCATTTTAATATTCGTGTTGCGCATGCTATGCTACAGTCTGACTTTAACAGTCTTTTACGTTGGAATCACGATAAAGAACTAGTAATTAACTCTTCTAAAACCAAAATTGTACATATATGCACACCCCACAACCACGAAAAAGATTTTCCAATTAATATTATTTATCACGATTTCAACTGCATTCATACTATGGCTGAATTGACCGATTGTGAATGTAGTGGGAAAATTGAATGTGTAAATACTTATGAGTACCTGGGATTAACTGTAGATAGGCACTTTTCGTGGAAATATCATATTGATAAATTATGTAACAGACTACGCTCTTGCTCCTCTCGGCTTTATATTCTAAAATATGTATTACCTTTTTCCTTATTTAGAACCGTGTATCAATCCATAGCCGAATCTTTGATTTTGTATGGCATTTTAGCTTGGGGCAATGCTTCGCGGTGTCACATTCAAAGGGTTGAAGATTTACAAATAAAAATGTTAAAAATGGTAATGTGTGACTTTAAAACCGATTCTGAACTCTCCCGTAAACAAATATTTTCTTTTTGTAATGTGCTGCCAATATCTTCATTGTTTATATATAGATTTATATTACACTTCTATTTTAAATCAGATTTCAAGATTCTGTTAGACTCATGCAAGAATACAAGGCTAAAAGTGGCGGGGGCATTCAAAATTCCCAATTTTAACAACAAATATGGCCAACGTTCACTTTCTTACTCGGTTCCTTCTACGTTCAACTTGATGCCCTCCTCACTGAAAACCTTGTCTAACATTTCAAAAATTAAAACTGAACTAAAATCTTATCTTCTTTCTGACACCTTTTGACAATGTTTTCCGATTTATTTATTTATTTTTCTAAACTCTTTGTTCTTTTTCTGTAATTTTTTGGATTTCACAAATTAACTGAATATGTCATGCAACCATAGTATTTATACATACATGTTTTTCATGTTTACTTTGGTTATATGTTCCGTTCTCTGTATTGTCACCATCTTAAATAATTTATTAATTGTCTTTACCCCACAGTTAAGCCTTTTTCAGGCTTTGTGGGTTTTTTGATTATATTCTTGTTAGATTTATTTCTGTAGGCCTATGTAACATTAATTATTTATTTGTACAATTTTGCTATGGTGTATGAGTCATGTATGTTCTATGTTCTATGACAATAATATAAATTTGTATAATACTTTAAAAAAAAAAAAAAAAAAATGTTCACGGGTACTCAACACGTGGCTCTCTCACTCGTCTAACAACGACTTTTTGGCGTTTCCCTAGTATTATCAATTCCACATACAGAATTATTTCCCGTATTACCAAATTGAGAAATAATAATAAAAAATAAAAAAATTATAGTATGTCGCTAAATTATAATAGGCCTATCAAAAAATTTGGGAAAACTTATTTCTTCCAATTTCTTGTAAACATTCCGGGATGGAAAATAACTCTTTATTGACAGTTTAGAAGTAAAACTGGAATGCGTATTTCTATATATCCATCGTTTAAGCTTCACCTAATACCAGATACAGTGGCGTATCCAAGGGGGGGAGCGGGGGGACAAAACCCCCTTCTTTTGAAAAAAAAAGTGTTAAGAATAAAATAAAATAACTACAAATTACCATCTGACTAAAAGAGGATTTTATTAAAAAGAAAGTTGGTTATTTTGATGCTTTAAAACGCACAGATTTTCACCAAAATTACCTTGAAGAAGATTTTTTTTCCCCCCACTAAGCCTTTGGCACATCTATGAAAAAATTGATTGAACCCCCCCCCCCCTTTATGAATTCCTGGATACGCCACTGACCAGATATGTTATAAAAAGCCAAAACTTAGAAAAACTAACAGATAGTGTTTGTTCAAGAGTTAAGTGCGCGACTCATATACGTGAGCATGTGAGATCACGGGTTCGAATCTTGTCGAGACTAGTTATGCTGACTGAATTTTTTCCCGAGGTTGTCCTCAGTAGTTATTGCGAATTCAAGATATTAAAACGGTCACCTGGAATGTGGGAGACTTGTGGTTCGAATCCCGGTTGGGGCGGACTTTTTTAATTTCTGAATTGTAGTAAATAATAAGATTAAATCTTCTGACATCCCTTTACAGTCCTAACTCTAGTATACCTAGGAGGACACTACAGAGGGGCATGCATTGCACCTAGGCAGATTTCAAGAGTAATTGAGATTTTTCTAAATTAAAACGAGCGTCCTTTTCCTCCAGCCGATTTCCTCGACATTACGGCGAACCCGGAAACGCCAATAGTCCTGCCTGGCCAAGATCTGAATGTGATGTGCAGCAACAAAGAGGGTGCGTTGTATTCCTGCTCGTTCTCGATCAAAGGCCTGCACAAAGAGCTCAACTTCAATTCTGGCATGAAATCTCCAGATTCAAGGAATCCTCACTATTACCAAGGCAAGGGGCTGGACAATGGACAGTGTGGCATAAAGCTTCACAATGTGGGGGAACGCCACAACGGGCCGGGATTCTGTCGCCTAAACGACGACGATGACGCTCAAGGCGTTGGGTTCTTCAGCGTTGTTGTTGCTGGTAAGTTACACACTCATCTTTTTGTGTTAAACAGTTTTTCCATGGACATGCAACACATGCAAGCAGAGCAAAGCTCACGGTTTAAGGATATTTCTGTGTAAGGAAGAATATAGTTGGATCATGGGTAAAGCCCTCAAACACAAAATGAACAAAGCTACTCACTGACGTTTAACCCCAATAACATGGCAACGATAAAGTCTGTTCGGTTAACGCTACCCATCGAAATCGTTCATCCATTTACAACTAATTATTTGTTGGACACAATATGTTGCATGTTCCATTCAATTTTTCCCTGCATTCTGCTGCCCATTCCTCAGGAATTCTGTTTCCATGTTTTGTAAATCAAAATTGTTTTAGCGTCGAGATTGACTAAATCTGGTTGGTTTTCGACGTTTTACAACTCCATGTGGAGTTATTTACTTCCCAAAATTCCTTTTGAATACATGTATTAGTCGCATCAAGAGCCCCTTATAACGTCCGAGGAATTCTAGAACTTGGTGGGAAGAGTTAACCAAAACAGACTTTACCAATGCTTATTGATGTCATGTAGTGTATTACGTCACTTGCAAAAAGCTGGTAGCCAGCTTGTTGACGGATTAGGCGAGTTACTCGGAGTTATTACTCCAATAGAAATTCCAACTAGCGTCAGTGCGCTTTCATCAACCGCGTTTTTTACAAACCCTCGTTAAATGCTCGTTATAAATACCAAGTCTAAAGCCTGAACTAGACAGTTCAATGTTTTGTTCATTATTCATTGAATTCAAGGACAAAATGTGATCAATGTGAAGTTATTGTTGTATTTTATTATGTTTCCATATTTTGAAGAAAAGATAGGGGCATCGTTCTTTTAGCATCTTGTCACATTATCAAGTTCGTCGATATAGTTGTAAACTATATGCAAACTTTAGTTCACGAGGCTCAGCACAGATAACAGCGCGAGTGCTTATTGCATGCTGTGGGTCACTCGTTAGTATGTCAGTCGTTTTATTTACCGCGACTTCACTCAAAACAAGAATATTGCAGTTACCCCTTCTTGCATGACTCCCCTCGATTGTGTCTTGTCCTTGGATTCAATGAGCTTGGACGAAACATTGAACCGTCTACTTCAGGCTTAAGTCTACTGGATCCGGATGAACGCTGGTGATCTCGGTACTGGTGGTCCGTAACAATGAATGTGGATGTGCCACCTCTATTGGAATCTTTATATTGTTTCAGCACCTCCTGGCAAACCAGTTCTAGAAGTAGTATCGCTCGCAGACGGACGTATAAATGCTACTTGTTCTGTCAACGGTGGCCGTCCGGCTCCAAACATTATATGGCTCCTGGGTGGTAAGACTCTCAAACCTGACGGGATAGACTATACAGCTGCGAGTCTGAAAGATGGATGGATGTGGCCTTGGAACGTGACTTCCATCACTCAGAACCTGGTTTATGAGCTTAAACCCGATGACGAAGGCAAGGTGTTGACGTGTATCGTGGCACACATGGCATTAGGCCAGCCACTGGATGCGCACAAACTTGTCGCTTCGAAGACTTCGATAAAAGCTCGTGTTTTAAACGAAACTGATGACGAGAAAACAACGATCACTCCTACGAGTAAGTGTACTCGTTTAATGGTTTCTCTTATAGCTTCGTGATACGGACAACGTTCGTTTAAACGAGCAATACACAATAAGAAGGTAGTGGTGGTTCCTTTTACCTCCATTTCAACGAGCTGTAAAAGGAATGTCTACATTTTATGAAAAAGAAATATATTTTACCAACAAAAGCAAACATTATATAAGTTATGCTAGATCACGGAGTTCCTCCCTGGCCTAGATTCACGCTGAACTAGCGTGAATAGAGTTGACAAATTGCTACGCTGGGAAAATAATTTTGAGATATCTGCATTCTTTCGTTGGAACCACTTAGCTGTTGTTGTTGCTCGAACACTTAATTTTGCAGTTTCTGGTGGATGTGTTCGGACGAACCATGTTTCAACTAACTTTTGTGGTTTACTTTGAAGCTTTATCGTTTGACCTATGGGGTTGTGGGTGCACTAATATATCACTTTCAGTGCTGTAGCCAGAGGGTGCCCAGGGGGCTAGCCCCACTTCCCCCTTGAAAACCTAGACTTAACTGCATTCCGCAGATCCTAGGTCTACGAAAAACATAAATATGTTTATAAATTTCTTTTTTCTTTCCCCGTTCAGCAAAGCAGTCAGTGGCGACTCGTGCTATTGTGCGCTGGTGCTGTAGCACCACCATCATAAATCATCCTCTCAATTAAACTGATTTTTTGATAAGTTAAATGTGTATGTATTGTAAAATTAAGTATTCAAAAGTTATCCGCGGCTGCAGAGATGGCGCTGATGGTCAACTTTTTCATACCGCGTATTACATGGTGGTGATGGTTTTGAACAAGGCATATGTAGAAACCTGCGATGTGCTCCGCACCGAATTCGACAACTTTTAAGCCCTTTTAGCACGCAACGACAGGGAACAACACGGGTAAAACAAAACGCAAACCGGTCTTCTGGTGCTATCGGGACTCGCGCACTCGGGCTCTGCATAGGTTCGCCCGCTAGCCGCGCACCCTTGCAATCACTTCACTCGTCAGCAGTCAGTCTTCAACCCTACAGCAGTCGCTGTAGGTAATTGTTGTTTAATTTAAATTGATTGCAGTTTAATTGTTATTCAATTATTTTTATTTGTGTGTAGTACAGGCTGTTCATCGATAAATCCAAAATAAAACGGCAAAAAATAGTAGGAAGGTTTCACTTGGCAAAATGTTCATAAGGTCAAAGAAAAGCGATACAGAAGGGGAGCCACGAAAAATGTCCCTTAGGATTCAAAATGGCGGCCATGAATGAATAAACCTATTATTTACCTATTTTGGGTGTAAAAAGACGGTAAATAATGTAAGGAAGGTGCTTCATGGCACAAAATATTCTTAAGATGTTAAGCATGGTTTACAGTGGGGGAGCCATAAAAAATGACCCTTACGATTCAAAATGGCCGCCATGTTTGAAAAATATTAATTATTTAACTTTTTTGGATTATAAGTATACTAAAAATAATGACAAAAAGGTGCCACTTAGCACTAGGCTCTTCTTAAGATTATAGAAAAAGATTACAGAGGGGGAGCCAAGAACAATATATCTTACAATTCAAAATGGCGGCCATGAATGACAAGGTGTATCAATTATATTCTGATTTTTTTATGTAAAAAGGCAGAAAAAAATGATAAGATGGTTTCCATTGGCAAAACATTTTCTTAAAATGTCAAAGAAGGTTAACAGAGGGAGAGCCAAGCAAAATAGCCCTTACGATCCAAAATGGCCTCCTTGATAAGCAGCACGCTAAATGTGAAGCTGCAGTCCGTCTTGAGTAGGAGGAAGGCTGTCAACACTTTTGTTCCTCGATGTGAAAAGGATTTTCCTTGCTTCATTGACTTTTCCTGCATCCGTGTGTGCGTCGTACAAAAGAACAACATAACGTTGTAAGATGTCTTGAATGGTTTTGGAAACGTTTCTGCAACGGACAGGAAATTTCATGAACAGCTAGTGTGACATTATCGAAATAGTTCCATAATTTCCAAGCATTTTTCTTGTTCTTTTGGGAGAAGGAGGATACGATGATCCATCACGAGACCAATGATGCGGCCATCAGCCTCTTCAAGAGAATCACATGAAATTCCAGCAATGGCGGCCTCAGCATTTTGAGATGATATGATAAGGGAACCCACGTTGACCCGCAACTTCTGCAAAATCAAACTGTGTACCAGCGTGATTTGCGAGAATGGAAAACAACTCTTGCTTGTTTGTGGCATTGTGAAGAAAGTCGTTCCATTTTCCAGGTAATGGTGAAGTAACAAGAACAAAAACAAGTACAAACAAGAATGAAATTTCCTGTCCGTTGCAGAACGTTTCCAAAACCACTCAAGACGTCTTAGAACGTTATGTTGTTCTTTTGTACGACGAACAAACGGATGTAGGAAAAGTCAATGAAGCAAGGAAAATCCTTTTCATATCGAGGAACAAAAGTGTTGACAGTCTTCCTCCTACTCAAGACGCACTCCAGCTTCACATTCAGTGTGCTGCTTATCAAGGAGGACATTTTTGGGGAAGTGCTGATACTTTTACGCCATTTTCTTCATCACCTAAAGAATGGGGATGGTTCTAGATGGTGGAGTTTGGCATCCAAAATGGACTAGACTACCGGAGATATGGGACTGCTGCAGAGAGCTTGTCAAGTGCTCGTGTAAGAACGGATGCATCACACGATGCTCATGCAAAATGCCGGCTTTCCCTGTGCAGTGTGCATTGCTATGTTTTAACTTCCCACTGAACTGCTGCAACACCAGGTAAAGCCAGTGTTAGAAAGTTATCATAGACTTTTTAAAAAGTTTAAGGATAAATATATAAATCTCTTTAATTTCTGGATGTTTATTCATCTCGTTACAGCTATGTTCAGCACTTTATATATAATGTTCTCCAATTTCAGTATTCCTGAGGATGAAGACATATTATTATGAACCACGTCAATTAAAAATGTAAAAAAGAAGTAAGGAAGAAGTGCTCAAATGTCCACGTTATTAGAAATCTACGTAGGCCCTACATGTTTTGTTTTCACTATAATATCTTATTGTTAAGTAGGAAGTACGTTAAATTTAATTTAAATGTGATCATAAGAATATAGGAAACAATATACATTTTTCAATCATGGCGGCCATTTTGAATTGTAAGGGATATTTTTCTTGGCTCCCCCACTGTAAACCATATACAACATCTTGAAAATGTTTTGGCTAAGAGGCCCATTTTTATCATTTGCCGTCTGTTCACATTCGAAATAGGAACCAATACACATTTTTCAATCATGGCGACCATTTTGAATCGTAAGTGAAATTTTTCTTGGCTCCCCCACTGTAAACCATACATAACATCTTGAGAGTAATTTTGCCAAGTGGCACCTTCCTATCATTATTTACCGTCTGTTAACATTCGAAATTGGGAACTAATAAGGTACGCAATTGTAATTCGTGGCGGCCATTTTGGATCGTAAGGGCTGTTTTGCTTGGCTCCCCCTCTGTACACCTTCATTGACATCTTAAAAAAGTCTTGCCAATGGACACCTTCCTATCATTATTTGCCGTATTTTTACATTAAAAAATCAGAAGATAATTTGATACACCTTATCATTCATGGCCGCCATTTTGAATTGTAAGAGGTATTGTTCTTGGCTCCCCCTCTGTAAACTTTTTCTATAATCTTAAGAAGAGCCTAGTGCTAAGTGACATCTTTTATCGTAATTTTCAGTATGTTTATATTCCAAAAAGTAAAATAATACATATTTTTCAAACATGGCGGCCATTTTGAATCGTAAGGGTTATTTTGTATGGCTCCCCCACTGTAAACCATTTTTAACATCTTTAGAATATTTTTGCCATGTAGCACCTTTCTAACATTATTTACCGTCTTTTTACACTCAAAATAGGTAAATAACAGGCCTATTTATTCATGGCCACCATTTTGAATCCTAAGGGACATTTTTGTGGCTCCCCTTCTGTATCGCTTTTCTTTGACCCTATAAACATTTTTGCCAAGTGAAACCTTCCTACTAATTTTTGCCGTTTTATTTTGTGAACAGCCCAGACTAGTGGAGGAGGTGGGTATTGTGACAACCTCACACACCCCTTCTTCTCTGTCACACATAACCCATATGCATGAGTTACGTTTGCTGTATATTAGCACCACCTGTTATAATGTCCACGAGCCGCCACTAAAAGCACCTAAACTTCTTCTAAAAGAAATAAAAAACAGTTTAAAAAAATGTGTTTAAAAAAGAAATTGTTTGCGGTGCTACACCCACCCCACACCCCCAAAAATATATTCCTGCGTACTCCACTGGTCACGTTAGAATGTGTGTTTGTTTGTAGTGATAACAGCACATTTTCAAATGTTTAGCTAATGAGTTAGTTTTTGTAATAATCCCCCAATCTTGAAAAGGAGATGATTATTTGATATGTTAAAAAATTGATTTCTGATCGCGCAATGATCTTATTCTTTGTAAACAGCTTTCAAAAACTTAAATTTTTTAAGGGGCCTTAATGGTCATGAAGTAGCCCAGAATCTATATGGAAATTTTGTGTTTTTCCTAAGCAAGCACTTAACTCTTATCTATGTGGACACTTAACATTATCAAATTGTAACTTCGAGCTTATTTAACCTTCTGAAGATTGTTTGCCAATCTCGGGCCAAATTTTCACAATGTTATGCCCATTTTTAAAAAACTCGATCGTCAAATCCAGCTAATTAACCGCTTTATGACCTTTAATTTTCATTTAAAAAATCTGCATTTTTGGAAAGCCGTTAACAAAGAATGAGCGCGTGTCTCTATCAAAGCCGTTCTTGAAATTTCAAACAATTGTCTCTTACACAAAATTGGGAAGTTACTACAAATTGCAGTTTGGGTGAGCAGTATTTGGAAAATGAGCCTTATTACCAACTATTATACATTCTTACTTAACATTTTGGTGCAAACCATAACCCTATAGGACAAATGAAAGAACTTCCAAGTGATCCTGTCTTTACCTCTGCGTTCTGCGTCAAAGCCTGGTTTTCTCGAGCTTAGCCAACAGTCTTAAACAGTCGAGAAACATTTTTTAGTGAAATATATTTTATTATTTTATCCCAAAAAGGGTATTTTTTTTACATTGACCTAAGTATACTCAAACCGTGTCTTACTTAGCCCAGTACCTGAGCGACCCTTCTTTTATTTAGCATCCGCTCCGGCTTGCGGTCAATGGATAATCCCTAGGAAATGAAAGGGTCTCGCTCAGGTACTGGGCCAAGTAAGACACGGTTTGAGTATAGTGTGCAATGTTTGCTGCAGTTTCTGTGGACCATGTGTCGACTTTTTCTTAATCAGATTCATAAGGCAATTTTTCTTATATTTTTAATACTTCTCCACCACAGTTGGTTTACTAGGTGTGTACGAAATAGTTAACTTATCCGAATAGGGAAAATAGTCAATGATCTCACATTTTCGAGAAACCCTTTATAAAATTTGTGTTTATGAAAATATCCTCACCATTTTGGAAAGAAATTATTATCCTACTCCAGTCATTCTGTCAATACTGTTATCCCACTTCATAGACGAGCCAAAAACAATTTTGTTATTGTCTCTTAAAGTCTAGAAAAAGCAACCACAAAATATTTTAAAACCGATGTGTGCACTCTTAAATCTCATTTTCTTGCTTCTTGACTCCTTAGTATAGACTAAAGCTTATATTCTTATCTTCAGCCTATTTTTTTTTTTAATTTACCATCAATACTTTTTTGTCTACATACTGGAACCATCTGCTCACAGATACATATTTTCAATAGAATTATTATTCCGCTGCTAAGAAAAATTGTTACAATAATATTGAATTTTAAGTTTTCTTACTTTAAAAAAGTGATAATTAATTAATAATAATAACAAAATTGCTATTTAGAGCTACCCACTCAGTTATATAACTGATTTTCAGTGGGGGACAGTAAACTTAAGCAACAAATGTTTGAAAAAAATGTTTGTATTTCACGTTCCAGATAATAACAAAGGCTGCCATAGACTTACGTCACTCACAGTTGACATATCATGCGTGTATAAATCTACGCCCGTTCCTTGCAACACGAAAGCGATGATCACTACCGAAGCCTTGGCCACTTGCAAGGAAGGGTTTTCATCAATCAATAACGAAACCGAGCGTTCAATGATTTGCCAAGCGGACGGAAAATGGAGTGCTAAACTACTCGTTTGCAATGATGGTGATGTTTACTTTATTTATTTACTTATACTTACTTATTAGACGAGGGGCATTTCGGTGATTATGTATGTGTGTGTGTTTATATGTGTATGTGTGTGTACGCCAAAAATCAGCCAAACGGCAAAACAGATTGAGTAGAAATTTTAAACAGACATCCGGTACGCGTTAACTGAGAACTGATAACAAAATCAGCAACATCTGTAGGGATTAAAACTAAAAATAATTAATTAAATGAAAATTTAAAACTTAAAATTGATTTGTTAAAAACTCCATACAAGAATGTTAATCCGTATTGGCCACGGTCTTGATATCAAACAAAATTATACTATAGGAAAACGCAAAAGTCGTTGTTAGACGAGTGAGTAAGCCATGTGTTGATTAACCGGTAACATTCCCTTTCCTTACCCTACATAAGACTGGATCCAGCACGGGTCTTTCCTCCCTAGCCTATCCTAGGCTAGAGTGGAGCATTATGACCTTACAGTTGACGCGCCCTTATACCTACATAACATAAATCTCTATCATTAATAACTTATATATCAATCAACTTGAATGCAAAATATGTTCTCGGGTACTCAACACATGACTCGCGATCACTAGTCTATCAACGACTCTGGCGTTTTCCTGGTCTACACATTAAAAATGAAAAAGGTCGAAAGGGGTCGATAGGGGTAAGTACGGGTTGGAAATTCCACCCAAGGGTATAAGTTTGTAGAATTGGGTAAGCAAGGGTAACAGTTTGAACTGGGTAATGTGATGGATAAAAACAATGTTTAGGCCCGTTGGTATATTAATCTACATTATTCAGTATATATGTAATCCAGTAGGCACTGACTATGTTTGTCTACTCTGTGTTGTTTATCAGTAACTAAGGGTCGAAAACTGTTCTTCGACAGGCGAATTTCCTAATAAGGTATAATATTCAACCAGAATCACCCAAGAACTATCAGTAGAGGTAGATAATGGAAGACAAAATTCTCCTCGTGGAGATATATTTATCGACCTCTAAGTGGAGATATTTGACCGATAATCGGATAAATACACGCTCCCGAAATCCTAGATAACAGACGCGTGGAAAGTTAAAAACCTGCCAATAGATTTCGAAATTTGAACTATCCAAGGTAATTAATGAATGCACTTGAAGATAATATTAAACCAGTAGAGGAATAAAATTAATCTTCTGGGAGAAGGAAAAAATATTTTTGGAGGAGGTAAATATAACTTTGACCATCGAAATAAAACCGCCACTGCGAGGAGAAAACTCAATCGTCTCTGGTCGAAATATAAACCTCGTAGGTTTATTACTAACTAAATGCAGGCATAATAATCACATCTTGAGGTGTATCTCTTTCGTCTCCTAGGGGAAGAATAATATACCTTTAAGAGTAGATAATATCACTTTGCGGGTCGAACTAACCGAACTTCTGAGAGGGGGACGAAATTTCGACCCCGAGAAGAAGATTTATATATTATATGATAAATTATAAAATATGCCCAGGAATCCTAAAAACTACTTTTCGTTTTTATTTTCTCATTTCAAACGTTTAAAAACATAACTACACAAGCACATATCCCAACTTGATTCACTACAGACGGTGACTTGGCACATTGGGTTTATTGACTAGGACAGTGTATACTCTTCCTCCAGGTGTCCCAGGTTCGAGCCATGTTCAGTTCCGAGATTTTAACATCATGAAATTCATATGTAATATTAATCTTTCTACTGGCTTTTAATGATGCATGTCTTTCTTACAGTGACATTCGTCACCAACCGTAACCTCTTTCATCTAAATACTTCTGTGCACTCCCATAACACTAGAGCCAACCTTCACATACACAGGCCCTCCCACAACCTGCGCCTCTTTGCACAAGGCCCTGAATATCTAGCTTCCACCCTCTACAAAGCTTCCTGACCACATCAAAACCTCTCCCACCCTGCCTTCCTTTGAACATAAGTTGAAATCATATCTTACAGCAAACAGCTTTTACTCCATTAATGACTACCTCTCCACGTAAATATTTGCAGTTAATTAATTTTATCATAAAAATATTTTAAAAATATTTTAGAGTTTAACCACAAACGAGCACTGCAATTTAAAATTTTCAAATGTTCCCTTAGCCGAAATGATGTAACAAACTTCTATATATAATATATATGTGCTTACACGCTTCCTTGGATTGTGCAGGTATATAAGACACATTATGCTGTACATCATTGCTGTTTTCTGTGCCATCATCAGCAATTCTCTTCAGAATATCCATATCAATTATTGCTTTATATCCAATTTTTCTTTATTCTATATGAATTCTTAATCTAGTAGGGCATACTATTATTTTGCATCTACTCTACTTTACCATAAACACTAATCAATCAATCAATCATCATATATATATATAAATATCAATATATACTAGACACATTCTACTGTACATCATTGCTATTTTCTGTGCCATCAGCAATTCTTATCACAATATCATATCAATTATTGCTATATATCCAACTTTTCTTTATTCTTTATGAGTTCTTAAGGGGAATCCCTAGACCCAAATATGATTTCTAAAGAATGCAGTAAAGACGTCTGAAAAGTAAGTAGAATGTAAGAGGGGCTTAAAAGAGCGGATAATTTTTTTGAAATTTTTTTTGACGGGACATAACCTCAGAATGAACAATTTTATTCAAATTTCTGGAATCAGTTGCTCAAGTTCAAAATTGAATTTTTAGCAGCGGTTTTTTGTATATTATTTCTACACTCCTTTATCTACAACCTAAATACAAGTATTATTGGTTTTATATGATTTCAGGCGTTGCAAGATTTTTTCCGTTAAACGGTACAAAATTTGAAATTGTACCGGCAGGCGAAAAAAATTGTGCAACGCAACAAACCATATAAATATAAAAATCATTTTATTTAGGTTGTAGATAAAGGAGTGTAGAAATAATATACAAAAAACTGCTGCTAAAAATTCAATTTTGAACTTGAGCAACTGATTCCAGTAATTTGAATACAATTGTTGATTCTGAGGTTATGTCCCGTCAAAAAAAATTCAAAAAAATAATCCGCTCTTTTATTAACCCCCTCTTACATTCTACTTACTTTTCAGACGTCTTTACTGCATTCTTAAGAAATCATATTTGGGTCTAGGGATTCCCCTTAATCTAGTAGGGCATGCTATTGTTTTGCATCTACTCTACTAACAAAATCACTATGTTTAGCATTATTAATCAATTAATGAATCATCATTAAGCGAGCGAAGCGAGCGTTTCCATTTGACTCTGCCGGAAAAACTAGTCACTGGTTTTGTTTTTGTTTTTGTTTTTTTTGTTTGTTTGTATGTCTCGCAATAACGTTCGAACGGAGGCTCGAATTGAGTTGAAATTTGGACCATCCGCAAGCTTCGTTCTCGATTGAATGCCATTAGGTTTGTGGCAAAATCGTTCAAAAAGTTAAAAAGTTACATTAAAGTTAATCGAAAGTTTTTTTTTAAACCAAACGGCGACAAAATCTGAGATGGCAAAATCATTTAGAATGACTGTCCGGTCACAAATATGTTAATTTTATTTTGATTTGATTAGTAGTGTGGATGGAAATCACATTATAACATAGTACCGTTACCATGGCAATGGAAAGTCGCGCAGCTTTTTTGGCTCATGATAGCGGTCGAACTTATGTTCGTATCGAGTTGAAATTTGGACCATCCGCAAGCTTCGATCTGCATTGAATGCCATTAGTTTTGTGGCAAAATCGTTCTAAAAGTTAAAAAGTTAGATTAAAGTTAATCAAAAGTTTTTTTTAAACTAAACGGCAACAAAATCTGAGGTGGCTAAATCATTTAAACTGTCCGTCCAGTCACGAATATGTTAATTTTATTTTTATCTGATAATTAGTGTAGATGGAAATTACATTTTAACAAAAGTAACGTTACCATGGCAACGAAAAGTCGCGCAGCGTTTTTGGCTCATGATAGCGGTCGAACGGAGGCTCGGATCGAGTTGAAATTTGGACCATCCGCAAGCTTCGATCTGCATTGAATGCCATTAGTTTTGTGGCAAAATCGTTCAAAAAGTTATAAAGTTACATTAAAGTTAATCGAAAGTTTTTTTTTTAAACTAAACGGCGACAAAATCTGAGGTAGCCAAATCATTTAAAATGTCCGTCCGGTCACGAATATGTTAATTTTATTTTGATCCTATAAGTAGTGTAGATGGAAATTACATTTTAACAAAAGTAACGTTACCATGGCAACGAAAAGTCGCACGAAGCTGGAGCTTTTTTGGCTCATGATAGCGGTTGCACGAAGATTCAGATCAGTTTGAAATTTGGACTATCAACAAATTGTATAGCACGTGCTCGCTTATCAACGCGTTCAACTGAGCGTTTTCCTAGTATATATATATATATATATATATATGGATTGTTGTAGGTTTTCGCGGCCCGTCATAGGATAAAAACAAGGATCTTGGGTAAAACCGCGTCGAAAATAAGATGAACCAGGGCAGAACCTGGGCGTCCACCGACGTTTCGTCTGCACTACGTCAGACATTTTCAAGGTTGACTGTGACTCTACGGAGGTTGGAGTCACAGTGGTTGGCAAGCACGCAGCGCCCACCTTATAAAGCCTCGGCTGAAGGTGCGGGGCAGCGAGGTTAAATAGAAAATATTATTTCGATAATCGATTAATATATTTTTTCGATATGACATCGCCGCCCCGCACCTTTTCACGATATGACCTCGCCGCCCCGCACCTATTTTTTATATAACCTCGCCGCCTCGCACCTTCAGCCGAGGCTTTATAAGGTGGGCGCTGCGTGCTTGCCAACCACTGTGACTCCAACCTCCGTAGAGTCACAGTCAACCTTGAAAATGTCTGACGTAGTACAGACGAAACGTCGGTGGACGCCCAGGTTCTGCCCTGGTTCATCTTATTTTCGACGCGGTTTTACCCAAGATCCTTGTTTTTATCATATATATATATGTGTGTGTGTATCAATGTTATCAATCATCATACAAATCAATATCCATATCAATTATCAATTATGCTTTATATCCAACTATTCTTTCTTCTAACACTGTGTATATCATTATAATTATTATTACTTTTATTATTAATTATTAATGATAGGCTATTCACTTTCTCTGCAAAGAGTATACTTGTACACTGTACTAGTCTAAGTGAATAAAAATATATATGACATTTTTTATTTATCGGGTTGTTTCGTAGCGGCGGTAGTGATATCTTACTGTCGACGTTTCGAAGACCATGTTATCTTCTTCTTCAGGACTTGAAATATGATATATGAAGTTTGTGAAATTCCTCTTGTTTCTTGCTATTGTTTTTTTCCATTGTTACTATTAAAGTTTTTTGATTGGTTAACCTAAATAAGCTTCCTAAATTCACTGTCAGATTATCATTTGCTAGACAACTTTCCTATTTCGTAGTCTTCCACCCCAGACATCTTCCTCTTGAACCGGCACAATCCCTTGGACTGGGTCTATGATAACTTCCTCAATAGGTTTGATTTCTTTACACTGTACTGTTTCTAGTTTAGTGACTGACTTTAGAACAGGATCCCATGCATGGCTGAGGACAAAACAGTGATCCCTGTTGAAGTTGTTGGGATGTTTTTTAATTTCTATTGCCTCCCTAACTACTCGTGGCACTGCTGAATCTACCTTGAACAAAACTGACGTTTGATCAAATAGAATTTTATGATCCAATTCTAATGCGTGATCAGCTACAGCAGACAGGCGTTGATGTCTTTGCAAATCATTTACTCCTCTATCATCTCGAATTGCCTTTGCTGCTAAACCCAGTCGTATGTGTCGTTCATGCTCCTTTAATCTGGTTGATATTTTTCTCCCGGTCTCTCCAATATACACATCTCCACATTCACATGGTACCTTGTAAATTCCACGACTGTCAAATTTATTAGAATCCTTAACGGGTCGAATGAAAGAGCTTATTTTCTTATCCGTACAGAAACTTGTCTTGATGTTCTTTTTTCTCAGTAACCTACTTATTCTGTCGGTGGTCTTGTGAACAAATGGCAGCACTGCTATAGCATCTGTTTCAGCTGAGTCTTCCATTTCTTCCCTCATCTTGGCTTTCCTTGAAAATGCTTGTTTAATGGTTTTTGGTGAATATCCATTCTGGAGGAATGCATTTTCCAAGACCTTTAGTTCCCCGTGAATGTGGTTTTCATCTGTTAGACGTTTCGACCTGATGGTGAGTGAATTTAAAACTGCCATTTTCTGTTTCGGGTGGTGGTGAGAATCGGCATTTAAGTAACGGTCTGTATGGTATGTATGTATGTCGTGATGGTTAAGAGGGGCAAGGACGGTAAGGTAGCACACACGGTGTACAGAAAACCAACCCATACAGACCGTTACTTAAATGCCGATTCTCACCACCACCCGAAACAGAAAATGGCAGTTTTAAATTCACTCACCATCAGGTCGAAACGTCTAACAGATGAAAACCACATTCACGGGGAACTAAAGGTCTTGGAAAATGCATTCCTCCAGAATGGATATTCACCAAAAACCATTAAACAAGCATTTTCAAGGAAAGCCAAGATGAGGGAAGAAATGGAAGACTCAGCTGAAACAGTGGCTATAGCAGTGCTGCCATTTGTTCACAAGACCACCGACAGAATAAGTAGGTTACTGAGAAAAAAGAACATCAAGACAAGTTTCTGTACGGATAAGAAAATAAGCTCTTTCATTCGACCCGTTAAGGATTCTAATAAATTTGACAGTCGTGGAATTTACAAGGTACCATGTGAATGTGGAGATGTGTATATTGGAGAGACCGGGAGAAAAATATCAACCAGATTAAAGGAGCATGAACGACACATACGACTGGGTTTAGCAGCAAAGGCAATCGAGATGATAGAGAAGTAAATAATTTGCAAAGACATCAACGCCTGTCTGCTGTAGCTGATCACGCATTAGAATTGGATCATAAAATTCTATTTGATCAAACGTCAGTTTTGTTCAAGGTAGATTCAGCAGTGCCACGAGTAGTTAGGGAGGCAATAGAAATTAAAAAACATCCCAACAACTTCAACAGGGATCACTGTTTTGTCCTCAGCCATGCATGGGATCCTGTTCTAAAGTCAGTCACTAAACTAGAAACAGTACAGTGTAAAGAAATCAAACCTATTGAGGAAGTTATCATAGACCCAGTCCAAGGGATTGTGCCGGTTCAAGAGGAAGATGTCTGGGGTGGAAGACTACGAAATAGGAAAGTTGTCTAGCAAATGATAATCTGACAGTGAATTTAGGAAGCTTATTTAGGTTAACCAATCAAAAAACTTTAATAGTAACAATGGAAAAAAACAATAGCAAGAAACAAGAGGAATTTCACAAACTTCATATATCATATTTCAAGTCCTGAAGAAGAAGATAACATGGTCTTCGAAACGTCGACAGTAAGATATCACTACCGCCGCTACGAAACAACCCGATAAATAAAAAATGTCATCAACGGGTAGCGAGACATTTAAAAGTTTTATTTTTAAAAATATATATATCTTACCATCTATCATTATCGTTTAATTGATAACGTGATAGTAAAGTATATATTTTATTAGCCTCTTTTGGTTCATACATTCACATTATATATAAATGAGTTAAAAATTTGAGTTGTCAGAGCATTAATATTTTAAATAGTGAGATAAGCTTAAAACCAGATAAATAAAATATGTATAATTAATTTAAATTTAAAAATATTGGGAGTATCATTAAAATTCCATCAGCACCTTTTATTAATTAAGATTTGATTTGAAAACCTAATTTAAACTCCTTCACTGAATAAAAACATATTTCCATGAGAAACAATTTACGTTGCCCATGATTTGACAGAATAAAACTAAAGCAAAAAATTAATTCTGAACCAAGGGTAACTGGAACGAAAATTCAATGGGCCAAAATATGTTCTTTCTGATTCTCATGCATTCATGTATTTGATTATGATAAATTGCATGTTTTATCTGTTAATTAATATTAAAAAATTTAATACAATATATTTATAAAATAAAATCAATAAAAATCCTAACAGTAATGATAAAAATACTCAGAGACTCGGTGCCTTCCTCTTACAAATGAGGACATGCAGTTAATAGCTAAAATAAACACTCTTAAATAAAACAACAAATTTTGATTTCAGGTTGTGGTGAGCGCAGCAAAATAAGGCAGAACATAAACGTCGGGGTTGCAGTAGAGCCGATGGACATTCCATGGCAAGTTGCTATTTACTATAAAATTGACGATCGCTGGAAACATATATGCGGAGGGACTCTTATTCACATGAAATATGTTTTGTCAGGTAAACATAATTAAGTGTTGTTTACTTAAATAGCTGGTTATAAGGGGAGGTGTTTGCCATGTGTTCACAATGCTCATTTTCCTAACTTCATGTACCTTTTTTACCTAAATTATTGAATTAAGGCTATTGTACTACCTCTGGCCGATAATTTGAAAGTCGAAGAAACATGTCTGAAAAGTTTGCTGAATGAAAGAAGGCCTTTAAAATAACAGAAAAAAAATTGTGAATTTTTTTGGGTGGGACATAACCTCACTTTTGGAAATTATATTTAGATTTTTTGACAAAAGTGTAGCATACAAGACTCGTTCAAAATTAAATTTTGAAAATCGGTTTTCTGGACATAGTTTCTACACACCTTTAGCTATAACTTGACTATAGCTCAAATAGTTTTCTGAAAATAACAGTTGGTGTACGAATTTTTTTGTCAAACGGTACAAAACTCTTATTTTTGCCGTTTGACAAAAAAATTCGTCCACCAACTGTTATTTTCAGAAAACTATTTAAGCTATAGTCAAGTTATAGCTAAAGGTGTGTAGAAACTATGTCCAGAAAACCGATTCTCAAAATTTAATTTTGAACGAGTCTTGTATGCTACACTTTTGTCAAAAAATCTAAATATAATTTCCAAAAGTGAGGTTATGTCCCGCCCAAAAAAATTAGCAATTTTTTTTTCTGTTATTTTAAAGGCCTTCTTTCATTCAGCAAACTTTTCAGACATGTTTCTTCGACTTTCAAATTATCGGCCAGAGGTAGTACAATAGCCTTAATTTGGCTACTGTTTTGAGGGTGTGTTTAGGAACGTGTTATTCACATACCCAAGCTTAATTAACGACGTACATGAAAATGTATGCAAAAAGTTTACAAATAATTAAAACATGCAAATGTAAAAATCTTAATGAAAAATTCACATTTAAAAACTTTATATAAAAACAAACAGTGAACCAGTCAAATTTTTTTACTAGGTGTTGTGTATTGGACAAATCTAACACAACCTGAAAATTTAGGCACATCGGTGAAGTGCTTTTGGAGAAAAAGGAACATGTGACAAAATTAGATTATTCTGAGAAAAGCAGGTTAAAATGTTGAAAAATGCTTATTATTATCAAGTGTGGTTGCTATGACTATCTACAAGCAACAATTCAACTTCAACAAGCATAATGAATCGTCGGAACTCAATAAGATAAAGTTTTTTACACTCAGAAATTGTTATATAATAATAATAATATACGAAAATCTGAAAATCCCATTTTAGAAGTTTGGTTAACCAATACTTGCTCTTAGTAATTTAATATGTTATCAAAGAATCTAAAACAAAGATTATTTTCCAATATATATATGTTTAAACTTGGCTTTATAGTAGGCGACCATGACGCTGTTATGTTAGTACTTTAGACAGATATATATATATATATATATATATATATATATATATATATATAATATATATGATGTTTAACCTTGGCTTTATAGTAAGCGACTATGACGCTGCTATGTTATAGCTTTGGGCTAGAAACCCAAATGTTATAGTACTTTAGAAAGAAATTAAAAAAGTGGCTACACCGGGGATCGAACCCGGGACCTTAGCTGTCTGGGCTATGCTCTTACCAACTGAGCTATGCAGCCACCAATTTAAAACTGTCTAATTTTTGGTCTGTTTTGAACATTGTTAATAACGTGTGTAGAGCAGATTGCACTGCCTATTAGTAGACAACATCCCCCCAAAATACAAAAATTTGTAAAAAAAAAAATGGCAGCCTAGCTCTCCTTCCAAAGTCTTCGGCTATGAATGCTGTGAGATATAGAAGTTGAGCCAAGCATTTCATTCTTTCTCCCTAGTTTCGCATTGAAAAGAAGTAAGATCATTTCGCGTGTTGACGAGCGCTCAACTCAAAATCATAAAAAAATTCTTGGCCATTGACTTTTTAGAGTCCTCGTACCAAAATCAATAGCCAAGTAACTTTTTTACGATTTTGAGTTTAAAATTTTTCCTTTTTTCCCACGAAAAAGGGTTGGCTTGGCGCTCGTCAACAGGCGAAATGATCTTACTTCTTTTCAATGTGAAACTAGGGAGAAAGAATGAAATGCTTGGCTCAACTTCTATATCTCACAGCATTCATAGCCGAAGACTTTGGAAGGAGAGCTTGGCTGCCGTTTTTTTTTTTACAAATTTTTGTATTTTGGGGGGATATCACATCTTTTTGTTGTTTGTTTCATATCAAGGCTTGAAATATGTGAAATACGTGTAAAGGTGGATACAGTGCCTTTAAAACAGATTGTCTAGAAACAAAAGCTGCCATCTTTTTTTTTTGTTTACAATATGTAGCCTTGTTGACAATATTCAATGTTTTTATTAAATTTAATATGGTTAATGTCGTATTGGGTTTTTGTGTGAATGATTTGTTGACCGGACTATGACACATTGACGTATAATTTTAATCAGCAATTAAAATATTAAAAATTGTAATAAATACGATTTAACGTTTTTCACAAAGTAAAGAGTGTTAGGGAACAGTGGGGTGAAATATCGCTTGTCTCCTGGCGGATTATTATGTTTCATATTATTATGTACAATCATGCCAAATTTCATGCTGATAACTCATTCGGTACCTTTATGGTGAATGCTGTAAATCAAGGTAAAAATAATATCAAACTATTAAGGATGGGGGATGAAAAAGTGTTGTTTAGGAAATGAGAATAGGCTTTATTGGGTTAAAACACATTAAAACATAATTTACTAATTTAATAAAAATACATTTTTAGGTTAGAGATATGAATTATTTTAATTTTAGGGGATGATTTAGGGGATGTTGAGGGTGGAATATCGCTTGCATCGCGACGAATTATTTTTCATATGAGTATGTAACATCATGCCAAATTTAATGCTGATAGCTCATTATGTGCCTTCATGATGAATGCTGGAAATCAAGGTAAAAATAATATAGAGAATAAGGGATGGGGGTTGAAAAATGTGGTTTGGGAAATGAGAATAGTCCGATTGGGTTAAAACACATTAAAACCATAATTTTAATAAACACCTTATTTGAATAAAACATCAATTTTAGATTAGAGTTATGAATTATTCCAATTTAAGGGGGTGTTGAGGGTGGAATATTGCTTGCCTCTCGGCGGATTATTTTTCATATTATTATGTACCATAATGTTAAATTTCATGATTATAACTCATAAGGTGCCTTCGTGGTGAATGCTGGAAATCAAGATAAAAATAATAAAAACTATTAGGGGCCATATAATGAAAATATGCCGATTGGGTTAAAACACATTAAAACATTCTTTTAATAACTAATTTTAATAAAAATTCAAATTTAGGTTAGAGCTATGAATTATTCCAATTTTAGGGGATTATTTAGGGGGTGTTGGGGTGGAATATCGCTTGCCTCTCGGCGAATGGTTTTTCATACACCATCATGTCAAATTTCATTATGATAACTCATAAGATGCCTTCGTGGTGAAAGCTGGAAATCAAGATAAAAATAAAATAAACTATTAGGGATGGGGGTTGTCAAAATGTGGTTTATATAATGAAAATAGGCCGATTGGATTTTAACACTTAAGAACACAATTTCAATAACTAATTTGAATAAAAATTCAATTTTGGGCTAGAGCTATGAATTATTTTAATTTTAGGGGATGATTTAGGGGGGGGGGGGTTGGGGGTGGAATATTGCTTGTCTCTCGGCGGAAGTTTGTGAGTCTGAGATACATCTAAGTGTGGTCCAAGTTTCATAGTTCTAAGATGTACCGTTTTCTCTGTAGGCTCTTATTCCTCTATGGCAGAATCCACTACCCCCCCCCCCCCCCACCAACCAACCAACCAACCAACCAGCCAGCCGAAAGATTTTCATCTATTTTTACGCACTTTTTTAACACAGAACGGGTTATCGGATCGGGCTGATTTTTTTTTTGGTATGTCATGGACCACATATCAGGTCATATACCGAGTTTCAAGATTGTAAATCTTTCGGGACGGCGTGTGCAGATAGCTAAAAAAAACCCCAACTCAGGTAGCTGTAAACAGGACCGAGTTATCGTTGCCTACTAGCAGTCGCGTGCGCTTGGCTGCGGGCGAACGACCGTCGCCCTAGATACGAAACTAGCTGCATAGCTCAGTTGGTAAGAGCACAGCCCGGGCAGCTTTTTTTTTATATTTTTTGAGAAATCAAAGATTTGAGGCAGCCTACACCTCTTGGCCTTCACAGCTTACGGCTAAAGGTACATGCCGTGAACAATCATTGGTATCGCTTTGTTTATGTTTGTGTGGAGAGAACTTATTTTTTTAGATTAAAGTTAAAAAATTAGCGTTAGAAAAATAAAAATAAAAATAGAAGTCAGTTTACTGACAATCTGTATGAAACTTAAAAATTACATGTATTAGATAAAGGAACATATTTCAAAGCCCCCACTTTGGTGGTAGATCACTAAGGAGGTTCTTAATTTGGACAGCCTTCTGAAAGTGCCCCTTGGTTGAGGTTTCACTTTTTGATAACGAAGGGTTGATTAGCTGAAATTGTGTATATAGAGGTTGGTCTCTGTATTTCGAGTGATCCCACTCAGTCCTTCGTAAATCGTTTTTTTTTTAACTGAATAGGATAGTCGTTAAAAATAAATAAAATAAAATAAAATAAAACTGATTTTCAGTGGGGGACATTATTAAAGCCAACTTAGCCATACCTTGTAGGTCAATCCTGGAACTATAAGTTCTAGCCTGGTCAACCTTGATGCTGGCTCGCTATAAGGTGGCGCAAAAGGATCATCTGCCTATTTGGTATATTTACCGTGATTAATGTTGTGGATTTGAAATTGTTCCAGCGGCTCATTGTTTTTGGGACAACTCATTAAATCAAATGAAAAACGAAACGCTCTACATGGTAACAGCAGGGAAAACCTTCAGTGACTTTCATAAAGAAGAGCCCTTCAGCCAGCGAACGAAGGTGGCGAAGATACATATACCCGAGCTCTACCATGGCAGAGACACAAACTACCACAACGACATAGCACTGCTCAAACTGAGGCACCGTATGAAGCTAGATGCGTATGTCAAGGTGGTGTGCATAAGCCCCAACATGGAACTGAAGGAAGAGCTTCTCACTCCAGGACAAAAAGGAACGGTAAAGATTTAACATCATAGTTGCTATGCTATGGTATAATAAAGCTTATCGCGGTGCTCATATACTTTATAATCAGTCCCAACGGCAACATTGCGTATACCCGTAACAGCAGCATCAGCACCAGCAGTTTAGCCACGGCGCGATCGGATAGCCGTTTCATACTCGGAACACCGAAGTTAAGCAGCCTAGGGTTTGGTCAGGGGGGAAGTAGGTGAACGCACTGCCCTGAAACTTATGTATACCGCTGGTTAGAGCAGATGGAGGATTCGAGAGCTAGTGTAACGGCTTCGTTCTTCTTGCCGTCTGCTCGGCAGTCCGGGTTAGTGGAGGAATCTTTGTGACGGTCAAGGTTACACCGTCCTTTCGGATGGGACGTAAAGCCGTTGGTCCCCTTGATACTTTTCGAAAGGACTAGGCTACGTGCCGGTACCAGGTTTTCCCTCTACCCTTCTATTCATCTTTAATCTTCATCTATCACCACTCATCGTCTCGAATGGTCTTCGTGCAACAAAATGAGATGGAAGCAAAAAAAATCAAATCAAGCTTTTACCCGTACTTTTTTGAACATTATCAATTTCCGAATTTTTCAGCTGATGATAGCTGTAAGTTATTTTTGCACGCAAATAAAATATGCTAACTAATTATATTTGATTTGAACTTCTCATCAAAACTGTTGGATGAGCTCAAGCGAATTTTTTTGCACTGGTCCATTTAAAAACTTGCTTCATCAGCATATGCACCTAATAATTTCACAAACATTCTGGATCACTTTTCTATCACTATTATTATACCTAACACATTTGTATAGTCAAATTCTCCGTCGCAATAGGCCTCCGAAGTAGCCGCGCGCCGCGCCACCGTCGATCCCTAGCGGCACCCGAGAGGAGTTTAGAAGGTGACACGATTTGAAAATGGCTGGTGTAAACCATAGGATCGTGCTACATTGATGCACATAAATATTACTTTGCGCACTTTATTAATTCTCACAGAAACGTGCCGTATACTTCAATTATCACTTTGTGTTCCCAGGTGGCTGGTTGGGGGGTGACGAACGATGGTAATCCAAGTTCAAGACTGCTTTCAATGAGTCTACCATACGTGAGCTACAACAAGTGTGTAAATGAACTACCACAACATATGAGACGATGGCTCACATACGACAAGTTCTGTGGTGGCTACAGGTACACGAACAAAAGCGTGTGCAGCGGTGACTCAGGGGGTGGTCTCATATTCCAGCATGCAAAGACGGAGAAATTTTATCTCCTAGGTGTAGTCAGCAACAACTTTAAACCTGGGGACCACGTGGCGGAAGGGTGCTACACTCAACATTACACTGCGTTCACAGATGCTTTTCGTTATTATGATTGGTTTATTGCACATATATTTGAACAAGACAAATGAAACGGTTATTATGTACAACTGTGAGTCAGTGACAGCAGTTTTCCTAACGACCAGTCACGATTTCGCTTGCCAAATTTGCTATTAACGTATTTCCATAGGAACATCAGCCAATCTTGTCTGGGTATGTTCCAAACTTGCAATTTGCATTTTTTTTTAAGTTTTTAAATAAAATGAATGGTAATCTTATATTTATTTTCCTTTCTGTTGTAAACCAGTCTTCACGTCAAATTCAAAGACGCGACCATACTTAGTATAGTTTGATATGTGAGCTGTTTCTTCGAGGCTACTGCGACCAGCGACCAGCAGCTCGGCGGCGCGACTGAGGTTGCGTTCCATAGAAGCGACCGGTCGACCACACTGGCCCCCCGGCAGTGTTGCCAACTCCTAAACTACTTATCTCGTCAAAAGTACCTTAAATTCCCGCCAGATAGCAGTACATTTCGTTTTAAGTTATTTCCACAGGTTAATTTGACTTTTTTATTCATTAAATTGGACTTAAAGGATTTAAAACATGATAGTAGTATTCCGAACTAAGTAAAAGATGCGTAATCTTGAGTAAAATATGTCAATAATATGGCCATCATCATCATTACAAGGGTTAAATATTTTGATTATTTGCTAAAAGTTAAACTCTATTTACCGCTTCCCAAACAAAATGTCAACAAAATATCATCAAAAAGCACGAAAATTGGGTATTTCGAAAACCACTAGTATTTCGTTAGACTCATTTTCATTCCACTAGATTTTCCGTTAGCCGTCAGATGGAATATTTGTCCGTTATATGGCATGTAAAAACCACCAGTTTTAACGGAATTTCCGTCAAGTTGGCAACACAGTGTTTGGTCGTCGATAGGTCGTGATGTCACCCGTGGTTGGTCGCTTTGGTCACGACCTACAACGGAACACTTCCGAACTAGAAACGTTCGAATTTTGCCAGCGGGAAAATGGCTATGAAAAGTGCAAGAGATGCTGCTATTATAATTGTGACAAATACGACTGCCAGGCAATGTGTATGCTCTAGACCCAATAAATATTTGATGCGCATGCCCTCTAGGCCCTAGGCCTACGCGAAGGCTTTAGAACAACCCTCGACTAGCTTAGGCCTAGGCCTTCTATCCTAGTAAAACAAGTACAGAAGAAATACGAAACCTTAAGCCTACCTCCACATAATTTATGCTCCACACATGCTCTCTAAGCATTCTAATCGAGACTTTACAGCTCAAACAGTTTATCTACGAATGAGTAAACAGCAAAATACACATCAACAGACATATATTTCAAAAATATCGCCGTAATTCAATGAAACGACCACTACGCCCAGCTCAAATTGTTGGGCGTGTTGGTCGCGACCACAGGTCGACCGGAACATTAACGGTACGCTCGGCAATGGCTAGAGTGGTCACGGAACGTTATAATCGAAGACCGGTCGACCGGTCGCTTCTATATAGGAACGCAACCAGAGAGTCGTCTGGTCGCAGTTGCACCCTGCAGTAGAAGACGCGGGCATTTTGAAGTATTTGATCTTAAGTCCGATAAAAACAATCTAATACGCACAGAGAACGACATACGAATAAGACCACCAATTACTTCTAGAGAAACACTTTGTCACTCTACTACGGTCACAGTTGCAGTAACGTCTAAGGAATTACACTTTGTTATGTGTGTAAGAATGCAGATAGATCGAAATTGTTTTCCCAACAATAACGACTTTTGTCAACTCTATTTACGCTAGGTCAGCGTGGTTCTACCATATGGAGGAACTCTGGGATCAAGCATAGACTAGGAAAACGCTAAAGTCCCGCCGCGTTGATGGATGAGCTTTTTATAGGTTTAAGTTTGCGTGGGATATCTTTACTTTTGCAAGTGCTTTGTTTTGCTGCCTACGCATTGTAGGTGAATGTTGTCAAGTTTCTTTTGTTTCTTGTCAATTGGTATTATTTACCGTAAAAAACTTGTATTAAAAGCTTTATTTCTATGGATTCTGGCTAAATTTTTCCACTTTTTCTTTCAAAAGGTACTACATAACCATAACCTTAATGTCCATGTATAATATGAACGTTGTAGCCCCACCCGTTTGGTCAGAATTGGTCCAAATGGCACGAAAATATCGCACAAAAAGTCAAAAAACGTATATTAAAAGCTTTATTCTCTCGATTCTGGCCTAACTTTTTCAAACTTTTTCTTTCAGAAAAGCAATACATCACCATTACCTTAATGTCCATGTGAAATATGAACGTTGTACCCTACCCGTTTCGTCAGAATTTGCCCAAAATGGCACGAAAAATATCGCACTTAAAAATCGAAAAAAATCGTTAAAAGTACGATATTCATGAGAAAATTTCTTCGATTGTACCCAAAACGTAGCAAGTCTAAGTTCAGAGATTTCGAAGGTCCTGTCAATTTGTCATCAAGATCGCATATCCGTTTGCCGGGGTAGAGAGCGAACAAACAGACAGAAAAACAACAAAAAAACAAAAAACAAACAAACAAAAAACACCCGAGCTAATTTTTTTGCGGGGGTCAGTGAAATTGAAGTCTTCGCTCCGCTCATCCAATAAGACTTGCTTTGTAGGTAAAAGATATTTCTCTTTCACACCACACACAGGGGCGACATCCCTTTTACCGCGCATTCATACCATAGTTCTTGACCTGATGGTTTGGCCCAAACTATTTTACAAAGGAAGGATTATTCGTCAAAAGGAATAGAATGTTAAACCACTTGTAAACCATGTTTCTTTTGAAAAACTCTTTATTATGCAAAATCAATGGCATTATGAAGCACTTTTAACCCGCGATTTCTTTAGAATCTTCCTAAAAGGGAGACAAAGATGCACCCACTTATTCCGCCTGACTGCCAGGGGATTTGGACAAGGCAAGCGGTCAAGAACTTTACCACTTTAACGAAAGCATCTGCATTCTTTCTCTGGAGCTATTTTTTATGGTATATGAAAGCACCTCTGGCAAGAAAAACAGGTTCGCCTCACCTCGACCAGATGCTATGGCCGTAGCACGGAGAGGGTAGGTTTTTTCATCCATTAAACTTATTAGGAAGGACTACCGCCAATATTAAATCCACGCAAAAATACCTTATTTTAGTAATAACTCACATAACGCTACAGAAAAACGAAAAAGTGGATACTAGGGCCCATGTGGTTTAGTTAGAGCTATATCTGGCATAAAACCTTTTTCAAATATTGTAACCAGTGATGATTTTAATCAAGGTTTAGATTAAATAATGTATTCCGTAATATTAAAAACGTTACAGATTACAATATTATAATAATTTTTCATACAGGGTGTAGTTCTAACGAAACTAAGTGAGACCTAGTAGCCCTCATTCAGTTTTACGTTACAGTTTGAGAAATATTACTAAAAAAGGTTATTTCGCGTGGTTTTCGTATTGGTGGTAATATCATTCCCCTTAATAGTTTAGCGGTAAAGTAGGTGATCGGCCGGTTCGATACCCCACTGAGATGAATTTTTCATTTCTAGGTTGAAAAAACAAACAAAAAAAAAACAAAAAAAACAAACAAAAAAACACCCGAGCTAAATTTTTTGGGGGGTCAGTGAAATTGAAGTCTTCGCTCCGCTCATCCAATAAGACTTGCTTGTGTAGGTAAAAGATATTTCTCTTTCACACCACACACAGGGGCGACATCCCTTTTACCGCGCATTCATACCATAGTTCTTGACCTGATGGTTTGGCCCAAACTATTTTACAAAGGAAGGATTATTCGTCAAAAGGAATAGAATGTTAAACCACTTGTAAACCGTGTTTCTTTTGAAAAACTCTTTATTAAGCAAAATCAATGGCATTATGAAGCACTTTTAACCCGCGATTTCTTTAGAATCTTCCTAAAAGGGAGACAAAGATGCACCCTCTTATTCCGCCTGACTGCCAGGGGATTTGGACAAGGAAAGCGGTCAAGAACTTTACCGACACCACTTCCACTTGTAACGAAAGCATCTGCATTCTTTCTCTGGAGCTATTTTTTATGGAATATGAAAGCACCTCTGGCAAGAAAAACAGGTTCGCCTCACCTCGACCAGATGCTATGGCCGTAGCACGGAGAGGGTAGGTTCTTTCATCCATTAAACTTATTAGGAAGGACTACCGCCAATATTAAATCCACGCAAAAATACCTTATTTTAGTAATAACTCACATAACGCTACAGAAAAACGAAAAAGTGGATACTAGGGCCCATGTGGTTTAGTTAGACCAATATCTGGCATAAAACCTTTTTCAAATATTGTAACCAGTAATGATTTTAATCAAGGTTTAGATTAAATAATGTATTCCGTAATATTAAAAACGTTACAGATTACAATATTATAATAATTTTTCATGCAGGGTGTATTTCTAACGAAACTACGTGAGACCTAGTAGCCCTTTTTTAGTTTTACATTACAGTTTGAGAAATATTACTAAAAGAGGGTATTTCGCGTGGTTTTCGTATTGGTGGTAATATCCTTCCCCTTAATAGTTTAGCGGTAAAGTAGGTGATCGGGGTTCGATACCCCACTGAGATGAATTTTTCATTTCTAGGTTGATTTACATTTAAAAAATAGGGAATGTCTCGTGACATTTTGTATCACTCCACAACATGTAGGACTTTATTCTGAATATGTAAGTATTTTTTTTTTTTATTATTGACGTAAGATTTTCATTTATAATATAAGCCGAATAACAATGGCGGTGAAAACGAACCACTACGTCACTACTAGCTATTATTACGAATCGACCAATAAGGTAATGCCAAATAGTGATATTAACTGTGTAATCTAGAAGGAGGTTTATTCATTGATCCAAAGCCATTTAAAACATGTTGCGCATTAGTCAACAAAGCTCTAGACCCAAATCTTGAGGTCACGTGCTGTTTGCGCGGGAAATAAAATACTACACACTTTGTAACTCAATAGATTTTGAAATATTTACTTTAAATTGTTTTTATTAGCAGTAATGGTGTTTTTGTAAGTTGTTTTCCATCCAGTTCTTACACCCACGTCAATCCCGATTAATGAATTTGAGAAGTATTCTATTGTTAGGCAGTGACAGTATGCGCAATCATTATCTGTCCATTAATTCTTTAAGACTCCCAGGCTCGCGGCTGCTCTCTCTAGATTGGTTGTCCCTACTCTTAAATTATCATTTTAATGGTGTTGTAAACGTTCAATGAGTATAAGGCTATTAATAATGGCTATATTTGCTTATAAAAGGACTTTTCTTTCTACCTAGAAGACTATAGTACTTATTAACTTTCTCTCTGTCTAAATCGTTGCTAGACGAAGAAGCGTGCCAAAAGTAATTTGAAGCACGAAACATTTGACTTGAGCGATGTGTAAAGTAATGTTTAAACTAAATACGTAATTCCACAAGACCCGTGCTGGACAGATCTAGCCTGAGGCAGGGAGATAAAAAGGGAGGTGAGTATTCCCACTTCGTTGTGTGCGTCCTTTTTTTCATTAACGATTCAATATAGCCAGTGTTGGGGAAGGAACTTTTAAAAAGAACGCGTTCTCGTGAACACGTTCTTTTTTCGTGAACTTTTCAGTGAACTTACTCTTTTTTTTAAATGAACTGAACTTTTAAAAGTTCTTTCAGAGAGCAAACTTTTCAGTTTTAGAAAGTTCATTTGAAAGTTCTTTCCGTGCGTCGAGTAGCCGTCGTCTCGCCGCCGTCGACGCTTAAAAACAATAACAAATCGTTGTTTATCATAGCAAAGCAGTCGCGTGCGCTTGGCTGCGGGCGAACGACCGTCGCCCTAGATGATGCAAAGGATTTAAAGGGATTCAGAAACAAACTTGTGATTGTGGGAGACCCAAAATTGGGTGAAAATGCAGAGGAAACGGGGACGCACGTTCAGCTGATTTTGACAAGGTCACACACGATTCACGAAGTTAAAACGAAACTATGCACGCCAACTAATTCGGAAACAAAATCTTGGAAGCCTAAAATGCTATCTGCCTTAATTTTACAAGCTGGTCGACGAGAATGTAGTAAAAACTATCAACACGATCAAAGACAGCTCACTCAACATTTTCGTCCGACTCAAACTCGCGAGAAGTTTGGTACTCGAACATCCCTAACGTTTTTCATCGTGTGTTTCTTCATTTTACGCCAGCCTTTAATAAAATAGTGATTTGTTTTACAAAAGAACTTTTAAAAGAACTTAGTTCATACTTTAGACGAACTTGACCTTTTCAAAATTTTAGGTTTTAAAGGAACTTGAACTTTTTAAAAGTTCATTATTTGAGCTGTGAACTGAACTTTTAAAAAGTTCCTTTTAAAAAAGAACTGACCCAACACTGAATATAGCCATTTGATAGTCAATGCACAAACAATTGTGTACGGATGTATCACCCAGCCTTGATACGGTGGCCTATAAAGATGTGCGCCTGCAATGTGAACACATTTTTTAAATTTTTTCTATAAACATGTTTGCTGGTGTAGGGCGGAAGTGCACACGGATAGCAAACTAGATCAGCGGACGTAAGCTATGCCTTCAGATGCAACCAAATAGTATGAGTGTGTTGCAATAGTGACAGTCATGATGAAGCCTTGGATTCTGTTTGACGCTTGGGTGAGCTTTTGGATGCTGACGTCGACGTCTTTGGTTGACACAAGTAAGTATCCGAGTGTTTAGTTTTTAGGAATTACCAACTTCAACATCCGCAAAAAAAAATGGTTGCTATTGTTAGATTTACGTTACCCATCGAAATAAAACAATAATTCTTTTTCATCTGAAAGCCTACTTTGTTATCAGAATGTGTAGAAGTTTCAATTCAATTTTTCTTGTATTTGATAGTTTATCTCGTGAATTCCGTTAACATATTATTTTGTAGCCGTCCAAATTCTTTTAACCTCCAAATTGGCCGAATCTTCTAAACTCGGATTGTGTTTGGTCAACAAGTTATCTACCTACTTACTGGCGCTGAGTCTCATCTCCAAAATAGTTCATGAGGCGACAAGTCCGCCTACCACGAACTAACTCCCGTCGTATCTGACTATTGCCTTTATGGCCATCAGAGGCCGACATAGGCATTTTAACTCATGGGCGAAGACCCCAATGATTACGCAGAATATTATTGGATGAGCGAAGCGAAGACTTCAATTTCACCGACCCCCAAAAAAATTTAGCTCGGTTGTTTTTGTTTTTTTTTTTTGTTTGTTTTTCCGTCTGTTTGTTCGCTCTCTACCGGGCAAACGGCATATGCGATCTTGATGAAAATTTGACACGACCTTCGTTTTCTCTGAACTTAGACTTGCCACGTTTTTGGGAACAATCGAAGAAATATTTCTCATGAATATCGAACTTTTACGATTTTTTCGATTTTTAGTGCGATATTTTCGTGCCATTTGGGCCAATTCTGACCAAACGGGTGGGGCTACAACGTTCATATTTCACATGGACATTAAGGTAATGGTGATGTATTGCTTTCTGAAAGAAAAAGTTGAAAAAGTTAGCCAGAATCTAGAGAAATAAAGCTTTTAATATACGTTTTTTGACTTTTTGTGCGATATTTTCGTGCCATTTGGGCCAATTCTGACCAAAACGGGTGGGGCTACAACGTTCATATTATACATGGACATTAAGGTTATGGTGATGTAATACCTTTTGAAAGAAAAAGTTTAAAAAGTTAGCCAGAATCCATAGAAATAAAGCTTTTAATATAAGTTGTTTAAGGTAAATAAAACCAATTGACAAGAAAGAAAAGAAACTTGACAACATTCACCTACAATTTCGTAGGCAGCAAAACAAAGCACTTGCAAAAGTAAAGATATCCCACGCAAACTAAAACCTTTAAAAAGCTCATCCATCAACGCGGCGGGACTTTAGCGTTTTCCTAGTAGTATCTTTGTTCCTTGTGAACAGCAAATCATACAATTCACAGTCGCACAAAGAACCACTTCACACGTTCGCGAGGAATTCTAGAAATTCTAGATCTTGGAGGGTAGGGTTAAACCGAAGAGCCTTTAGTTATATATCTAAAAAAAGTATAAAAAGGTTGAAACACAAAGAAATAATTGGATGAGCGAAGCGAAGACTTCAATTTCACTGACCCCCCAAAAAAATTTAGCTCAGGTGTTTTTTTGTTTGTTTGTCTTTTTTTTGTCTGTTTGTTCGCTCTCTACCGGGCAAATGGCATATCCGATCTTGCTGAAAATTTGAGGGGACCTGCGAAATCTCTGAACTTAGAGGTGTATTGTTTTTGGGCACAATCAAAGAAATATTTCTCGTGAATATCGTACTTTTACGATTTTTTTCGATTTTAAGTGCGATATTTTCGTGCAATTTGGGCCGATTCTGACCAAACGGGTAGGGCTACAACGTTCATATTATACATGGACATTAAAGTTATGGTGATGTAGTACCTTTTGAAAGAAAAAGTTGAAAAAATTAGCCAGAATCTATAGAAATAAAGCTTTTACTATAAGTTTTTTACGGTTTAGTGCGATATTTTCGTGCCATTTGGGCCGATTATGACCAAACGGGTGGAGCTACAACGTTCATATTTAGCATGGACATTAGGTTTATGTTGATATAGTATATTTTGAAACAAAAAAATGAAAAAGTAAGCCAGAATCCATAGAAATAAAGCTTTTAATTTAAGTTTTTTACCGTTTAGTGCGATATTTTCGTGCCATTTGGGCCGATTATGACCAAACGGGTGGGGCCTACAACATTCATATTTAACATGGCCATTATAAGGTTATGTTGATGAAGTATCTTTGAAACAAAAAAATGAAAAAGTAAGCCAGAATCCATAGATATAAAGCTTTTAATATAAGTATTTTACCGTTTAGTGCGATATTTTCGTGCCATTGGGCCGAATGTGGTAACATTTTTTTTTGGTTATAGCCCCTTTAAATTACATTTTTGTCCAGCACACACGTAGTTTATACCCGTTGATAATTATTATTTATTAGTTTATCTTCCTGACTCATTTTTCTGCATTTTCATGTAAACATCATCCACAATTTTGATGATGATTCTTGTTGCTTAACGTCTCCAATAATGCTATTCGAGACGATGCGTGGTGATAGATGACGCTGAAGAACGATTACAAAAGCCCTGCCTTATGCAGGATTCGAACCCACGTCCTCGTAGAGCCATACTCATCGTTACGGCGTCCAAACTGTACGTGCCACCGGGAACAGCCCCATAATTTTTATCAAATATGTCGGTGTAACTTTTATGAGCTAAATGGGCTTAGTATAAAAACACGGAGGAAGACCATCTGTTTTATATTGATAGATTTACTCAACTCGATTTATTGACTACATATGCGTTAAGACAAAACATAGTTTCTTCAAACATAGTCTCATCTTCATGATGACGAATGATGATGATTTATTGTCTAAATATGCGTCTATACATTATTTTTAAAGTTCAAACATAGTTTCATCTTCATGATGACGAATGATGATGATTTATTGACAAAATATGCGTCTATACAATAGTTTCAAAGTACAAACATAGTACTTTCATCTTCATGATGACGAATGATGATGATTTGTGGATAAATTAGTTGTTAATATGCCTAAAGAAACTCTAATAATTTGAGAGTAACATTATGAATCGTAAATAAATATAAGAATAGTCATAGTCGTGATCGTTCGTTCGTTCTATGGTTACTACGCATGTACAGAAACTTATTCACGCAAAATTTTAAAATGGATAAAAATAAACTATGATCAATGTTTACGATTCCCAGCGGGAAAGAGCAGGTAATCAGATATTCAAGGGCAAAAAAGACGTATGGTTGTACATCTAACCTTCACATAAGACTTGGCATTTTACGGATCTTCTCTTTTTATCGTTTGTATAATGCTAATTTTAATGACGAGCTGCGCTAACGATCATCCGATAACTGCATGAGCACGATTATGCCTTATGATACTTTGAGCATGCTATGCCTTCGTTCTCGAGGAACATTGTTCTATAAAGAGTGAAAGTTGAATACATTGCTGTCTTCAAAGACGGGTAAGGTTGCCTAAAAGAAGAGGCAATGTTGTGTGCTCATCTTCATTTGCGTACTCCTAATATATAAATTCAGTTTCCTTGTGTGTGCATCCTTGCAAAGCTTTGTAAAAACTTGTTTAAAACTGTTGAATCAATTGTAATAGTTCTTGCAAATAAATCACCCCACGTTTCATACACCAAGACAACGCCCCAACTCGGGTTGTTGTAGAAGATGCCTGAGTGTGCACCTTCGAAAATACGTAAATCATGGGGTCTAGTAGTTTTGTCTTAAGCTTTCGTGATCCATGGTTAAAGTTTTAAGTATCTTTACGGTAAATATCACGCACAGTATAATATAAAATAACTTTTAATCCCAACGTTTCAGAAAAACTATGTTTCCATTTTCAAGGGAAGGGTAAAACAAAAATTCAATAAAGAACAACAGCATATATATGTACCCAGTTCTTATTTACTTATGTTCGCGGGTGTACAATTGGCGCCAAGGATTGTTTTCTGGGCCCTAACGGACATCTTGAAAAATTGCCACGATGTCCAGATTCAACTTCAGGTACGATTGCATGCATTACATAGCCACAATGATTTTCTTTCTTTAGGCCGACCGTCCCTGTACCGCAGCTGCGCTCACCGGTACGAGTGCGTGGGTTTGTCGCGGTGCCCAAGGACGGCCGGGCACATCCACCGCGCCCGGGACGTCCCGGCAGCCCTAGACCTCCTGCGCCAGTCCATGTGCGGCTTCCACGGCGATCACCTCCAAGTATGCTGTCACCAGACGTTCACCCTCCCGCCGTCGGGAGCGCTGACCGAGGACGCGTCCGTCGAGATGGGGGACGCAGCGGCGAACGACACGATCGACGGCCACCCCAATCTGCACCTTATCAACCAGCACGAGTGCGGTGGCAGCATCAAGAATCGCATTGTCGGCGGGGAAGGCACCATCCCCGGGGGAGTTCCCGTGGTTGGCGCTTCTACAATACCAAAGTGAGACAATGTTTTCTAATATTTGATTGACTTCAAGACAGGCAATCGAACGAGGGAGAAATATTTACTCGCGAACCCCCATTCATCACCACTTTGAGCCACGGCGAATGAACCCACCCGGTGGACAATAGAGAATGTCTGGACTCAGGTCTCATTGACATCGGTGCAACGACGAGTTTGAATCCCGTCAAGACCGGCAATCCTGACTAAAGGTTTTCCTGAGGATTTCTTCAGTCGTTGATGCGAATGCAAGGGATTGAGTCCTCCTAAAACAACCCTCGGATATCCCGTCACAATATCCTGTTCCAATAAAACTATTTACAACTAAAGAGGGGCATGCATTTCACCCTCACTGTCCAAAAGATAATGTAAATTTACAGCACAATGTGCTGGCAGCACATTTCCAGCACATTGTGCCGTAGATTGACATCATTGTATATGATGTAAATATACATTGCGATGGAACGTTAAGTTACATTGAAATGCTGTAAATTTGCATCACTTGCTATAATGTAACTAGACGTTACATTGCAATGTATATTTACATCATATACAATGGTGTAAATTTACGGCACAGTGTGCTGGAAATGTGCTGCCAGCACTTTGTGCTGCAAATTTACATCATTGTTTATGATGTAAATGTACAGCGCGAAAGAACGTTTAATTACATTAAAGCACCGTAAATTGACATCAAAATTAGTGATGTATAATCACTGTTTGTTACAATTCACTCACAGGTCATAACTATAAATTAACATCATAGCAAGTGCTGTAAATACACTTCTTATTGTGCAGTTTGCGAACAGGACTTTACTGTTAATTAACATCATAGGAAGTGATGTAAATTTGCATCTTTTAGTACAGTTTTCATACAGGACCATTCTGTAAATTAACATCATTTCAAGTGATGTGAATTCACAGCTGGCAAAATAGAAATTGTTATTAATTATATTTGATTAATTAGATAGTGATGCAGAGTGAATCTGTAAGGAAGACATACACCATTAGACAGACCAGAGGAAGGTAAACAATGAATATTAATTTCGTAAGTAGAAAAAACTGCGCCAACCGAGGCTCGAACTTGGACCACCTGGAGAAAGAATTACAAAGCATATCATTAAACCATATACACCAACAGGCATGTGAGAATCAGAGCGAGTTTCGTCAGCCAAGTTTGAAATGGTGCAACTGTTATTTCACTTCACTAGACATGCAAATATACAGTACGTAATGTAGTTATGCATCACACAGCATGCTGCTAATTTACAGCACGGTCAATGTTTGGTGATGTTTTGAGGAGTATTTTAACAGGACCAGTGAAACTGTTACTTCACTTCAATGGACATGTAAATATACACAACGTCATGTAGTTTATGCATCACACTGTATGTTGTTAATTTACAGCACGGTCAATGTTTGACGCGGTTAATTGATGTTATTTTACGTCTTATTGAATGCTGTTAGATTAACAGCAAGTAGGAGTATATGTTCTTGTTCTTGAACGTGATTGGTTGATTTAAAATTTTACAGCATTTGTGCTGCGTTTCGCGAACTACTGCACGAGTGATGTATTTAAACAGCACTTTACTTAATGTTTTGTGCTGTAAATTTACATCCCGTTTTAACAGTGATGGACACGTTTCCTACGACAAAGTTCTAGTGAAATAACCTTCTTGTATTTTTTATTAACATAATGTTTAATCTGGGCTTACGCCATTATAAACATCTTAAATTTAAACTCTCGACATCCAAATTGACACATAAATCTCATTTGAATGGCAGACAAAAGCAAGTTGGTGTGACAACTTTGGGCTTGTTCGTCTCTGTATACAAGTAATATGATTGTTGTTTTAGTGCCTGACGGCAGACTAGAGTTCCTCTGTGGTGGCACCATCGTGTCAAGCAGATATGTCCTCACAGCAGCACACTGCATTCCACCGGCCAACGATCCATTCAAGAGTCTGTAAGTTTACCAACACTCAGAGTGGCTACTTGTTATAATAGGCTATAGTCGATTTCCATTTAGTTTAGTTAGTCCAGTCACAATTGTTTTTAAAATAATACTTGTGCAATAATTGTTTCTAACCCCCCCCCCCCCTCCCCCTGCTCAGTTTTGCATGTCAAATTTTTTTGGAAAAGCACATGAAAAAAGGGGTTTAAATATCAGTTGTGCAGGCACAAACCAAAAATGGCGACTTCAACAGCTGGTTTGAAAAAGTGAGGTTATTTTTTCAACTTCACATCTAAAACAAGCTTTTCCTTTTCCGTGCCCCTTGATTATCACGACCCAAAATAAAGCTATGCAATTGAACGAAAAAGAGTTTGCACAGATTCTTCCCTTTTTTGCCACACACGAAACCTCCTACTGTAAATTTGTTGTTGAATTTTCCCAGATTTTCAGTGTGTCTGATATTTTTTCAAGTCACCTTTTTTGGCAGGCTAAAATCTCAAAACCTCGACAACAACAAAAATTTGGGCTTGTGCCAACCGGCTTGACATGCAAAACTGAGCGTGGAGGGGTGTCTTGTGGGGGTCTCAAAAAGGTCTTTAAACCCCTCTGTGTTGCCTTTGGGCAGGGGGGGGGTGGGGCCGGCGAGTATAACGTGCGGACCGATCAGACTGCGAAATGAAGGGGCAACGCGAGAAGAGGGAGGGGTCATCTGCTGGGTGATCCCCCAAAGGGACTACAGATCGCCCGGCCCTCTCACCCCGCAGTTTCGGGGCGGGTCCCTTCAAAACGATACGCACTCGTGCGTTTTAGGCAGGGGTTTTCTCATGACCCACGTGAGTTTAATGCGCTAACTGTGTTTTTGAAATAGCCGTGTGCACGCGACTAAAATTTAAAAAAAAAAAAACGGGGTAAGGGGTGTTAAATTCAGAGGGGGCTATTTTGAACGCGGGAAACTAAAAATTGAGCGACGCGTTCCCTTATATTTCGGGATGCCTGCACGTCTCAAACAACCCAAAGCAACGGACAAAAAACCTTTTTGCAAGATATCATTACTATAGGTTCTAATGGGTTTCTAAAAGGGTACTCGCCTACCCCAAAACCCCCAAACATCCATCTAGGAGCTAGTCCCCGGATTTTTTTTTTACTAGCTGGGGGGCTCCTTTTTCTTACCAAAAAATTTTTTTTTTCAGGTAGTTTACAAATCTCTTTTTGATCTTATTTCTTTTTAATGCGAAACTAGGAAACGAATGAAATGCTTGCTTTCAAATGGCTTACAAAAAATTTTTTTATTTTGGGGGATATGTATCTTCTTGTTGTTGTTTCTATCAAGGCGTGAAATACGTGAAATACGTGTAAAGGTGGTACGTGCCTTTAAAAAAGGTTGTCTAGAAACAAAACTACCCTCTTTTGTTTTTGTTTTTCAAACTGTAGTTGGCAATATACAATGTTTTTTTTAAATTAATGTCTCTTGGGGGTTTGTGTGAAAGATTCGTTGCCCGGGAAAAAACACTTGACGCATAATTTTAAACAGCAATTAAATATTAAATTTGTATTAAATACGACCTGAAGTTTTTCCCAAAGTAAAGGGTGGTAGGGAACAGTGGGGTGAGTATCGCTTGCCTCCTGGCGGATTATTATGTTTCATATTATTATGTACCATCATGCCAAATTTCATACTGATAACTCATTCGATGCCTTCATGGTGAATGCTGGAAATCAAGGAAAAAATAACATAAATCTATTAGGGATGGCGGATGAAAAAATGTGGTTTAGGAAATGAGAATAGCCGTATTGGGTTAAAACATATTAAAACATAATTTATTAGTTTGAATAAAACTTCAATTTTGGGTTAGAGCTATGAATTATTCTAATTTTAGGGGGTGTTGGGGCCCTGGGGGTGGAATATCGCTTGCCTCTCGGTGAATTAGTTTTCATATTAGTATGTACCATCATGCCAAATTTCATCCAGATAACTCATTAGGTGCCTTCATGGTGAATGCTGGAAATCAAAGTAAAAATAATATGAACGATAAGGGATGGGGTTGAAAAATGTGGTTAAGGAAATAAGAATACGCCGATTGGGTTAAAACACATTAGAACATAATTTAAATAACTAATTTGAACCAAACATCAATTTTAGATTATAGTTATGAATTATTCCAATTTCAGGGGATGTTGGGGGTGGAATATTGCTTGCCTCTCGGCGGATTATTTTCATATTATTATGTACCATCATGTTTAATTTCATGATAATAACTCATTAGGTGCCTTCGTGGTGAATGCTGGAAATCAAGGTAAAAAATAAATAAACTATTAGGGATGGGGGTTGACAAAATGTGGTTTATATAATGAGAATAGGCCGACTGTGTTAAAACACAAAAGAACATAATGAAATAACTAATTTGATAAAAATTCAATTTTGGGTTAGAGCTATGAATTATTTTAATTTTAAGGGATGATTTAGTTGAGGGTGGAATATTGCTTGCCTCTCGCGGAAGTATGTGAGTCGGAGGTACATCTAAGTGTGGTCCAACATTCATAGTTCTAAGATGTACCGTTTTCTCTGTAGGCTCTTATTCCTCTCTGTCAGAATCCCACCCCTAACCAACCAACCAACCAGCCGAAAGATTTTCTTCGATTTGTACGCACTTTTTTAACACAGAACGGGTTATCGATCTGGCTGATTTTTTTTTTTTGGTCATGGACCACATATCAGGTCATATACCGAGTTTCAAGATTGTAATCTTTCGGGACGGGCGTGTGCAGATAGCTGAAAACCCCCCAACTCGGGTAGGAGTAAACAGGGTCGAGTTAGTCATCGCCTTCTAGCAGCCGCGTGCGCTTGGCTGCGGGCGAACGACCGTCGCCCTAGATAATATAACAACAATCGTTTTGATTGATTGAAATTGCGATTGTGAAGAATTATGTTAAACAAGCTCTAACCAATTTGATTAAATAATTTGTCGTTAACTGAAGATGACCACGACACAATAATTACTTGAGACGTTTATTTGATATGACGGTCGGCCACCACACGAATAAGTGCCTCTAATTAACTAGTACTTAGCTAACTTTAGCTCTTTTCATTACACGTAAATTTTGTTGAAATGTTACAAATTGTGAAAAAATGAATTATGAATACGCCTATCACATCACTTTTCCAAAATTTTCATTGTGTACAATAAAATATAAAAATAATTTTAGTATTAGAATCATTCTGTCAATTTGGCCAAAAACGCCCAAATAGTAACGCATTTTCTGATTGAAGAGAAAGGCTACATCAATCAACATATCCATCGTTATTATTAATACAAAGTTTAATTCAGAAGAAAAGTTTTCTTCGAAAAAATTTACTTTATTACGAATAAAATAATTTCGATTTTTGTACGGGCTTTGATATAATTTTGTTGATTCTTCGCAGCGTTTGTGGTGCCTGTATGTCTTCCTACTAACGACCTTGTGAGTTCAGACGAGAGCTTGGAAGCTTCCCGGCTGGAGGTTGCAGGATGGGGGGTGACTGGAGATGGTAAGTCAACATTTTCTTCTTGGTAAACGCTGATTTTCGTATTACAATATCAGCCGAGGCTGTTCATGTATTGTTAAAACTTAAATGAGTGAACAAGTGTTTGTCTTGACGAGATGTCACCGAGTTTTCCGGTTTTATGGCGCATCCTCTACTGTTAATAGAGATTTATGTTTAAATGATCTTTGTCAATACTGCGAAACTACCCGTTCTCTGGATACCCACAGTTTCAACAATAGTTTACATCTAGACGCATGTGAAAGCTCTCAGTAAACTTTATAACATCCTCTATGTGCACTTTTTCCTTTCCATCATTTTTCAGATCGCGAAAGGGGCACTGCTAATAAGGGTCGCATTAATTGACTGCATTCAAGTGAGCGTGTTTGGGAGGGAACATGGGCCTTCACCCATTTCAAATCTATTGTGATGAAAATAATTTATTCAGCCAAATCTTTTTTTTATAATCGCAAATATTTGATAACGTGGTTCAAATGTGTAGCTTGAGTTATATGAAATGCTTTTTTTCCCTAGTGTCTACGATCAAAACTGACTGAAATATATAAATATTATTATTATATATTATATAATATAACCATTATCCATAACTCAGTCGGTTTTTATCGAAAATTTCGACCAAAAAAATGAAATTCAGACACACGCTTAATATTTTAACAACATTATAAGACATTAGCAATTAAACAAAAAACACATCAATAAATAAATAGAACAATAGAACAGGAAGAGAATACAGCAGGTAGAAAACTTTCAGTTTCTAAGATGGTGTATATTTTACGACTACACGCGACAACCCTTAGCAGCTTAGCATTGCATTAACAGTAGAGTGGGGGGGGGGGGGAAATTGAGGGAGGAAAGTGCACACAGTGCATGATATAGAGAATAGCTAAGAAGCCTAGTAAGCTCCATCCTTATCACGGGATCTTGATGACCATCAGTGCCTCTGCCGATATCGTTATAGCCAAAATTAACTAACTGTACCAGATGACAAAACACCCTAATTAAATTTTGACTGAATTAGGGACCGATTTTTACACATCTTCGTCGAGTTGTAAACGTTTAAATCTTTATGAAAGAGACAAGCAGTTTAGAGCAATATCGTTCGAGGGTATGACAACTATACCACACATAACAAAATCTTGTAAAAATACAGCCAAACCTTACACACTCAAAAGAAAATTAGACTAAAAATGGCCAAGCTCATCTCACCTTCCACATTTGCGCATTCTTAATTCATAAACGTACAGTGTCCCGTAACAACATCCTTAAAAAGCTTGGCAAAATAGAATTTGCAACTATTAATTTAAACGTAATAATTCATCTAAATTCTTTTTTTTCTAAATAATTTAACGTAATGTAATACAAATTCTATTTTGCCAAGCTTTTCAGGATGCTGTTTCGGGATACTGTACGTGTACGTTTTATCAATTAAAATTATGGTATTACCAACTAACATAGAATGTAAAATATCTAGTGGTCCAAAGACTTGCTTTTTGTAAACAATGTAGCGATCATTGTCAAGTAACTAAAATGTTACTTGTTGTTATTTAAAACCTTTATTTGGAAACTTTCTAGCAAACTTGTAAAATATGAACGTTGTAGCCCCACCCGTTTGTTCAGAATCGCTGGCCGATTGAAACTGACGAATTAGACAGTAGCAGTAATAGTAGTAGCAGTAGCAGTAGCAGTAGCAGTAGCAGTAGCAGTAGCAGTAGCAGTAGCAGTAGCAGTAGCAGTAGCAGTAGTAGAAGTAGTAGTAGCACTAGCAGTAGCAGTAGCAGTACAGTAGCATTTAGCAGTAGCAGTAGCATAGCAAAACAGTAGCAGTAGCATAGTATAGTAGTAGTAGAAGTAGTAGTATAGTAGTAGTATAGTAGTAGTAGTAGTAGTAGTAGTATTTAGTAGTAGTAGAAAGTAGCAGCATGTTTCAAGCTATTTTTTCACCAAGAAAAAATGCTCGTACCCCAAACCAAAATTTGGCATGTGGTGTCAGGTACCTAAATCCCGTCGTTTCGATATTTTTTCAGTTCACATCACGTTTCCATGACGGCGGGGTGACACCTCGAAGTCACCCAACTCTACTTGCCGTATAAGGTGCCTGAGTGTGTAGCGCACCGCGGCTTGTCTGGCGCCCTAACGGGCACCTAGATGTATGGACTTCCTTTATGTTCATCTATTGCCGGGGTATTAGTTTAACTGCTGAAGACTGTAAACGATATGAGATAAGGTTGACAAAACAAACGTTTTCTTGATATCAAAGCTAAACAATTTGCACAATGAAAGAGGGGCCATGTTATTAAATTTAAATACTTGGTAAATTAATAGACGAGAAGAACATTCTACCTCCACAGCTCATAATTGTGATGGTGACAAGAAGCAGCACCGTTGGTGTTGTTTTAAACAGTCTTACCCAACTCTAAAATTACTATTGAAATGTAGGTTTGATAACAGTCCCCCCCCCTCCCCCCCCCCCCCCTATCGATTAATCAACCATTATTGTGGAAGCATTGTACAGATTAGAGATCGAGCAAAAGTTGACGTGACGCGTTGCTCTTGTTTTCAAGGGCTATGGACCAGTGACGTGTCGTTCTGTTGTTGTTAAAGACTCTCGACCACTGACGTGTTGTTTCTCTTGTTATCAAGGGCTTTGGACCAGTGACGTGCCACTAAAGGTAGCCGTCCCCATGTGAGCGCCACGACTTGCGAGCGTCGCACCGGCCTGCGCATGAACCGAAGGGTCAACTCTGCCCGGGGGGGCAGGGGCAAGGGCCGTGCAGTGGGACAGTGGCGGACCCCTGATGCCCCCAGTGGGGGGTTTGGGCGTCGGAACAGAGTCTGCTACCAAATAGGCATCGTGTCATTGGCTATCGACAGCTGCCCAGGCGGCCACTCCGGCGATTACACAAGGGTGCACCATATATGAGGTGGATACTGGACAATTTAACAGCTTAAAAGTAATAACAGGGATTATAGTTAAAAAATACAAATCATTATCATTTTCATTCAAATACAAATACATGTCAATTCAATGCTTTGTTTTCTGGGTATTTTGACTTTTAATCCTTTTTTTTTTTTTCATTTGATACTGATCACAGCCACATTTATAACTATTTTTGGAAATGTTGTATTATCTGTTTGTGAAGATTTAAAAAAAAACTCCTTTCGAAAAATTGATTTCTTAATAATATTTGCTATCAGTAATAATCCAATGGTTTTTTAGTAATGGGTTTTTTACTTAATTGACGAACATGAAGTTTTTTACTGTGTTGTGTAGCGTGAACTTTAACTTCTGCCATACTTTAACTTAAATTACATATTATGTACCAAAAAAGACAAATTTTTATTTTTATGATATGTATTTTTTGACAATAATACAAATGTGATGGCAACCATGATGGAACGGGGTGGGGAAGTTAGAACAAACTCATTCAAAGCCGATTGGGAATGGAGGAAGACGACGTTGGATTCTTTGGTCCCATGAAGAGTGGCCTTGTCACGGATTGACACTGCTTGGAAAAATCGTTTCGAGCTTGATTGAAGTGATAATAGCGTCTGACTTTATCCCCTGTAAATAAAAACATTTATTTTTTTTCATTTACTAGAAATTCTTTTTTTTTTGAGTATGAATAGATTGAAAAAGAAGAGTATTGTAAGAAGTGACGGAAATGAAAAACTTTATATTATATTTATATTATATATTATAAACATTTTTGGTTCTTAAAAAATTTTAAAGTTTTCCTAAATTTGTTTTTAAGTTTCATTTAAATCAAACCGTACAAAATTGCATTATAATGTCACTTGCGGTGTGAGTAAAAGAAAATAAAAATTATTTACTTATATTACTTAGCGGGTTTTTGTAAGGTCATTCGAAATCGTACACAACGAAACAGTCAACTGCTTTTCTTTGACGGTGTAAAATACCCAAAGTATGATTATAGTTAAAAGTTTTTTTTTAAGACGTTGTTTGAGCTGGGGCCCAAACGTTTTTAAATGTACATGTTTTTAAAAAAATTGGATTATCGCAAATCCAAAAAATATCACATTTTTTTAGATCACTTCCAACCTCCAATTTTTTAGAAAGAATTTGGAATTTTTTGTGATGTTTTTCAAAGGGGGAAGCGCCATGCTCTTAGAGCACATTTCAAACTTACATTTTTTTTTTTAAGCTTACAGTTAACCAAAGTTTTGTATGGTGGCAAGTTTATATAATATATTTTATATTTTATAATGTAATATATATTAGAAATTATATATATATATAAAAAACATATATTTTCATATCTGTACGGGCGAAAGCCCAAATCAAACTATTATAATATTATGAAAAAAACAATGATTTTGGGGAAACCCCCGCGTCAAAAAATAAATGAACCGGGCAGCCCCTGGCGCCCACCGACTTTCGTTGAAACGTCAGACATTCTCAAGGTTACTGGACTCTACGGGGTTTGGAGCCCAAACAAAAAATATAATTATATATATTATATATATAGACGTCCCCATCTTAGACCGCTGCAGGAAAGCTCCCCCACCACTGTAATGAATCTCATCTAGTTCTCCAGGGTTTCGTATAACAAAAAGTGGACTACTAGATTTTTGCAGGCTGATGCTCCACCCCCATCTGGAATAAACTCGTCAATTAGACGAACTCCGGGGGGCCCGTGACAAGAATAGGAGATACTTACACCGCTGACATCTGGGGGCTCTCTCTCAAATCTCTGTCATCTAATCTGTTTTCCCAAAGGCTTAGTTTTAAATTTGTCATCTTGTACTTTTTATTCCATTTTGTTTTTGGGGGGTTTTTTTTAAACCCCGATAAGCTAGGTGAAACCCCAGTGAAAAGTCGAAAAAAAATTATTTTATTTTATAAACCCACACGCGTTTTATTAAAAAATTATTTTTCATATAAATATATATTATATGGAATTTCTGAGGTTTTCGTGGTTATTTGTATGTGTTTTCCATCTTTAAATAATTAAAATTTTCTTTTTTTTTTTTTTTTTTAAATAAAGAATATTTTACGTGGTAAACCGATAAAAGTAAATTTAATTATTTAAAGATGGTAACATATATATATATATATATATATGTATTATTATTATATATTATATTTTATATATAATATTGTATGGATTATATATATTTATATATAGATTTTATAATGGATTTTTGTGGTTTTTTGCGGCCCTCATAGGGTAAAACAAGGATCTTGGGGAAAACCGCTCGAAAATAAAATGAACCCCGGCAGAAACCCGGCGCCACCGAAGTTTTGTCTGTACTACTCAGACATTTTCAAAAGGGTTTACTGGACTTAAAGGAGGTTGAGTCCAGTGTTACAACAAAAGGAGCGCCCGCCCTTTTATAGCCTCGGCTGAAAGGGCGGGGCGGCGAGGTCTATCGTGAAAAGGGCGGGGCGGCGATGTTTCATATCGAAAAATATCGGGTGGTGGCAAATTTAGAAACAAAATAGCACAGCTTACTGTAGTGAAAACCCTTTTTAGTCCGGGTTCTTGTCATAGGGCCTGATTGGTTTTTTCTTTTAATGTTTTTCGTGCTTGAATTAGGAAACTGAATTTGCACACCCCGAGGGATTTGGGAGAAAGGTCTACGGACACATTTCGAGGCTAGTGCAGGTTCCAAGCAAGAGGGGGGGCTCTGGCTATCTCTCTTTTTTTCATGTTTTTCGGGGGCCCTTCTCAATTTTTCCCCAGATTCACGGGTAAAACCCTGGCTTAAACTGTTTTTCAGGGCAAATAGTTTTTGATTGTCAAAATCTATCACATGCGAGTAAACTAAGCTGTTTTCTCAGGGGTGATTTTTTTGTCACCTCTTTCCAGCTAAGGTGTTCTTTTCCCTCACTGCTATGCGTCCCTGTTTGGCCTACACAAAACTGTCTATTTTTTTTCTCAATTCCACCTCCGTATATTTTTTCGATATGCATCGCCGCCCCGCCCCTTTTTTCACGATATGACCTCGCCGCCCCGCACTATTTTCTATAAAACCTCGCCGCTCGCCCTTCACCCAGCTTAAAAAAGGCGGCCTGCTCTTGCCAACCATGTGACTCCAACCTCCGTAGATCCAAAACCCTTTGAAATGTCTGACGTACAAGACAAACGTCGGTGGACCCCCAATTTCTGCCCGGTTCTCTTATTTTCGACGGGGTTTTCCCCAAGATCTTGTTTTATATATATATATATGATTGTTGTATTTTTTTCGCGGCCCGTCTAGGATAAAAAAAAGGTTTTTGGGTAAAATCGCGTCGAAAATAAATAACCAGGGCAAAACCCCTGGGCGTCCACCGACGTTTGCTGTACTACATCAGACATTTTCAAGGTTGACTGTGACTCTAGGGAGGTTGGATTCACGTGGTTGGCAACACGCAGCGCCCGCCTTATATACCCTGGGCGAAGGGGGGGGGGGCGGCGGGGTTTATATAGAAAAGGGGTGCGGGGCGGGGGAGTTCTATCGTAAAAAGGTGCGGGGGGGCATGTCATATCGATAAAATATAAACAGGGTGAAATTTAGAAACAAATACACAGTTTAAGTATGAAACCTTTTTTTTAGCCGGCTTCTTGCAAGGGCCGGATTTTTTTTGTCTTTTAAACTGTTATTCTGTTTGGAATTAGGGAATCTAATTTGCACCACCCTGGGGGATTTGGCGGGATAGGTCTAGGGACTACTTTCGAGGCTATGCGGTTTTCCAAGAAAGAGGTGGCTCTGGTTTCATCTCTTTTATTCATGTTAATCGGCCGTTTCTCATTTCCACAATTCACGGAAAATCTGGGCTTGAGTTTGTTGTACGGACAAATAGTTTTTGTTTTGTCAAATCTATCCATCAGTAGCTTTAGCTGTTGACCGGGTGTTTTCTTGTCTCCGTTTTTTACAGCATTAGAGTGTTCATTTATCCTCACTGCTGGGGCTTGCCTTTTGGCCTATGTACCTTTATTTTGATCGCGGGCCCCAAAGGGGGAAACCCCAAAAACCCCTCTTTCTTCCAGATGAAAGAGCCTTTGCATTTTCCAAAAAGGAGCTGATTTTTCTGTCAGTGGAGAAAATGGTTTCGATGTTCTTACGATTGGGATTCTCCCTATGACGTCTGTGGTACCCTTGCATACGGAAGAAAAGCTTTTGACCGTGGTTTCCCTTGTCCCAGTACCATCCTCAGATTTCTTTTTCACGTTTAAACGCTCCGGGTTTATGTCGGGGGTCCAAGTAACCTTGGTAATAGAGCTTCAGGAGCTTTAAAATTCCCTCTCTTGATAAATTTGTCAGAAAGGTTCCTGGCCCGGGGTGCCAGAGTGTTAACCATGAAAATAACTGTGAAGGACGGGGGTTTTTTTTGAATCAGCATTCAGATACCGTTTGGTGTGGGTGGGTTTTCTATAACTGTATTCCCAAACTGCCACAACATTCTTTATTATAAGACTCGAGAAAAAAAGCTGATCTTTGGGATTCTCTTCCTGGTGACTAAATTTTCAAAGGGATACCATTTAGATAGTCAAAAAAATCATTAAACTTGTCCACCAGGGGTCCAAATGGTCCAAAAAGTCTATGAAAACCCACCCCCCCCATCGTATCTGAATGCGCTTTCACCACCGTCCTTCACAGTTATTTTCAGGGGTTAAACACTCTGGTCCCCCGGGTCCGGAACCTTTCTGAAAAATCTCCTCAAAAGGGGAATTTGACGGGCTTGTAAAAGTTTTTCACTCAATGTTAATTGGACCAAGACTCCCCGAGCGTTTAAACCGAACTTAAAAATCTGGGGGATGATACGAGGAAAAGGAGAAACCCACGTCAAAAGCTTTTCTTCCGTATGTAAAGGGTCCACAGACTTCATGGTAGAATCCTCATCGAAAGAACATGAAACCATTTTCCCCCACTGACAGAAAAATCACTCCTTTTTTAGAATTCAAAGGATCTTTTTCTCTGGAAGAAAAGGGGGGTTTTGGGGTTCCCTGATCAAACGTACATAGTTCTGGGCCCAAAAAGGCAGACGCATAGCATGAGGAAAATGAACACTCTAATGCTGTGAAAACGGGAGAAAAGAAATCACCCCTGGCTAAACATCTAAGCTTACTCCCTGTGATAGATTTTGAAAAAAAAAAAACTATTTGTCCTGTACAACATCTCAACCCACGTTTACCCGTGAATCTGTGGAAATTTGGGAAAAACGGCCAAAAAACATGAACAAAAGAGATGATGGCCAGGGGCTCTTGCTTGGAAACCTGCACTCATCCTCGAAATGTAGTCCGTAGACCTATTCCCAAATCCCTCAAGGTGGGCTTTTCAGTTTCCAAATTCCAACCGAATAAATTTCAAAAGACCCCCCTCGGCCCTTAAAAGAAGCTGCTTAAAAGGTTTCCTACAGTGCTGTGCTATTTTGTTTCTCAATTGCCACCACCGTATATATTTTATCGATATGCCCTTGGGGCCGCCCCGCCCCTTTTTTCAATAAAACCTCGCCGCCCCGCACCTTCGCCGAGGCTATATAAGAGGGGCGCTGCGTGCTTCCCCAACCCACTGTGACTCCAACCTCCTAACCCACACACCTTGAAAATGTCGATGTAGTACAGACGAAACGTCGGTGGACCCCAGGTTCTGCCCTGGTTCATCTTATTTTCGACGCGGTTTTTCCCAAAGTCCTTGTTTTTATCTTTAATTAAAATTAAATATATATGTATATACCCCGTGTTCCCTTCCACAAGTAAAGGGCCCAAAGGACAAAGTCAAGCAAAATCATCCCACAAGTTCGGGTAAACAGACTGCTTCATCAATCAAACATGACATTTTTTTTCTAAACTTTTTTCCACATGTTAAAAATATTCCTGTTGTTTACTTTTTTGCATTGCCTTGGGTTTATTTTGTGTGTTTTTGTGTTATTTTTTTTTTTTTTTTTTTTTCCCCCCATTGAAGTGTTTTTGTATTTTGGTTTTTACTTATGGCTTTACTGTCTTTGCAAAGATTTTTTGAAAACCCAATCAACGTCGATTAAATGAACAATATACGTGGTAAAACCCAAAGAGGAAAATTTAATTATTTAAAAATGGGAATATATAATATATATTATTAAAATATAATAATATAAAATATATATGAATTGAATATAAACTTTTTAAGCATAAGCCCCTTTGGTTTAAAAAATAGCAATTTTTAAAAAAGTATCCCCACTGGGGGTCGAACCCAAACCTCTGGCTTAACGCGCCATAGCTCTGCCAAATTTAGCTAGGAGACTAAGGGCCCCTTCATTAAAATGCTATTTGTTGTGACTGTTGACTCCATGATTGAAACGAACAGAAGACGCAAAGTTGCTGTCATTTCGAAAAAACTATGGAAACATCCAAACCTTCTCATCCCCCATCAGTTTGGGGGATATAGAATTAAAGGGGGTTTTAAAACATAAACCCGCTATGAGGACATTATTAGTCGATGACAGCATTGTTAAAAGTATGCCCCGACTGTCGGGCATACTGTTTTACAAATTTCACATTGACTAAAATCTGTAATATAAAAAAAGTTGTCATATTAAAAAGTTTTACGGGAAACCACGTACCTTGTTAAAATTGCAGTCCTAATAGACGTTGACGAGTGAAAGCAACTTTTTGCCAATGTTACAAATTGGGCCCCTTTTAGGCAATTATTTTATTTAAAATATTTAAATATTATTTTAAATTTAAAAATTAATTAAAACCCGTTGAAGAGGACTAATTCGTCGAAAAATCGTTACTTCATAGTTTTTTATTTTTTAAATGAGCATGTATAGCCCCAAAAATTCATCACATTATTAGGTATATCACATAAAAAAAATAAAACATATTTAGGGGTTTACCCACCAGTCATTTTAACTGATTTCCAGTGGTTACAGTAAACCAAAACACTAAACCAACCCTGTAGACCCGATGCAATCGCGAGTGAGCGATAACCAACCAAGATCGAAAATTTTTTTAAAAGGAATATAGCAATCGGTGGGGTGGACAGTGCGAAAACCCGCGATCAACGCCAAAAAACAAAAAGGGCCCTTTTAGAACAACTTTAAAATTTATTACTGCCTCGTTTCTAGGGGCGGTTTTTTAAAGTCACCGTTTACAATTCCCAACCCAAGAACTGATGGACAAACCAAACGGGTGTTAAAAAACTTCTACCTATAGTGGGGAAATTTTCCCTGGATCCTGCTTGGGGCAGAGACGCTAACCACAAGCAAACGCAAACAAAGTTAAAAAAATTGTTAAAGGGGGTCCGAGGGGTTTTTAAAAATAAGTCATCTGTAAAATATCACCGGGCTGCGGGTTCGAAACCCCTCACCCCGAAAAAAGTCTCGCTCTTAAGCTTGACCACACATCGTAAACTTCGTTGCATAGTACTGCTGTCTGAAAACTCACAAATTATCTCGCGTCTTTTTTGGGGATTAGTGATTATATTTTTTATTGTAGCCTGTTTTGATGTACATTTTAGGGCATGATTTTAGGAACTTTATGTTATGTTCCTTCGCTGACTGACACCCCTGATGTTTGAAATTTGCAAAGTTGTTTCGGCGGAAAGAAGGCTACCACACAATTTCATAATCTAAATAAAAAAATATATTAAAAATAAATTAAATACTTTTTTTTTTAAATTGATTTCTATCTTTTTGGGTTTTGAAAAATTTCCAAAAACTAAACATTTTTTTATTATTATTATTTTATTATTATTATTATTATTATTATTATTATTATTATTATTATTTTATTATTATTATTATTATTATTATTATTATTATTTTTATTTTTTTATGTCCCAAAAACATTTGGCATTTTTCCCAGTTATGAACATGAATGTTGATAATCTACAAGAATAGGGGAAACTCTAATGCTAAGATGTAGGGCCCTCCCTGAATCTTTATTGTTTGACAAATAACCAAAAATTTGTGTACAAAGGATGCTTCCCGGGTTAACAAATAACTATTGCCAAGACTGCGAATGTGTCCAATTATACCCTCTTAATTAAGGGGAATATATCGCGTTTTTCTATTATCTCATATATGCAACTAAGTTAACATATCTTGAATGTCTTTGAAACCACTATAAGAACATCAAAACTATGTTTTTCTGATAGGGCACACGGCAAATATCGCCTTTTCAAAATAATTTCAAACTTCAGTTCACCCTAGCACACCATTCAACGTAACATTAATTTTGAACTGGTTTTCTAGAAGGTGTATGAGAGAAAAATGTTTGTTATTTTACAATCGTCTTTCCTGCGATTTTTTTTGTTATGCGGTACAATTCAATACAAAATACTGGTAAACTAAAAAATTCACAGGAAAGACAATTCTAGCAAAAAAAAAACTCAGACAACTTCTAGAAAGCCAGTTGAAATGTCACAAAAACACAACCCTACGTTGAATGGTGTGCCAGGGCGATCTGAAGTTTGAAATTATTTTAAATAGGCGATATTTGACGTATGCCCGATCAGTAAAATTTGAAAAAAATAGTTTTGATGTTCTAATTTCAAAGACATTCAAGATATCTTAACCAAGTTGCATTGCATATTTGAGGAAATAAAAACGAGATTGATTCGCCTTAAATCCCCCCCCCCCCCACATTCCACAAAACACATTCCTCCTCGTTTCTTCAGCGCCGTATAATCAGTTGGGTCCCGCGGATCTAGCGATCGTGCGCTCCTCAGAAGGTCAGCGTGTAGTATGAGAGTTGGAAATCTCACTTGCTTAATAAGCATCCTCATGTGGCTTAGTTCAAGTCGAACACGCGGTTGCGTAAGGACAACACAGCTGCAGCTCTGTACGCGGTTATTGAATATCCTCTAGTGTGCGCGTGTTAAAAGTGAAAACACTATGTTCCTGTGAAGATAATCTGGATAACAGGTACGGATTGCACGTTTTATTAACAATGCTCTTCTTATTAGGCTTCTATTATGTGGATAGGCAAACCTACAGTTATGCAAACTTTATTATTGTTTTGAATACCGTGTTCGGTAAGATAATATGCCATAAAATCCTGTTATATTTATAACAATCTAACTTTCTAACATTCAAAATTAACTTATGTAAAATTTCATTTAATATACAAAATTTAAATTAAATTAAAATTAAATTTGTTTATCTAATATGATGACCGGGGATCGAACCCAATTTAATGCACCTTTATAAATAAATGCGTTTACTAACCCAAAACAAGACAACGTTTCTGGTAGAAAACCGGCAGTCTAAAAACATTATCCGTGTTCGATCCCCGGTGTAGCAGGGTTTCAATGTAGGCTATGTGTTAGACTAGCCGCTTAAACGCCTATATTTAGTCGTGTTGATGGATGAGATTTTTTTGTAAGTTTTAAGTATGCGTGGGGTGGGATCTATTTACTTTTTCAAGTCCAATTTCAAAATAATTTTTGTGAAATTAGGATAATTTTTATAAAGTACGGCTAGTATTAATTGCTATGGAAATACCAATTAATAAAATGTAAAATATCTGGGGTCCCGAAGATTTGCTTTTTGTAGACATTGTAGTGATTAATGTTAAGTTTCTATACGGTTTCTTCATTATACACCTCAAAACACTTACTATTAAAATCTTTACTGCAATGGATTCTTGTAACTTTTTCAACTTTTTCTTTCGAAATGTACTTATATCACGTACCATTACCTTAATGTCAATGTGAAATATGAACGTTGTAGCCCCACCATTTGGTCATTATCGGCCCAAATATCACGAAAATCGCATTAAAAATCGAAAAAAATCGTAAAAAGTACGTCTTCTTTGATTGACGGCTTACGCAAAAACGAAAACGTGGTTCAGAGATTTCTAAGGTCCCCTCCAATTTCATCAAGATCGCATATGCCGTTTTCCCAGTAGAGCGCGAACAAACCAAAAAATTAAAAACGAGCTATTTTTTATTTTTTTTTGGGGGGGGGGGGGGGGTGAGGGAAATTGAAGTTTTCGCTTCGCTACAATACAACAATATGTTATATTATATGGTGACGAATCTATAAGTAAAATTATCTATTTCTTGGTGTACCGTTATTTTGTTCTCTCAATTATTATTATTATATAGAATTATATACAATTAAATCCTGGTTATCTTTTGTCAAAGTTATACAAGATTAAAATAAAAGTCAAAACACATCTCAACAGAGAAACAACTGTGATAAAGTTACAATAATAATAAATTTAAGATAATTTTACTGGGACTAGCCCAGTTATGTTTTCATTAACAAAACAATTTAATTCGACATTGAAATTATTAATAAATACAATTAAAATTAAAATTATAATATCATGCCAGACAAGGTGACTTGTATCTTTTGCCTTAAAGAAGAATAGTATATTACTGTATGTTATCACTTAATTGGGCCTAGATATAAGATGAGATCGTCAAAATATGTACAATTGAATTATATTACATTATTTTTACCGCATAACTTATTGCATAATACTACACTAAAATAACCTTTAAACAAATATTTTGTTCCTGTGATGTTACAAAAAATAATCATTTTTTAATCCAGAAATTTGCAAAAATTTGTGTTTTGGGAAATTTCTTAAATCGGCTTTAACCTGCTTCTTTTTGTTTCACATAGATACTAGAGCATCTTACCAAACTAAAGTGCCCCTTTATAACATCGTGTCTTAAAAATGTGCACAAAATACTCTCAACCACGTAAAAATATGCATTCCAAAATCACACACCCCTTCTATGATAATCAGCATATTTTTACCGAACCACCTGACCAAATTACAAAACGAATTAAAGAGGATTTACAGAAAAGTCTGTAGAGTACTTCAATAAAGGCTTATATTTTTTTGGATCAATATCCCTCAATGTCATTGGGCATAACGATCGTCCCCATGTTATTTCTTATGGGAGATTTTTGCCGATGAGACCAAGCTCGAAAAATACGAAGTTTAACTATTTTTTTTCTTGTCATGGGAGACCTAATAATTTTTCTGTTCATTTCTTAATTCATAACTGGTTAGCCTAAATAAAATACATTTTTTGAGTTTCACAGGTTATGGGAAATAAATGTGGCCCAAACCATGTGATCTTTTATTTATGACCGCTACATGGCAGTCTTATGTTGGAGTTTTATCAACAAACTCGAAGTATCATTCTTAGTTTAGGAATGTACGAACTACTCAACACGTGTTGAGTATAACTTGCCTTTTAAGTCTCGATGTATACATTGGGTTGAAGCTTTCATGTAGCTTCTTCGGTATGATGCCGTTGGCCGATATAACGAATGGGATTGTGTTTACCTTTTTCTGTTTCCACATCTTCTTGATCTCAATTGCAAGTTCAATATACTTGTATTTTTTTTTCTTCCATGTAGTCTCGACGTTATGGCACATTGCGACAGCAACGTAAATAAGGGTAGTTTCTTGTTTCTTCTTGTCAATTATTATTATTATATCCTGTCTGTTGTGATGTATAGTTTGGTCTGTTATAACGGTGCGGTCGTAATATAATTTGAAATCTTTACTTTCTAGTACTTTCTCCGGTTTGTATTTGTAAGGTGTGTGTGTGTGTGTGTGTGTGTGTGAGTGTGCAAACCGTATCAAGTGAGGTCTTGCGCATGAATACACAACGGGGCTCTGAGGTCCTTTTTCAAACCGAGGTCTTTGCCCAGGACCTCGGATTGTTTTAGCATCATAGCTGCATAGCAGTATTGTTTTTAAGACTTTTCGCAAAATTTGAGCAAAGACCTCAGTACATGCTGTTTGCGCGTTTTTTGCAGTTCATGTGTGTAACCACCAGAGCGCTCTCAAATAGCTCATACACACTTCATACACACTCTGGGTGAATTTTATCGACTATGTGAGGTCCCATTCAAACTGTGGGGAACGCCCTTGTAAACTGATAAGCCAATGAGATCGCAGTACCAAAATTTTGAATTTCACACACTTATTTGACGGTATAAGGGAAAAGGGGGGTCCTAAAAATTCACTAGGTCGTGTAGCTTCTCTGTTTACGAGTTTGCAATTTAGTTATTTATATTGTACCAAATAAGTTTGGAATATTTTATTGAATTAATTTACATTCAATTATGTTATGTAACACGTTTGTTTTGCAAAATATATCTCAGTGCATAGCGTGCTAGCCTCTAATCTGGGAGGACACCGGTTCAATACGCTGGTATTTCCGAGTTTTATTCCCCCGGTATTCATCTAGGAGATTGAGGATGATGAACTCCATTGTACAACCCTATACAAAATGCCTTGCCAACTATCCAAATAATAAAATTACTTAACAATAACCCGTTTTGTCTCTGTTTACAAAATCTGATGCTCTATACATTTTCGAAATACATATTTTAAAAAATAACTCAACTTAACTAACTGGTCGTTTGCACTGAGTAACAAATACGAAAACAAGATTATTAATAAAGAGCTAAGAACACAATCTAATTGGTTATAAATGTTAGAGGTAAACAAAACACTTATCGCAAATTTAAAACTCGATTGAATATTGCAAAATTTAAATTATTGTTAATAAGGTATTGTGGGTATATTATTTAGAATTAGCCCCTTGTGTTGTTTTAAACGAAAAAAGCGT
>JAMZAV010001892.1:0-5000 GCA_024449915.1 Sweltsa coloradensis
CAATTTTGTAAAGGGTTTTGTTTTGGGGGTTTTGTTTTCTATTTTTTTTTTTTTTTACCCCAAAAAGGGGTTTTTTGGGTTTGGGGGTTTTTTTTTTTTATTTTTTTTTTATTTTTGGAAAAAATCCCCTTTTGTGTTTTTGGGGGTTTTTTTTTTTTTTTTACTTTTTTTGGTTTTGTTAAAAACCGTGTTCAAAAGTTTTTGGTTATTTTTTTGTTTTTTAAATTTTTTTTGTTGTAACTGTTGTTAAAAATTTTGTTGATTTCCCGTTGGGTTTTTTTTGTTTTTTTTCCAAATTTTTTTTTTACTTTTTTGGGGAAAAACCTGTTGTTGATAAAGGGTTTTTTATTTTTTTGGTTTTTTCGTTTTTTTTTATTTGAAAAGGGGGGGTTTTGGGGTTTTCGGTTTTTTCCCCTTTTTTTTTTGTTTTGTTTTTTAAAAATTTTTTTTGTTGAAGTGTTTTTTAAAAATTTTTTTGTTTAAAGTTTTGGTTTAAAATTTTTTGGTTTTTAAAAAAATTTTTTTTTAAAAAGTTTGTGTGGTTTTTTTTCCCCAAAAAGTTTTGTGTTTGTTTTGTTTGGGGAAAAAAATTTTTAATTTTTTTTTTGTTGTTTGGGGGTTTTTTTTAAAATTTTTTTTTTTTTTTGGGGTTAAAAAACCCTTTGAAATTTTGGGGGGGCTGTTTTAATGTTGGGGTTTTTCCAAAAATTTGGTAGTTTTTTTGTTTTTTTGTTTTTAAAAATTTTTTGTTATTTTCGTTTTTTTTATTTTTTTGTTCTTTTTTTCGTTTTTTAAAAGTTTGTGGGGGGGGCCCTTTTTCAAAACCTGTTTTGTTGTTTGGGGTTTGGGGTTTTTTCCCTAATTTTAGTTTTTTGTTTTATGTGGTTGTTTTTAAAAACCAAGTTTTTTTTTCTTTGTGTTGGGGCCCGTTTTATTATAATTTTTTTTTTGGTTTTTTTTGTGGTTTAAAAACCGTATTTTTGTACCTTTCTGTGTGTGTTTCGTTTTATTCAAATTTGTTTTTTTGTTTTTTGGTTTTTACAAAAGATTTTGTTTAATAAAAATGTTGGGGGAATTTGGGCGATTTACCTTTTTGTATTTGTTTTTATCTTTTTTGGGTTAAAAAAGTATTTTTAAAAACGTGTTCGGTTTAAAAGGGTTTGGGGTTTTTTCCCAAATTTTTATTTGTTTTTTTTTTGTGTTTAAAAAAAAATTTTTTAAAAACCTTTTTTGGGGATATGTTTTTGGGGGTTTTTTTATATTTTTTTTGTTTTTTCGTTGTGTCAAACCCATTTTTTGGTAAACCCCGTGTTTGTGGTTTTTTTTCCCCCTTTTTTTTTTGTATTGTTTTTTTAAAAATGTTGTTAAAAAAATGTTTTTGGGGGGTGTTTGTTTTTTTAACCTTTTTGGGTTTTTTTTTTAAAAATTTGTTAAAACCGGGGGTTGAAAATGGTTTTTTAAAATTTTTTTTTTTATTTTTTTTTTTTAAAACCCCTTTGTTTTTAAAAATTTTGTTTTTCCCCTTTTTTTAATTTTTTGGGTTTTTTGGGTTTTTAAAATTTTTTTTTGGACTTTTAAAAAAAAAAATGTTGTTGAAAAGGGGTTTTTTATGTTTTTGGTTTTTTTCCCCTTTTTTATTTTTTATTTTTTTTTTAAAAACCTGTTGGTTGTAATTTCTTTATTTTGGTGGGTTTTATTCCCCTTTTTTATTTTTTTTTCTTTCTTTTGTGTGAAAAATGTTTTTATAAATTTTTTTTTGGGTTTTTTTTTAAACCTAAATTTTTAATTTTTGGTTTTTTCTGTTGGGGAAAAAATTTTTTTTAAGTTTTTTTATTGTTTTGTGGTTTTTTTTAAAAATTTTTTTTTTTGGTTTTTTGGGGAAAAAAAATTTTTTTTCCTGTTCTGGTGAATTTTGGGGGTTTTTTATAAGTTTTTGTATTTTTGGTTTAAAAACCCTTTATGTTTAAAAAATGTTCTTTTGTGTGTTTTTTTTTCCCTAAATTTTTTTGTTGATTTTTGGTGGTTAAAAAAAATTTTTTTGTCCTTTCGGGGGGGAAAGGGGTTGGGCGTTTTTTTCCTTTTTTTGTTGTTTGTTCGTTTTACAAAATGTATTTGAATAAAATGTTTTTAAAAAAGTTTTTTTATTACCAATTTTTTTTGGATTGTTTTGTGGGTTTTAAACCTTATTTTTAAAATGTTTTTGTATGTTGGTGGCGTTTTAAAACCCCTTTTTTTTTTGATTGTTTCTTTTTTACAAAATTTGTTCGTTAAAAGGGTTTGTTTAAAAAGTTGGGCGTTTTTTTCCCCCTTTTTTTTTTTTGTATTTTGTTTTACAAAAGTTGTTGAAAAACGGTTTTTTTATTTTGGGGTTTTCCCTTTTTTTTTTTTTGTTGTTTTTACTGGGAAATTTTAAAAACCTGTTCTTTTTGTTTCGTTTTTTCATAATTTTTTTGTTTATTTGGTTTTGGGGTTTTTTTAAAAAATTTTATTTAATTTAAAAGTGTTTTTAATGTTTTTTTTATTACCTTTTGTATTTGTTGTTTTTCTGTTGTTTACAAAAAATTTTGTTGAAAAATTTTTTTTTTTGGGGGGTTTTTTAATTTTGTTTTTATTCTTTTTTTTTGTTAAAAATGTATTTTTTTTAAAATTTGTGGGTTTTGGGGGTTTGTGGTTTTTTTTTATTTAATTTTTTTTGTTTTTTTTAAAATGGGTTTTTAAAAAGTTGGGGTGTTGTGGTTGTGTTGGGGCTTTTTTCCCTAATTTGTATTTGTTTATCTGTTCGTTGTAAAAACCTTTTTTGAATAAACCGTGTTCGGTGTAGGTTGGGGTTTTTTCCCATTTTTTTGTTTTTTATTTTTAAAAAAAAGGAAAAAACCCTTTTCTGGATTGGGTTTGGGGGTTTTTTTCACCTAAATTTTTTTTTTTGTACTGTTACGTTGTTAAAAAACCCTGTATGTTCGAAAAACCTTTTTTTTTAGTGTTGGTGCGTTTTTTTCCCAAGTATTTTTTTTTTTTTGTGTGAAAAACCATGTTTTTCGAATAAACCGTGTTTTTGGGGTAGTGTTGGTGGGTTTTTTCACCTAATTTTTTTTTTGTTTTTTTTTGTTTAAAAAAATGTTTTAATAAAGGGGGGTTGGGTTTTGGGTTTTTTTAATTTGTATTTTTTTTATTTTTTTTTGTTAAAATTTTTTGTTCAAAAAACCCTTTTCTTTAAAGTGTTTGGGTTTTATTACCTAATTTGTATTTGTTGTATCTGTCTGTGTGGTACAAAACCATGTATGTTCGAATAAACCTTTTTTGTTTGATAGTGTTGGTGCGTTTTATTCACCTAATTTGTATTTGTTGTATCTGTTACTGTGTGTGTACAAACCATGTTGTTGAATACCGTGTTCTGGTGTATGTTGTGGTTTTTTCACCTATTGTATTTGATCTTCTGTTGTTACAAAACCATGTATGTTCAAAAACGTGTTTGTTATAGTGTTGGGGTTTATTCACTAATTTGATTTGTGTTCTTTATGTGTGTTAAAACCATGTAGTTCGAAACCTGTTCTGTGTGATAGTGTTGTGGTTTTATCACCTATTTGTATTTGTTTATCTGTTACGGTGTGTACAAACCATGTATTTCATAAACCGTGTTCTTTGATAGTGTTGTGCGTTTTATCACTAATTTGTATTGTTGTACTGTACGTTGGTACAAACCATGTATGTCGAATAACCGTGTTTGTGTGAAGTGTTGGGTTATTACCTAATTGATTTGTTGGTTCATGTTACTGTGTGTGATAAACCATTTTATTTTTGTCGCAAACCGTGTTCTGTGTGATAGTGTTGGTGCGTTTATCACCTAATTTGATTTGTTGTATCTTTACTGTGTGTGTACAAAACCACGTATGTTTGTAACTGTTTTTTGGTTTTTTGGGGGTTTGGGGGTTTTTTTAAAGTTTTTTTATTTTTTGTTTTTTAAAAACCCTTTTTTTTTTTTTTTTGGGGGGTTTTTTTTTTTTTTTTTTTTGTTTTTGGAAAGTGTTGGGGGAAAAAATTTTTTTTAAAGGGTTTTTTGGGTGTTTTTTTTAAAAAAAGGGGGGTTAATTTTTTTTTTTTTTTTTTAAATTTTTTTTTTTTTTTTTTTCCCCAAAAATTTTTTTTGTTTTTTTTTTTTTTTAAAAATTTTTTTTTTTAAAAAGTGGTTGGGGGAAAATTTTTGGGGTTTTTTCCCCTTTGGGATTTTTTTTTTCCCTTTTTTTTTTTGGGGTTTTTTTTTTTCCCCGGGGGGGCCCTTTTTTTTTTTGGGGTTTTTTTTTTTTTTTGGGGGGGTTTTTTTTGGGGGGAAAAAAATTTTTTTTTTTTTTTTGGGGGTTTTTTTCCCTTTTTTTTTTAAAAATTTTTTTTTTATTTTTAATTTTTTTTATGGTTGGGGTTTTTTTTTTAAAAGTTTTGGTTTTTTACCTTTTTAAAAAATTTTTTTTGGAAAAAAAATTTTTTTTTTTGGGGGGTTTTTTTTTTTTTTTTTTTTTTTGTTTTTTGTTTTTAAAAAAAATTTAAAAACCTTTTTGGGTTTTGGGGGTTTTTTTTTAATTTTTTTTTTTTTTTAAAATTTTATTTTTTAAAGGGGGGGAAAAAGGGTTTTGGGGGGCCTTTTTTTTTTTTTTTTTAACCCTTTTTTTTTTTGTTTTGGGTTTCCCCCTTTTTTTTGGGTTTGGGGGTTTTTTTTTTTTTTTTTCCCTTTTTTTGGGGTTTTTTTTTTGTTTTTAAAAAGGTTTTGTTGGGGGGTTTTTTTTAAAATTTTGGTTTTTTTTTTTTTTTGTAAAAATTTGTTTAAAAAATTTTTTTTGGGGGGCGTTTTTTTTTTTTTTGGGTTTTTCCCCTTTTTTTTTTTTAAAAAAAATTTTTTTTGGGGGGTTCCCAAAAAATTTTTTTTTTTTCCCCCTTTTTTTTTGGTTTTTTCCCTTTTTGTAAAAATTTTTTTTTTTTGGGTAAAAAATTTTGTTGGGGGGGGGTTTTTT